>PVHT020000138.1:148118-165282 GCA_004024745.2 Catagonus wagneri
CCGGGTAGTGTGACAGTGATGAGCACAGGCTTTGGAGCTGGATAGGGTTTGAATTCCAGCTCCATCATCACAGATGAGGTGATCTTGGGCAATGGCTTGCCTCTTTGCAACTCCTCTGCCAAAGGTAGGTAAGAATAGTGTTGTGAGAAGTGAATGCAAGATATAAAGTATTTTGAAGAATGAAACTATTCAGTAAATCTGCAATAAAGAGCATAAACATAATCCATAGATTACAGATTAGCAACCCATCAGGCAGTAGGTGAAGGCATGGCAGCAGGTTTTCTCTGGCTCCTTAGTAGGGACAAGAACGCATTTCATACTTGAACTTCATTTCTACTCCTTTTTGTCATCCCAGAGTATAATATGAGTTTCCAATACCAACACATTTTACCCTATTATTTACCTTAAAGAGGATAATTATCTTTCCATATCCATAGTTTTTCGACATTAGGCAAACAAAAAGATAAATGTGGTAATCCTTATATATATTTTTCTCTTTTTTCCCCCACTCCAAAACATATGGAGCACCAGGCCAGGAATCAGATCTAAGGTGTAATTGCAACCTTTGCTGCAGTTGTGGCAACACCAGATCCTTTAACCCACTGTGCCAGGCTAATGACCAAACCTGTGTTCTGGCACTACAGAGATCCCACACATCCTATTGCACCATAGTGGTAACTCCAATGTATATTTTTAAAGGTTGGGAATCACATGCAATTCCTAAGGGTTAACTATGGGGAAAAAATACTCATTTGTGTCAATTTATGGCCATGATATTTACTTAAATTTGCTGTTCCTCTATTCCTCAAATTGAGGCAGAACTATGCCCCATTTCAGCAGGAAGTAGCCAGAGCAGACATCAACCCATTCACTGAAAGACTTGGAGAAAGATAAAACAGAAATGAGGGTTTGTTGCCAGAACTCAGCCTTTACTCCCTGGTGCTAAATAGAAATGTGGAAACACAGCTTTGGGTGAAGGAGAAAGAAATAGCTTTATAGCTTTTCCAGGCAAAGGAAGGTCACTGTGGGATTAATGCCTCAAAGCCTGCGTCCCCATTTGGAGAGATTGAGAGGTGGTTTTATAGTTTGGGAAGTGAAAAATAGTGCCACAGATAAGGATCAGGATAGAGGCAAGCTTGCATTATTTTCAAAGATGGTGTTCAGTTGTCTACTGATCTTCTTTCCAGAATAAAGAAAGCTTAACATCTTCCATTATTTGGGGGATTTAGTTCTGTAGAAGAGCTCAAAGATACTGTTATCTATATTCCTTGAGGAGGGACCAGGACCGTGCCCCCAAGGCTGCACTATTGTTTCTTGACTGCTCCTCCCTGGGGTCTCTGCATCCCTCCTTCCCCTGATTAGCAACTTTTTGAACCTTCTCTTTAGAACTCAGGGAAGATCATGGAAGCTGAAGTTTATTTCCTAAAAACAAGAAAAGGGGGGACACAGAATGTCTCATGTGCCCAGGAGCCCATAGGGTCCTGCTTGGTTTCAATCCAAGGAAAAGTTAAAGCCGCTTCAATTAATGGCAAATCCACATTATATTAACACCCCTAAAGTTCAGTGAAACACACAGACAGCAACCCTACTTAGTGAGTTTTAAAAGATCCCAGATGATAAAAGTCCTGTGGAGGCAGGTTTGGTTACAGAGCCTTTCAGAGATACTTAACAGGGGGAGCTTGTGAGCTTACATGTTCCCCAGGTTGCAGGAGTTGATTACATGTAAAATGACAAGATGATTACTTAATAATCATAATGAAAAATATAATTATTAAAATTACTACTAGGTGGATCTCAATAGAAGGTCATACATGATCGATAAATAATCACTTGCTAAGCAAAGTATGCATGGACTTGTGAACTTGATACCACTAGAAAGATGATATGAAAATCCAGGTTCTTGTTCACAGCAGTCAGCAGCTGAAGAATGAACTCCACAAATATACAGGCAGCAAGCAAGCAAAGTTTTTATTAAAGGAAAGCAAAAACTCCCAGGGCTTCTGGGAGGAGCGAGAAGAGCCCCCCTTCTCTATTGTCCAATAGGGATTTTTATTTCTTCAGGTTGGGGAGGGGCACCAACCTGAAAGATGTGTTTTTTTTCCCCAATTAGCCTTGCTCAATTACCTATATCAGTCTTTGTCCAATAGGCATTTTAGGGTTGGAAATGTCCCATAAATTTGATGGCTTTTTTGTCCTTTTCTTTCCTTAGGTGAAGTCACCATTCCTCTCATTTCTTTGTTATCAGTTGAGGAGTGGGCTAGAGATTTGCATTTCCTATGGTAAACAGAGTCTGTGGGGAATGTGCATTTCCTGTAATGAAATAAGGCCTATGGAGGTGTTACTCCCCGGAACTCTTAAGGCACAAATGTTAATCAATAGCCATATCAACAGAATGCATGAAGCCCATGCTCCTACACTGACTACCCAAGTCAATGTTCTGCCTCAATTCCCCACAAGTTGGAGACTCTAACTGGGGGGCAGGGTTGTGACAACAGCCCTTGACTAGTTCCTGCTGAAAAGGGGCCTCATTAGGGGAAAGCAGTTAGGTCTCCACTTATGGGGCAGTTGAGTGGGCTTGCATACATTACATTGGGTAACCCTTCTATTACCGTTTGAAAGTTGATAGCTTTTAATCAGGATGTAATAAAGCAAGATATACAATTAATTATACAGAGTCCAAATAAAATGATCAAGATCACCATGATAGCTATGGTGAGGAAATATTTTCACTAGGAGGAGGATGTCTATCGGTTCCAGAGGGCAATTTCAAAAGCTGGAGCTGGATCAGACTTCCCATGAATCTGTTGCTGGAGATCTATTAGAGAATCAGACACATTTTGTGAATAATCAGGAATACAGACACAAAATTTAGGTTTTATAATAGCACAGGTAAATTGTCCTTGTGAGGAATATGATTTATGGCACCACTTTACTTTTAAAGTTAACTTAATTAAAATTTTTTTGTCTTTTTGCCTTTTTCTAGGGCTGCACCTGCGGCATATGGAGGTTCCCAGGATAGGAATCTAATCGAAGCTGTAGCCGTCAGCCAACACCACAGCCACAGCCATGCCAGATCAGAGCTGTGTGTGCAACCTACACCACAGCTCACAGCAACGCTGGATCCTTAACCTACTGAGCAAGGCCAGGTATCGAATCCCCAACCTCATGGTTCCTAGTCAGGTTCGTTAACCACTGAGCCATGATGGGAACTCCAAAATATTCCTTTTCAATTTTTGTTTGTTTTGCTCTTTAGGGCCACCCACGCAGCATGTGAAGTTTCCCAGGCTAGGGGTCTAATCAGAGCTACAGCTGCTGGCCTATGCCACAGACACAGCAATGCCAGATCTAAGCCATATCTGCAACCTACACCACAACTCATTGGTAATTTTTTGTCCTTTTCTTTCCTTAGATCAAGTCACCATTCCTCTCATTTCTTTTTTTTTCCTTTTGTCATTTTAGGGCCACACCCGTGGCATGTGGAGGTTCCCAGGCTAGGGGTCTAATCAGAGCTATAGCTGCCGGCCTACACCACAGCCACCGCAAAGCGCAGGATCCAATTCGCATCTGTGACCTACACCACAGCTCATGCCAACACCTGATCCTTAACCCACTGAACAAAGCCAGGGATCAAACCCACAACCTCATGGTTCCTAGTCAGATTTGTTAACCACTGAGACACGACAGGAACTCCCCTCTCATTTCTTTTTTATCAGTTGAGGAGTGGTCTAGAGATTTGCAGTTCCTATGGTAAATAAAGTCTGTGGGGAATGTGCATTTCCTATAATGAAATAAGGTCTGTGGAGGTGTTACTCCCTGGAACCCTTAAGCCACAAATATTAATAAATAGCCATAGCAAAAGCATGCATGAAGCCCATGATACTACACTGACTACCTGAGTTAACATTCTGCCTCAAACTGAAGTTTGGCACTTGCCATCAGTCTCTACATGGAGCAAAACATAAGCCACTGCAGCTGCAAACCTGCAGCACCACCTGAGTGGAGCTCAGAGTGGAACCCAGGAGAGAGGCACTATGTGATCTGAGAAAACTGGAAGAACAGGCCTTCAGATAGTCAGATATTTTTAGAAGAAAATTTTATATGCCCAATTATTGCATCTCCTACCTAGAAAACACTAACATCCTTCATATCTAGAAAACTTTATATGCCCAATTCTTGGATCTCCTCATATCTAGAAAAACACCAAAATCCTTCATATCTAGAAAATTTTATATGCCCAATTCTTGCATCTCCTCATATCTGGAAAAACACTAAAATCTGCTCCTTGTGACTAGTAGCAACCTTCAAGAGATCAGCAACAAACTTTTGTAAAATGTGTGTATGCTGCACGCGCCCCCCCACTTTTATCAAATCCAGATATTACCTTTTCCTCCTTGGGTGTTGTTTCAGCCTGGTCTGTAATTAGCAATAAAAGAAGGCTACGGTCACCTCTAAGGATGAGGGCTGGTGAGTTCTGCAAGCTGTGAAAACTCAGGATACTGGCCTTGATAGCAGAGATACATATAGAAGGAATGATTTCCCATGAGCCCAGACCCCTTTTCTTCCTGCTTCCTGTCCTTTGTTGCAAAAACTCGTATATATCCTAGCTCCTCCCTCACCACATTGGAGTGGTTTCTCAGAACTACCTGAGAGGCTGTCTCCCAGGATTAAATCCTAACTTTGCCCCAAATAAAACTTAAGTTAAAATGTTCAGGTTGTGTAATTTTTTTAGTTGACAGAGCTATGTGTGAGGAGCTGCTCACTAAGGGGTGAGCAGCAGGTACTGTAAAAAAAAACTGCTAAAATATTTTCAAAATTGACAGCATCATTTTGCATTTTAACAGCAGTGTAAGATAGTTCCAATTACTTAGCATCCTAGTCAACACTTGGTTTGGGCTTGTGAAAATTTTTTATTTGAGGGTAGGGGTTGGATATTTGATTTCACCATGAGGAGGTGGAGGATATGCAGGAGACAGATGGTTCTGTTTTTGTCATTTTATTTTAGTGATTCTGTGAGGTTAGTGGTACCTCATGTGGTTTTAATTGGCAACTTCCTAATTATGGTGAGTGTCTTTATGTGTTTATTTGCCACTCATATCACATGAAATGTCTGTTCAAATATTTTGCCCATTATATTGTTTATTTTCATACCACTGAGTTTGAAATTTTATATATCCTGGAAACATGTACCTTATCAGATATGTGACTTGCAATTATTTTCTCCCTATTTGTGGCTTGTCTTTTATTCTTTTTACAGTGTCATTCACAGGATAAATGTTTTACTTTTATAAGGTTCCATATTTTTCTTTCATAAATTATGCTTTTTGTATTTGTATTTTGAATTTTTTCATTATTGCTAAGTCATGAAGATATTATTTTATGGCTTTTCTCTTGAAATTTTAGTCTTACATTTTACATTTAGGTCTATGGCCTATTTTCAGTTAATTTTGTAAAAGATGTGGAGTATGGATCAAGGCCAATTTTTAAATATAGTTATTAATATTCCAACACAATTGGAAAATCCTTCCTCCATTGAGTTGTCTTTGCCTCTTGTCAAAAATAAATTGACTATATTTGTGTATATATATTCCTAGACTCTTTTTTTATATAAGTATAGTATACAGTGTTAATGCCAGTTTCTGCTGTACAGCATGGTGACCCCATCATACATATATATAAATTATTTTTTTCAAATTATCTTCCATCAAGTATCTTTGAAGAGATTGGATATACCTCCCTGTGCCTTTCCATAGGACCTCATTGCTTATACATTATAAAAGGTTACATTATAAAAGGATTATTATTTTTTTATTACTTAATGAATTTTATTACAGTTATAGGTATACAAAAATCATCACAACTCGATTTGATAGCATTTCTATCCGAAACCCTCAGGGCATCACCCAACCTCCCAGATTGTCTTATCTGGAAACCATAGGTTTTCCAAAGTCTGTGAGACATTATCTGTTCTGCAAAGAATTTCATTGTGTCCTTTTTTAGTTTCCACATGTAAGCAGTAGCATTGAATGTGCTGTCTAATTGTCTGACTGGTTTCACTTCGCATGATAATTTCTAGGTCCATCCATGTTGCTATAAATGTTCTTATTTTTTTTCCATTTAATGGCTGAGTAATATTCCATTGTGTGTATGTACAATTTCTTCCCTCTCTACTCCTCTGTTGATGGACATTTAGGTTGTTTCCATGACTTGACTATTGTATAGAGTGCTGCAATGAACACTGGAGTACATGTGCTTTTTTGAGTCATAGTTTCCTCTGGATAGATGTCCAGGAGTGGGATTGCTGGATCAAATGGTAATTCTATTTTGAGTCTTCTGAGGAATCTCCATACTGTTTTCCACAGTGGTTGCACCAATTTGCATTCCCACCAACAGTGTAAAAGGGATTCTTTTTCTCCACACCCTCTCCAGCACTTATTGTTTGTAGACTTTTTGATGATGGCCATTCTGGTCAGTGTAAGGTGGTACCTCATAGTGGTTTTGATTTGCATTTCTCTAATGAGGACCGATGTTGAACATATTTTCATGTGTTTATTTGCCATCTGCATGTCTTCTTTGGAGAATTGTCTGTTTAGATCTTCTGCCCATTTTTGGATGGAATTGCTTATTTCTTTGGTATTGAGCTGTAGGAGGTGTTTGTAAATTTTGGATATTAATCTCTTGTCAGGCAATTCATTTGCAAATATTTTCTCCCATTCTGTGGGTTGTCTTTTTATTTTGTTTAGGGTTTCATTTTCTGTGCAGAAACTTTAAAGTTTAATTAAGTCCCATTTGTTTATTTCTCTTTTTATTGTCCTTACTCTGACACATGGATCTGAGAAGATGTTGCTATCATTTATGTCAGAGAGTGTTTGGCCTATGTTTTCCTCTAAGAGTTTTATAGTATCTGGTCTTATATCTAGATCTTTAATCCATTTTGAGTTTGTTTTTGTGCATGGTGTTAGGAAGTGTTCTAGTTTCATTTTTTTACATGTAACTGTCCAGTTTTCCCAGCACCACTTATTGAAGAGGCTGTCTTTTCTCCAATGAATATTCTTGCCTCCTTTGTCAAAGATTAGTTGACTATAGATGCGTGGATTTAATTCTGGGCTTTCTATCCTGTTCCACTGATCTATATTTCTGTCTTTGTGCCAATACCATATGGTTTTGATGACTGCAGCTTTGTAGTAGAGTCTGAAGTCAGGGAGCCTGATTCTTCCAACTCCATTTTTCTTTTTCAAGATGTCTTTGGCTATTCTGGGTCTTTTTTGCCTCCAAACAAACCTTAAAATATTTTGTTCTAGTTCTGTGAAAAACGTCCTTGGTAATTTGATAGGGATTGCATTGAATGTGTAGATTGCCTTGGGTAGTATAGTCATTTTGATAATATTGACTCTTCTAATCCAAGAGCATGGTATGTCTTTCCATCTGTTCATGTCATCCTTGATTTCGTTCATCAGCATCTTATAGTTTTCAGAGTACAGGTCTTTCATCTCTTTAGGTAGCTTTATTCCTAAGCATTTGATTCTTTTTGAAGTGATGGTAAACGGGATTGCTTTCCTAATTTCTCTTTCTGATCTTTCATTGTTAGTATATAGAAATGCAGTTGACTTCTAGGTATTAATTTTGTGTCCTGCAACTTTGCCAAATTCATGAATGAGCTCTAATAGTTTTCTGGTAGAGTCTTTAGGATTTTCTAGGTATAGTATCATGTCATCTGCAAATAGTGATAGTTTTACTTCTTCCTTTCCAATTTGGATGCTTTTATTTCTTTTACTTCTCTGATTGCCGTGGCTAGGACTTCAAAAACTATGTTGAATAGTAGTGTATTGTTCCTGATCTCAGCAGGAATTCTTTCAGTTTTTCACCATTGAGAATGATGTGAGCTCTGGGTTTGTCATAGGTGGCTTTATTATGTTGAGGTAAGTTCCCCCTATGCCCACTTTCTGAAGGGTTTTTAGCAGAAATGGGTGTTGGATTTTGTCAAAGGTTTTTTTCTGCATCTATGGAGAAGATCACATGGATTTATTCTTCAGTTTTTTAACGTGGTTTATCACACTGATTGATTTGTGGATATTGAAGAATCCCTGCATCCCTGGGATAAATCCCACTTGATCATGATGTACATTGTTGATGTACATCCTTTTAATACATTGTTGGATTCAGTTGGCTAGTATTTTGTTGAGGATTTTTGCATGTATGTTCTTGAGGGAAATTCGCCTATAATTTTCTTTTTTTGTGATATCTTTGTCTGGTTTTGGTATCAGGGTGATGGTTGCCTCATAGAATGAGTTTGGGAGTGTCCCTTCCTCTGCAATTTTTTGGAAGAGTTTCAGAAGGATAGGTGTTAACTCTTCTCTAAATGTTTGATAGAATTCACCTGTGAAACCATCTGGTACTGGACTTTTGTTTGTTGGAAGATTTTTAATCATGGTTTCAATTTCAGAACTTGTGTTTGGTCTATTCATATTTTCTTTCATCTTGGTTTAGTCTTGGAAGATTGCACTTTTCTAAGAATGTGTCCATTTCTTCTAGGTTTTCCATTTTATTGCCATGTAGTTGCATATAGTACTCTCTTATGATCCTTTGTATTTCTGTGATGTCTGTTGTTACTTCTCTTTTTTCATTTCTAATTTTATTGATTTGTGTCCTCTCTCTTTTTTTCTTGATATGTCCAGCTAGGGGTTTATCAATTCTCTTTATCTTTTCAAAGAACCAGCTTTTAGTTTCATTGATCTTTTCTATGGTTTTCTTCATTTCTATTTCATTGATTTCTGCTCTGATCATTATGATTTCTTTTCTTCTACTAATTTTAGGTTTCGTCTGTTCCTCCCCCTCTAACTGCTTTATAGATAAACTTAGGCTGTTTATTTGAGCATTTTCTTGTTTCCTGAGGTAGGCTTGTATTGCTATAAACTTTCCTCTTAGAACTGCTTTTGCTGTATCCCAGAGGTTTTGGAGTGTTGCATCTTTGTTGTCATTTGATTCTAGGTATTTTTTAATTTCCTCTTTGATTTCTTCAGTTATCCATTGGTTGTGCAGTAGCATGTTGTTTAGTCTCCACGTGTTTGTATTTTTTGCCAATTTTTTTCTTGTTGTTGATTTCCAGTCATTTAGCATTGTGGTCAGAAAAGATGCTTCATATGATTTCAGTTTTCTTAAAGTTACTGAGCCTTCATTTGTAGCCCAGGATATGATCAATCTTAGAGAAAGTTTTGTGTGCACTTGAGAAGAATGTGTATTCTGTTGCTTTTAGATGGAATGTCCTATAAATATCTGTTAAGTCCATCTGATCTAATGCTTCATTCAGGGCCTGCATTTCCATATTGATTTTCTGTCTGGATGATCTATCCATTGCTGTAAATGGGGTGTTAAAGTACCCCAATATGATTGTGTTATTGTTGATTTCTCCTTTCAAGGGTTGTTAGCAGTTGCCTTATTTGTTGTGGTGATTCTATGTTGGGTTCATAGATATTTAAAATTGTTATATCTTCTTCTTGCATTGATCCTTTAATCATTATGTAGTGTCCTTCCTTGTCTCTTAAAATGTTCTTCATTTTAAAGTCTATTTGGTCTAATATGAGTATTGCTACTCCGGCTTTTTTTGATTCCCTTTTGCATGGAATATTTTCTTCCATCCTCTCACTTTCAGTTTGTATGTGTCCCTAGAAGTGAAGTGGGTCTCTTGAAAATAGCATATATATGGGTCTTGTTTTTGTATCCATTTGGCTAGTCTATGTCTTTTAGTTGGAGCATTCAGTCCATTAACATTTAAGGTAATTATTGATATGTATGTTCTTATTGCCATTGTATTAACTGTGTTGGGTTTTTGTTGCTCTTTTTTCTTCCCTTATCCTCTTGTTGTCTCCTCTCACAAGATAACTATCTTAATGTTGTATTTGAATTGATTTTTCTTATTTGTTTGTGTATCAATTGTAGATTTTTGGTTTGCAGTTACCCTGGAGTTTTGATATAGGAGTCTATATATAAATGAGATTGTTATAAGTTGTTGGTTTCTTAATTGAACATGTATCTGCAGTGTCCTGCATTTGTGCTCTCTTCTCATGATTTCTGATTTTGGTAGCACAATTGTGCATGAATGATTTCATATCTTTACTGTGTATATGCCTTTACTGGTGAGCCTTGTCATTTGTGGTGTTTTTGTTTCTGGTTGTGGCCTTTTCTTTTCTGCCTAGAGAAGTTCCTTTAGTATTTGTTGTAAAGCTGGTTTATTGTTGCAGAAATCTCTAAGCTTTTGCTTATCTGTAAAGGTTTTGATCTCTCCTTCAAATATGAATGAGAGCCTTTCTGGATAAAGTAATCTTGGTTGGAAGTTTTTTCCTTTCATCACATTAAGTATATCATGCCACTCCCTTCTGGCCTGCAAGAGTTTCAGCTGAAAAATCTGCTGATAACCTTATCAGGGTTCCCTTGTATGTCATTTGTTTCTTTTCCCTAGCTGCTTTCAATATTTTCTCTTTGTCTTTAATTTTGGTCATTTTGATTAATATGTGTCTTGGGGTATTCCTTCTTGAATTTATTTTATATGGTACTCGGTGTGCTTCCTAGATTTGAGTGAGTGGTTCCTTTCCCATATTAGGGAAGTTTTTATCCATTATATCTTTGAATATTTTTTCTGTCCCCTTCTCTCTCTCTTCTCCCTCTGGCACCCATATAATGCAGATGTTTGTGCATTTAACATTATCCCAGAGTTCTCTAAAACTCTCCTCATTTCCTTTCAATCTTGTATCTCTTTTCTCTTCCACATTAGTGATTTCCACTAATCTGTCCTCCACATTACTGATTCATTCTGCCTCCTGTATTCTACCATTGGCTGCTTCTAATGAATTTTTATTTCAGTTATTGTATTTTGCATCTCTTCTTTAATTTTTACATCTTGTATTTCTTTGCTCGGTATTTCCTTTAAATTATCAGTCTTTGCCTCCAGTTTATTTCCAATGTCTTACATCATCTTCAGCATCAACAGTCTAAAGTCTCTTTCTGGGAGGCTAATAAACTCCTCACCACTGAACTATTTTTCTGGTTTTTTTCTTTCTCCCTTATCTGAGTTATAGTTTTCTCTCTTTTCATTTTTATAGGTTTTTGGTGTGATGACCTTTCTGCAGACAACGGAGTTGTAGCCTCTTAGTTCTGGTGTTTGTCTCCCCTGTTGCTAAAGTTGGTATCAGGGCTGGCTTGCTGTAAGCTTCCTGATGGGAGAGACTGGTGCCTGCCCACTGGTAGGTGGGGTTGATTCCTATCACTATGATGGGTGAGTCTTTGTCTCTGAGTGAGATTAGAGGCTAACTGTGTACCTGAGGGGACTTTATGCAGCCTGTTTACTGATGTGTGGGGCTGTGACCACCCCTGGATTATTGTTTGGCCTGGGGCTTCTCAGCACTGATGCAAGGGACCAGATTGTCCCAAAAATGGCCACCTCCAGAGAAATGCAGGCTGATGAATATACACAAGATCTTCACCTCCAATGCCCTTCCCCCACAACCATCCACTACCATCACCTCTGTTTTCCCAGGAGATCCTCCAAGCATTGCATTCAGGTTCCATCCGGATTCCTATGAAGACTTTGCTTTGCCCTGGGACACAGTGCATGTGAAAGTCTGTGTGCACCTTTCAAGAATGGGGTCTTCTCTTTCTCCCACTCCTGTGGAGCCCCTGCACACAAGCCCCACTTGCCTTTAATGCCAGATGTTCCAAGGACTCTTTCTCCATGTGCCAGATCCCCAGGCATGGGGATTTGACGTGGGGCTCAGAACTCTCAGTCCTGTAGCTGAGTCTCTGTGATAGAGTTACCTTCCAAAACTGTGGGGCTTCCCACCCGGGAGGTATGGGGTTGCTTCTATCATGTTCTCACCCCTCCTACCTCTTGATGTGGTTTCCTCTTTGTCTTCTGGAGTAGAATATCTTTTCTGAAAGTCTACGGTCCATTTGGTTGAAGGTTGCTCAGCATTTTGTTTTAGTTTTTTTGTTTTTGTGAGAGAATTTGAACTCCAGTCCTTCTATTCCACCATCTTAATCCAATCTGTGGAGGCATCTCACAGCCAAAAGGCACCAGGAGATCATGTTGCTTATACATTCTAAATGTAATAGTTTGCACCTACCAATCCCAAACCCCCTGTCCATCCCACTCCCTCCTCCTCCACCTTGGCAATCACATGTCTGTTCTCTATGTTCTTGCAACAACATGGATGCAACCATAGATTCTCATACTAAGTGAAGTAAGTCAGAAAGAGAAATACTATATGATAACACTTATATGTGGAATCTGAAACATGGCACAAATGGATCTATCTACAAAACAGAAACAGACTCAGAGACATATTTCTAGACTCTTTATTCTCTTCCATTTGTACCTTTATATTAAGTCTCAAAATCATGTAGTGTGAGTCCTCCAACTTACTTCTACTTTAAAATTGTTTTGCCTAATTTTTTCTTACTGCTTATTTTTCTATTGCTTTTTTCTAATTAATGTGTAAAAGCCATGTGTTTCTCTCAAAAATATTCTTCAGAAGGAAAAAAACTTAACTGGACCAGCAGATGTGGAAACAAATGTCTAACCATGTATACTGTTTCCACTCCTCAGGCTCAGAAAAGAATGGATGCAGAAACGGGAGAAAAGGCTGAGGATGTTGGACAATCCTGACGGGAAGGAAAGTCAGCCAAACACTGTAAGCTGAAAGCTTCCTGCTTCTTCTACTTCAAAGATAACCATCCACTGAGGGCACTGTTCTAGGAGAAAATAACTAACACCCAATTTATGTTGACTTATTAAGCAGGACACTCTCTATTTGCCCTCCCATTTGTGAGGGGATTTACATGTGAAACCTCCCCCTGTGCTAATGGGAGTCCTTATCCAACTAAATGCTCTCTGCCAGAGAGGAAAGGATGACCACTGATGAGAAAGGAAGCTCAGGTTATCTAATATAAAAATCCCTTGGAATTAGCACCCTCTAGGTTCCAAAGATCTATGTAATAGAATTGATTTCCATATTTTCTTCTCATTTTGAAATCCAAATGTTTAATCCAAGCTTACCAGGGTCAATGACCTTGTTGAGAAACTGGCTTCCCTATGTCCTCTGGAAAAACAGAGTTATACAATCTTTTTTTTCCTGACTCCATTTGGTGAATATAGAAATACTACAGATTACAGAAATAAAACTGTTATTATGAAAAGAATAATTTGCCAACAACACGGTTTGAAAATGAACCCAACTAAATTATTTTCTCTTCCTATAAATTGGGTTTATTTTTATAAACAATCATAAACATGCAGGGAAAGTAAGATAATGCTTAATAAACTTGGTTTATCGTGTCCTCACTGCTGTGTGTGTCCTGTGTTAACTCCCTCACACCTGCCTTGATTAATTATCTGATGCTAGAGCAAATGTCAACTCCAGCTGCCCTTAGACACATTCTGGAATTTAAAGTCACTTTCAGGAGTTCCTGTTGTGGTTCAGTGGGTTAATTACCTGATCAGTATCCATGAGGATGCTGGTTTGATCACTTGCCTAGCTCAGTGCATTAAGGATCTGGCATTGCTGTGAACTGTGGTATGGTTCACAGGCAAGCTTCAGATATTGTGTTGCTGTGACTGTGACATAGGCCATCAGCTGTATCTCCATTTGGGCCCTTGGCCTAGGAGCTTCCATATGCCATGGGTGTGGCCCTAAAAAGCAAGTAAGTACGTAAACTCACTTTCACTGTAGGCTGCTCTCAGGCCCAGAGCATGATCATGGTCACAGAGGAGGAGGGATTCCATAAGTCATTGGAAGAAGGGCTCTTCCTCTCCTCTTCCCAGGGATACCTCACTGGGGACAGGAGCAGAGTGGGAAACCCTAGGCAGCCAAGGAGTCCAGAGAATGACACAGAAATACTGGGGAGGGCATCACATCACTCACAGATGCTCTCTAGTGGAATAAACCACTTCCCCTTGAAAACTGAAAAGGGATCCTTATGACTGAGAGTGTCACAAGGTGGCAAAAGGGTTAGAAGATTTAGTTCAGAGATTTGCTATAGGCTCTTAGCCAATTCAGAAAAAAACAAATAAGCAGTAAATTACAGCTGGGAAAACTGGAGTAAAGTTTGGAAAAAGAGACTAATAATGAAATAGAATATTAGGAGTTCCCATCGTGGCTCAGTGGTTAACAAATCCGACTAAGAACCATGAGGTTGTGGTCTCGATCCCTGGCCTTGCTCAGTGGGTTAAGGATTCAGCATTGCCATGAACTGTGTTGACGGTTGCAGACACGGCTCGGATCCCACGTTGCTGTGTCTGTGGCGAAGGCTGGCAGCTACAGCTCCTGTTAGACCCCTAGCCTGGGAACCTCCATATGCCGTGGGTGTGGCTCTATATAAAGGCAATAGACAAAAAAAAAAGAAATAGAATATTAGTAAAGACAGGAAACCACAGGCATAAATATCAGGATACATAGCCATGTCTGAGAGGCAGGGAAACCCCTTGAGAAACTGATGTTTGGAGTTCCCATCGTGGCTCAGTGGTTAACGAATACAACTAGGAAACATGAGGTTGTGGGTTCGATCCCTGGCCTTGCTCAGTGGGTTAAGGATCAGGCATTGCCGTGAGCTGTGGTGTAGGTTACAGATGCAGCTTGGATCCTGCGTTGCTGTGGCTGTGGTGAAGGTCGGCAGCTATAGCTCCTGCTACCCTAGCCTGGGAACCTCCATATGCCATGGGTGCAGCCCTAGATAAGGTAAAAAGACTAAAAAAAAAAAGAGAGAAACTGGTGTTTACGCTGTGACCCATAAAAATGAGTAAGTCTTGCCGGAGCAAATGAACAGCAGTGAAGAACTAAAGAGGAGCAGAGGGCTGCAAGGTAGAGGGGCTGGGAGTCTAGTGAAGTGAACAACTGGGAAACATGTGTCTGTGACGCAGAATAAAGAGGTATTCTGTTTCATAGGAGGTTGGAGAGACAGCAGGGTTCGCTGGATCCCAGGCTAAAGAGTCTGCATTGATTTACAGGGGGTCAGGAAGTCACTGTTGCCAGGATTTGGACTCTTCTTACTGGTGCCAAATAGAAAAACAGAGACAGAGTTCGGTGAGGAGAAAAAAATAGCCTTATTGCTTTACCAGGCAAAGGAGGGTTACAGCAGATCAATGCCTCAAAATCTTAGGAGAGATTGGGAGGTGGTTTTATAGTTTGGGAAATGAAAAATAGAGCCACAGAATAATCCTTGTCTGTGGGTAGAGGCAAGTTTGCATTGTTTTCAAGGATGGTGTTCAGCAGTCTGGTGGTCTTCTTTCCAGAATAAAGAAGGCTTCATTAACATCTTCCATGTGCTGGGGACTTTAGTTCTGAAGAAGTAATCAATAATGTTTTTATCTATATTTCTTGAGGAGGGACCAGGACCCTACCCCCAAAGCAACCCTATAGTTTCTTGACTGCTCCTCCCTGGTGTCTCTACATCCCCTCCCTTCTCTGATTAGCAGTTGTTTGAACCTGCCCATTCAAATTCAGGGAAGGTCATGGAGTTTGTTCCTTAAAAAATGAGACATGGGGGACACAGAAAGGCTTGTGTCCCCAGGAGCCCCCAGGGCCCTGCTTGGTTTTACCACTAACAGATTTTAGGTAGAGAAATGACTAATTAGATTTGTATTTTTAATTTTGTAATATTTTGCATATACATGCATATATGCATAGTTTGTATGTGCATAAATATGATCATAATGATAGGGATGGAATAAGACTTCCACATCAGGTACTTGTGTAAGTCCCAATAAGGGACCATATATAGAGGGGGAATCCTAGGGAACTTTGAGAGATCACCTTAAGTTGGTAATTTTTCAAGAAAGCCATCAGAACAAGGCAGGTTTGCTTGACTAGGGGAGGCACGAGTTATGACTCAGGTCATTGAATGGCAGTTGGGGTGAAGGCTGCATTCAGGTTCAGATCAAGGACAGGAATTTAAGGACAACACTTCTGCTGAATTTAATAAGCACAATGACAGACCTAGATTGACATTATAGGGTTGAATACTCTCCTGCTGGATACCAAGGAGGAACTACAATGCTACTCTACTTGAAGAAAGAGGAAGAGGCACTCTTTTCCCACCCCCACTCTCCTTGGATTATAAAACTCTAGCTCACTTAATCCTTGTGTCAGAGCCTCCTTGTCCACCTACTTACATCTCTCACAAGCATCCTATCTTTTTCTGTAATTACTCAATGAATTTTATTCACTTATAGGTGTGCAAAAATCATCACAATCAAATATATAGCATTTCCATCCCAAACCCTCAGTACATGCCCCCACCCCCAACCTGTCTCATTTGGAAACCAGAAGTTTTTCAAAGTCTGTGAGTCAGTATCTGTTCTGCAAAGAAGTTCATTGTGTCCTTTTTTTAGATTCCACATGTAAGTGATAGCATTTGATGTTGGCATTTCATTGTCTGACTGACTTCACTTAGCATGAAAATTTCTTGGTCCATCCATGTTGTTTCAAATGTCATTATTTTAATGACTGAGTAATATTCCATTGTGTATATGTGCCACATCTTCTTTATCCACTCCTCTGTCAGTGGACATTTAGGATGTTTCCATGTCTTGGCTATTGCATATGGACAAGCATCCTATCTTAATAAATCTATTACTTGCCTATCACTTTGTCTCTCACTGAATTCTTTCTGCACTGAGACACGAAGAACTCAAACCTCAGTAAGTCCAGACACCATGTCAGTAGAAAGCCATGGGTTCAAGTCTTAAACTGGGTTCTGGCAAGGTTTTAAACCATAAGAGCTGTCAATTTCAATATCATAAATGCTGATACAGTATTTTACAGTTTTTATTAACCTTTAATCCTTGTCTTTGCTGTCTTGGCTTGCTCCCTCCCTCTTTTCTGCACTGTCAACCATCAGCAACACTTGTACCCCCTAACCTAGCATGAGTCTTCCTGTAGTTTTCTCTGTGTTCACTTAATCATGTACAGACACACACACACACACACACACACACACACACACACACACACACACACACTTAACAGAGACTGTTCATCTAAAGGACTTCCCATGAATGTGTGTATGTGGTAACATGGTAACAATTTATGAAATAAGATCATATCCTTTTGTTTCATTTTTTTGCACTTTGCTTTCTTCACTCAGCTGCTCCTGATACAAATGCTTCAAACTCAGTTTG
>PVHT020000138.1:182938-232656 GCA_004024745.2 Catagonus wagneri
AAATAAATAAATAAATAAATAAATAAAATCATGGACAGAATGGAAAGGCTAGGAAAACCAGCATTGGAAAAAACAAACACAATTAATTCAGAAGCACATGTGTAGCTTTCTTTCTGCTAATCCTGAGAGAAACTCTTGGGATGAAAACACATTGCATTGGAAATTAAACTTCTCATAGTGTACTGAATATTAAACAAAAAGGAGAATTGTTGTAGGTGTCTATGTATGATAAAAAAAAATACATGGTCCCCAATGTTCATTGCATCATTATTTACAATTGCCAAGACATGCAAGCAACCTAAATGTCCATCAACAGAGAAAGGGATAAAGAAGGGGTACATATATACAATGGAATACTACTTGGCCATAAAAAACTTAATAATGCCTTTGCTGCAACATGGTTGGACCTAGAGTTTATCATACTAAGTGAAGTTAGACAGTGAAAGACAAACATCATATGCTATCACCTATATGTGGAATCTAAAAAAGAGGATACAAATGAATTTATTTACAGAGCAGAAACAGAGACACAGACTTTGAAAACAAACTTATGATTGCCAAAGGGGAAAGGCTGAAGCGGAAAATGGACTGGGGGTTTGGGATTAGCTATGCACCTTGTGGTATATGGAATGACTAGCCAACAGGAACTTCCTGTAAAGCATGGGGTACTCAACCCAATATTCTGTGATAGTCACATGGGAAAAATCAGAAAAAGAATGGATCGTGTACATGTATAACTGAATCACTTTGTTGTACTGCAGAAATTATCACAACATTGTAAATCAACAAAACTGTAAAAAAACAGGAAAAAAGAATCCAGTATTGAACACATTTATCTTATATAATATTGAACATCAACTGTACTTTATTTTAAAAATGATATTAAAAAAGGCATAAGCAAGAAGATGACTTATAGGGATTTGAAATCCAGTTTTGGAAAACAAAATTAATAGAATGAGGTGAACATATAGAAGTCAGAAACTGTTCCTAGAGAAGGGTGAGCTTCCTTCTTGCACTCCCTCACCCTGTCACTTTGACAAGAGGGGTCCTCAATCTTTGTGCCTTCATTTGCTATTATGGAAAAAATCCCCAGAGAGTAACTTTATTTTGATTCTCTCATTCATCCTGAGTAGTTTGTTCCAACATCCCCTACCATAGCTGGAGAAAACCTATTCTGAGTACACAGAGACTATGTTCAGTTGAGGTCCAAAAGTACAAAGAGACAACTTTCTAGTTAATTAATAACATAATATTACTTGGAATTTTTTTTGTTTTCAGGCCTGCATATGTTTAATTTAAATAACACCTTATACAAAACACTCAAAACTGATTTTTCAGATTAGAATACAAGACATAAAAAGTCTCAAACATTTCAATCTTTTACAGTCATAAATTATCCTACTGAAACATAACCAGTGACCCTGAGGACAGACAATATCTATTGCTGTGTAAAAACTCCAAAATTTAGTGACTGAAGACAACAATAAATGTTTATTATCTCTTAGAGTTTTAGTGAGGCAAGGACTTAGGAACAATTTAAGTGGGTCATTCTGACACCATGTCTCTCACAGGTCATAGCCAAAATATAGGTGATGGCTGTCAGGATCTAATAGCTCAATGCGCTGAAGGACCTGTACGCATACTGACCTATTCATGTGGCTGGTGAACTGGTACTGGTTGTTGGTGCCAAGCCTCTGTTCTCTGCCATGTGTGTGAAACCAAGCAGGGCCCTGGGGGTTCCTGGGCACACAAGACTTTCTGTGTCCCCCATTTCTTGTTTTTGGCGAATAAACTTCAGGCTCCATAATCTTCCCTGAGTTCCAAAGGGAAGGTTCAAAAAGTTGCTAATCAGGGAAGAGAGGGGATGCGGAGACCCCTGGGAAGAGCAGTCAAGAAACAATAGTGCAGTCTTGGGGAAGGTTCCTGGTCCCTCCTCAGGGAATATAGATAAGAGAAGAATCTTTGAGTTCTTCTACAGAACTAAACGCCCCAATGAATGGAATACGTTAATGAAGCCTTCTTTATTCTGGAAAGAAGACTACCAGACCACTGAACACCAGCTTTGAAAACAATACAAGCTTGCCTCTATCCTGATCCTTAACTGTGGCCCTATTCTTCACTTCCCAAACTATAAAACCACCTCCAAATCTCTCCTAAGGGGGGCATAGTCCTTGAGGCATTAGCCTGCAGTGACCCTCCTTTGCCAGGCAAAGCAATAAATCTATTATTTCCCCTTCACCCAAAACTGTCAACTGTCTCCACATTTTTATTCAGCACCAGTGAGCAGAGACTGGGTTTCAGTGACATGTGCTTCTTGGCTGGGTTCCCACAGAGAAAGCACGAGAGGTGGAGGCAACATCCTGTTTATGACCCAGTTTCAGTAGTCACATAACATCATTCTGTTCATAAGAAGTGATTCACTAAGTCTAGCCAGCATTCAAGGGGAAGACAATTAAGCTCCACATTTTGAAGGGAAGGGTGTCAAATAATTTGTAGACATGTTTCAAAACCACCAGTAGTTACAGGTAAACACAAATTATTTTTACAGATTTTTATGGCATATTTTGAGATATAATTGTGCAAAGTAAAATTCATAACTCGAGCATACAGCTGACTAGTTTTACATCACTATATTCCTGTGTCTTTCTCATTAGGTTAAGGATATGGTGTTGCCATGAACTGTAGTGTAAGTCCCAGACACAGCTTTGATCCAGTGTCACTATGGCTGTGGCATAGGCTGGCAACTATAGCTCTAAATCAACCCCTAGTGTGGGAACCTCCATATGCCATAGGTGTGACCCTAAAAAAGACAAAAGACAAAAATAATAGTCTGTTTCTACCAATCCCATGCACACTATTACATTTAGAATGGATAAAGAATGAGGTCCTTCTCTATAGCACAGGTAACAATAGCAAGTCTTTGGGATAGAGCATGATGGAAGATAATACAAGAAAGGGAATATATACATATGCATCACTGGGTCACTATGCTGTACAGCAGATATTGACACAATGCTGTAAATCAACTATAAACTAATAAAAATTTTAAAGTGTATTTTTTTGTCAGTCCTTTGTAAATGGCAAGCTTAACTATATAAACCAGCTGCAAAAGTGCTTGTGCCCAAAAGTTATACCTTGCATCTAAAAGTTATAGTCTCAGCCCCTGGTGGGAGATGGCGGTGGGGTTTTGACAAGAAATGGAAGGAGAAAGAGAGGATGCCTAAGCAGCAATGGTAGACACAGATTGTGCGGAAGTCAGTTCTCAATGCCACAGACTCCCCCAGAACCCCCAAAGCCGGGTGTGGCTAACTTCTGTGAATTAGCTTCATGTGAATCAAAGCTCTCTGAATCCTGTCATAGGTGAAGAATTTTATTTTTGTCTTTTTGCCTTTTATCTAGAGCTGCACCCATGGCATATGGAGGTTCCCAAGCTAGGGGTCTAACAGGAGCTGTAGCTGCCAGCCTTCACCACAGCCACAGCAACGCGGGATCTGAGCTGCGTCTGCAGTCTACATCACTGCTCACGGCAATGCCGGATCCTTAACCCACTGAGCAAGGCCAGGGATAGAACCTGAAACCTCATGGTTCCCAGTCAGATGCGTAAACCACTGAGCCACGATAGAAACTCCAGGTGAAGAATTTTTAAATGTATCAACACCCACTTCATATAGCTCTAAAAACTTTCAAATAAGTACACTTGAATAACACTGACAATGTGGTTTCCAAATTTATTGTAACATTTACTCTTCATAGGTGTCCTGTGAGGTAAGCAGATGAGGAAACCAAGGCTTAGAGACATGCATTGACTGGCTCGAGATCTGCAAGTCTCCTTGACCTATGACCTATGACCTGAATCCAAGACTTGAGGCAGGCAATCTTTTCACTGTATCATGTTGGCAATTGATGGTATGACAATTTTTTTACATGTTTTCATTCCTGCCACAGGTGCGTTCAAGTTCAACTTAACTTTAGATGTTACCTCAGTGTAAATGGAGGAAACTATTTTTAGATTCCCAGCTCTTGGTCATGGTGGATTTAGCCATTTCATTGAACAAAGAGAGATATTATGTCTTCCTCCTCCTAGAGCATATGTACCTTTATCATATTTTTAAAAATATGCTTCAGGAGTTCCCACATGACTCAGTGGAAATGAACCTGACTAGCATCCATGAGGATGAAGGTTTAATCCCTGGCCTTGCTCAGTGAGTTAAGGATCTGGCATTGCAATGAGCTGTGGTAAAGTTTGCAGACACAGCTCGTATGTCATGTTGCTGTGGCTGTGGTGTAGGCTGCTGGCTACAGCTTTGATTCAACCCCTAGCCTGGGAACCTATGTATGCCATGGGTGCAGCCCTAAAATACAGTAAATAAATACATAAATAACCCTAAAACAATAAATAAATAACCCTGGAAGACAATAAATAAATAAATAAATAAATAAAAAATAAATAAAAATTCTGCTCCAGGTGACCAGGTATAAAAGTGGCACAAACCTGATAAGGGAATAGTTCTATAATTTGTCAAGTCAACTAAAAATCACCCAGCATAAGATAGATAATAATAATGAAAACTATTCAGCATCATCATTTCATTCGTTTCATTATATCTGTTTCCAACTGCCATGTGCAAGCCCCTGCCTTGGGCATACTTAGAGCGATAAAACTTCACCAAGCAAGTTTCAATTTACCAATACTTCCTCGTGTAAATGTTGGGATAATATTTGCTTTTCAAATGGAAAAACACAAAGCACACACAAAGGATGCGCATAATTTGAGTTTCAGATTTAATTTTACAGTTGTTGGTGGTATGCAAGCCTGTTTTTGGTACCAGGTAAGTAGGAAGTGGTGAACAATTGAGGGATGTCCCTGGTCCTCATCTAGAGTGAAAGTCTTGTTTTCCAAAGGACATTCACAAGCACCAGAGGAAAATGGCATTAAGGCAGAGAAGGGTCTGGTGAACCCAACTCTAAGTGGGACAACTGTAGATCCATCTGAAGGTTGATCAAAGGACAGCTGGCTGGGCTGGATGTATGCCAGAATAGCTATGAGGTACAGATCCAACAAGGACAATGAAGGGGCTCTCAGTGTTTACAAAATAAAAATGATGGCTTTCTAAAGTCTGCAAATACTAGTCTCTTTTGCTATGTAAGCAAGAACAGAAGACATCAAAACCAAAATGCCATTACTCCTTGGATTCTGAGTGTTCAAGTAGAGCTGATTGCTCTGTTTTTATTCCTGTTATTATTAAATAATTGATTTGATCATCCTATGAAACATGAAAATTTTAACAAAGATTGATTTCTCCAAAAGTAGAGCCACAACAGGATTTGTGTTTGGCTTTTACATTCTTAATTTTCCAAAGTTCTCTTAAGGGAGGAAGCCAGTGACTGTTGTTTTGGTAAGTAAGATTTAGAAGGTTTTTTTCAGGGCTCTGTGAAATATTTTTTAATTGCTCTTCCTCTGGACATTTATTTTGAAGTGCCCTGCCATAGCTTGGATGATTGCTGGTCTGTTTCCGACTTCTCCTCTGTCTACACCACAATTAAGAGTAGACCACGTCCCACAGAGAAGGATCAGAGGATAGGCAATGGAGAGAATTTGAACTTTTCTGGAGATCACCAGATAAAAGTAAGATGTTTTGTCATCCTTACATGACAGGTGATTTCCTGAGCTAATTACACTCCTTTAAAGGCAGTCTCTACATGATATCACCAGAAATGAGTTTTAGACTTTCTCCTACCAAGCTTTATTTCAAGTACTTTCCAATGAAATTCACCTTATTAACCCTGGTATCCTCTATTCAGTGTTTGTGACATTTTTCCAAGTTCTAGTTTTCTTCATGCTTCCTTCTTGTCCTTTCCTATAATGCTTTCAGAGTTTTGCCATTCTGTGATGAGGCTATCTTACTACATTAGAATTCTAACCTGGGAACAAACACCACAAGTGCAGCTCTAAAAGAAAAAAAAAAGGAATTAATGCCAAGGAGGTAAATTTTAATTTTTTTTGTTTGGAAGGGCTCACTTTTGTTCATTCCTCTCCAGTCTTACTTGTGATGGGTTTGTCAAGTTTTTCCATGTGATCTTTATTGCTCTCCCACCTGAGTACAAAGGGAGGTACCAGAGATCATTTTATTAAATTAACTGATTCAGACCTTTGATAAAGACTAATACAAATATATTAAGAAATAAATTTATTTTTCTAACCTATAGTTTGTTGTTTTGGTTTATTTTGTTACTAATTACTAACTTATAGAGTAGTTAAAGGGGAGTGGACAAGCTGATGCAATAGGAAGACCTTGAACTCACCTCCTCCCACAGATACACCAAAAGTACAATTATTTACACAGAAACTATTGGCAATAAAAACCATAAGAATAGCAGAAAAGAAAGAAGTAACTACTTATTGTAGGAGGGGCAGAGACATAATATAGTCAAGATCCTTACCCCCCAGGTGAGAAACCCATAAATGAGAGTTTAATGACAATTGCAGAGGTGCTCCCCAATGATCAAAAGGTCCAGAGCCCACACTGGACTCCCCATCCCAGTTGTCCTGCACAGGAAATATAAACCCCCAAAAGATTTGTCTTTAAAAGCTTTCTTTGGAGTTCCCATCATGGCATAGCAGAAAGGAATCTGACTAGGCACCATGAGGTTGTGGATTTGATCCCTGGCCTTGCTCAGTGGGTTAAGGATCTGGCATTACCGTGAGTTATGGTGTAGGTTGCAGATGTGCCTCGGATCTGGCATTGCTGTGGCTGTGGCATAGGCTGGGGGCAACAGCTCCATTTAGACCACTAGCCTAGGAATCTTCATATGCAACGGTGTTGCCCCTAAAAAAGACAAAAAGACTAAACAAACAAATAAAAGACTTTTTTGCTACCCAGAGAACTGGAGGGCCATGTGAAATAGAGACTCTACTCCTAAAGGGTGTACACAAAGTCTCACATGCTCCGAGACAAGGGCAGAAGCAATAACTTGAGAGGCTCCTAATCAGAGCCTGCTGATCTTGGAGAGCATCCAGAAGAGACAGGAGGCAACTGGAGGTTACTCTGAGGACATGGACACTGATAGCAGGCATTTGGGGTGCTTGTTCTACCATATAGACACTAGTGCTGGCAATAACTATTTTAGAATCCTCCTTCTGCTTTATTAGTTCCAGGACCAGACCCATTCACCAGGCTGTCATCACCAGTATTAGCACTCCTCAGGGTAAGTAACCAGATGGACAGAGACACAACCCCTTCACAAGCAGGTCAGATGCCATAAGACCCCCTGAGCCAACACACACACCCTGTCCACCAGAGGGCCCAGGATCCTATCTGCACACCAGCACACTGGCACTAAACCCCAAAGGCTCTATAGGCAGAAAACCTGGGACCCAGCTCCACTTACCAATGGAGCAGCACTAGCCCCAGGACCCACTGGGCCTTGACCCCCCCATCGGTGTGAAGGCACCAGGCTTGGGGCCCCAGGGGTTATGACCCCAGCAATAATGGGTAGACATCAGCCCTACAACCATCATATCCCTGCAGCCAACCATATCAGAACCCAGGGCACCCACCAGAAGGCCAGCTCCAGGAGCAGTACCACCTGGACCATAGCCCAGCTTACCAGCAAGCCAACAGCAGCTCTAGGACAGCTTAGCCTCCTCAGTTATCTTCCTCAGTATTCAGCCCAACCAACCAGAGGACTAATACCAACTTCAGGACACCAGGGCCCTGGACCCATGGATTGGGGAACCCAGATACATCCACTAATGAGCTGGCACTAGTCCCAGGACCCCTGGGTACCAGCCTCACCTACTAGGAGACAGCACAAGCTCTGAGACATCTTTGACCTATCATTCAGCCATCTTTGGATCCAGTCCTTTTCACCAAGGGACCAACATCAGCTTATGGACACCTAATATCAGACAGTCAACAGTGTTAGGAACTGGTCCCACTCACCAGAAGACAAAACCTAGATCCAAGACTTCCAGTCCTGCAATCACCCATTCCAGAACTCAGCTAAACCCATGAATGATCCAGCACTAGACCTGGGAAGACACAGGGCCCATACCCAGTAGACTCCAGACCTGGATGTACTCACCCATGGTTGGGATCCTCCAAAGAAGGCAGGGTCTGACAATTAACTGGACCAGAGACAAGCCATGCCCACCAGACCACCCACAGTAGTCAACCCATTACAATAAAAGAACCCACACAGCTCACATCAGGGGCATCCCAAACCATAGGGCTCTGGGGACCAGAGGGGAGCACACTGCTGGGATGCATAGGACACCTCCTATGAAAGGACATTTCTCCAACATTGGGGAAACCTGAGCAACTTACCAAATAAGGAGAAATGAAAATAGCAAATTTGGCAAACTCAAACAAGAAACTGTTCCAAATAAAGGAATGGGATAAAATCCCAGAAGAACTAAGTGGATTAGATAGGCAATCTATTCAGTAAAATGTTCAAGGTAGCAATCATAAAGATACTCAAAGAACTCAGGAGAAGTTTGGAAGAAAAGGGTGAACATGTAGAAATTTTTAACAAAGAGAAAATATAAAGAACAAAACAGATGAAGTCTACATTAACTGAAATGAAAAACACACTAAAGGTAATCAACAGTAGATTGGATAACACAGAGGAAGAGATAAATGATCTTGAATACAGCATAGTGGAAATCACTGAAGTTAAATGGAAAAGAGAATAAAAAGAAATGAAACAGTATTAAGAGAATCTGAGAAAGCATCAGGCATATTATTATTCTCATTGCAGGGGTTCCAGAAGGACCAGGGAAAGAGAAGGGGCAGATAACATATTTGAAGATATAACATCTGAAAATTTCACTAATCTGGGAATTCCTGATCCGAGTCCAGAAAGCACAGAGAATGCCATACAGTATTAAAACAAATAGGATCACAGTGATACACATTGTAACTAAAATGGCAAAAATTAAATGTAAGGAGAGAATGTTAAAAGCACAAAGGAAAGAGCAACAAGAACTCTCATAAAGACATCAACTGAATTTACAACAGAAAATCTGGATGCTAGAAAAAACCTACAACCAAGAATATTCTACACAGCAAGCTTCTCATTTATATTTAATGGAGAAATCAAAAGTTTTAATTCCAGTAAAAGCTAAAAAAATCAACACCATAAAAATAGCTTTACAAAAAAATGTTTTGATTTTTTTTTTGTCTTTTGAGGCTGCACCCATGGCTTATGGATGTTCCCAGGCTAGGGGTCAAATTGGAGCTGTAGCCACCAGCCTATCCCAGAGCCAAAGCAATGTGCGATCTGAGCCACACTGCAACCTACACCACAGCTCATGGCAATGCAGGATCCTTAAGCTACTGAGTGAGGCCAGGGATTGAACCCATGTCCTCATGGATACTAGTTGGGTTTTTTAACCACTGAGCCACGATGGGAACTCCTTTTTTTTTTCATTTTATAAAAAATGTTAAAAGGACTTCTCTAAGTGGAAAATAATAGACTAAAACTAGAAACACAACAATTATGGAAAGAAAGAGCACATTGGTAAAGGCAAAAATACAGTAAAGGTAGTAAATCATTCATGCGCAAATCTAGTAGGAAGGTTAAAAGACAAAAGTAGTAAAATAATCTATATCTGCAATAAGTATCTAAGGGATACATAAAACAAAAAGATGTAAAGTATAATGTCCAAAACAGTAAATGTGAACAGAGAGTACAAATGCAGCATTGTTAAAACACATTTAAAGGTAAGAGTCAGCAAATTAAAATAATCAAGCATATATATAGATTGCTATAAACTTCACAGTAACCACAAATCAAATTCTGCAATAAATATGCACACACACACACCACACAAATGAAAGTAATCCAAACATAGAACTAAAGATAGTCATCAAAGCACAAGGGGAGCAGAAAAAAAGAGAAGATTGGAACAAAAAGTAACAAAAACAACCCCAAAACAGTTAGTAAAATGACAATAGTACATACCTATCTATAATTATTTTAAATTTAAATGGAATAAGTTGCCCAATCAAAACACATGGAGTGGTTGAATGGATAAATAACAAGATTCACATATATGTTGCCTATAAGAGACTCATTTCAGATCTAAAGACATGCACAGACTGAAAGTGAAGGAGTGGAAATTAAAATTCAAAGAAATTCAGTGGAGCAATACTTAGAAAAATAGATGTTAAGGTTCCAAAAAGAGACAAAGGACATTGTGTAATCATCAAGGGATCAATCCAAGAAGATACAACAACAGTAAATATATATGCATACAATATAGCAGCACCTAAATACATGAAGCACATGTTAACACTCATAAAGGGAGAGACTGACAGTAACCCAATAGTGGTGGGAGACTTTGACACCCCATTTGCATTAATGGACAGATCATCCATAAAGAAAAGCAATAAGGGAAACACTGGCCTTAAGTGACACATTATACTGGTTGAACTTAATATATACATATGTACATTCCATCCCAAAGAAACAGAATACACATTGTTTTCAAGTGTACATAGAACTTACTCCAGGATGGATGACTTGCTAAGCCTCATAACACACTTCTGTAAATTTAGGAAGATTAAAATCATATTAACAATCTTTTCTAACCCCAAATCTATGTTTGTATTTCTAACATAAGTCTAGAAATCCAGTACAAGGAGAGAAAAGCAAAAATCCCAAACACATGGAGGCTAAGCAATATGTTGACAAACAACAAATGGGTAACTGAATAAATCAATAAGAAATAAAAATAATACCCGGAACCAAATGAAAATGAAGATACAATGATCCAAAACATGTGAGATCCTTCAAAAGCAGTTCTAAGAAGGAAGTTTATAGAAATACAAGCTATGGGTAATGAGAAAAATCTAAAATAACCTAACCTTAACACCTAAAAGAAAGCAAAAAATAAGAAAAAAATAAAATCCAACGTTAATAGAAGGAGATAATAAATATCAGAGCAGAAATAAGTAAAATAGAGATTATAAAGAGCAATATAATAGATCAGTGAAACTAAGAGCTGGTTCTTAGAAAATACAAATGAAATTGATAAACAAGACTCATAAAGGAAAATCAAAAATTACAACTTTAGCCAGACACATAAAGAAAACTCAAATCAAAAATTGAAAAAGAGGTTATAACTGACATGATAGAAGTAAAAATGATCATGAGATTACTATGTACAACTATAAGCTTAAAAAATGGACAACCTAGAAGAAATGAACAAATTCCTAGAAATATAAAATATCCCAAGACTGAGCCAGTAAGAAATAGAAAATATGAATAGATGATTTACTAGACATGGAATTGAAGCAGTAATCCAAAAACTCCGAATAAAAAAAAGTCCAGAAAAAAATGGCTTCACAGGTGAATTTTACCAAATATATGATGACGTTATACCTAGCCTTCTCAAACTACTGTAAAAATTTGCAGAGGAAAAAATACTGTTGAACTCATACTAGGAGGTCAGCATTGCCATGCTACCAAAACCAGTCAAAGATAGCACACATAAAACATTACAGGCCAATATCACTGATAAACATAGAAGCAAAAAATTCTCAAGAAAGAAATTAGGACACCAAATTTAACAGTACATTAAAAGGGTTATACAGAACAATCAGCGATGCATGTTTCAAAATTTACAAATCAAACCTCTGCAGCTTTGAAGGTTGCTAGCATATTCTGGAGAAATTTCATCAAGTAAGAAGTCTTCCACATGGGTCCAGTGGACTCTTGTCCCAAGGCAGTGGATGAAGGTGCATCTTCATTGGACCATGGGGGTATCCACGGGTCCCTCAAGCAACTCGAAGTTCCCGGTCTTAATGATGGCTCCAGAGCCCAAGGGTACATTGCAGCTGCTGTGTTTATCTTGGGCCTGAAAAAAAATGCATTGGGATATTTTGTGGGGTAGTAGTGGTGAGGTTCTTCCTTGGTCTGTCCATTATGTGGGGGTCAAGAGATTTGTGACTGTGGGAAAGGCCGATCAAGAAAGCAAGAGCAAGAGTGTGAAAGACAAGAGACAGGGACCAAAAAGGATGATTTGCCTGCCTAATGTTCCTGGCACACTTATTCTGAACTCTGAGAATATCACCTTTGTTTCATTAAGTACTTGCGCTCCATGGACATTCCCTAGAGGAAACATTTCCACATCCTGCACCCTGACACCAACAAATGATTTTCACAGAAAGACTGTGTCATCGATTCCATTCAGGTATGTTTGTGTCTAGAAGCCAAGACTTGGAGATGGTCATCTGGACCAGCTTCCCTTCCTCTCCCAGACAAAGGTGGCTTTTCACCTGTGTCTGGCACAAAGAGAATGTCAGTGGAACAAACCACAACCACGGATTTGCATTGAGTTCCAAGTGATCTTTATTGCGTCAGTGGGATATCAGCTACAGCTGGCCAATAGACTTTCAAGATGGTGCATGGGGAAGAGGAGTGGGAAGAATAGCATATTGAGGCAGGCAAGGGTCCAAAACTTCCTCATATATACAAATTTGGTTCATTACCACTGAGTTTCAAATCAAACTCCTGAAGTCAGCATTTTTTCAGGCCAGTAATCTGTTAGTTTTGTCTGGGATCTCTACAGTGTAGGCAATTCTGGACATTGTGTTTCCACTTTTAATATCTAGATTAATGTGTGTTTCTATGCACTTGTTTGGCCATTAAGTCAATTAAAATTCAGGAACTGAATCCCAGAATCAAATATTATTACTAGCAGTTTATGAAATTTAGATATGTGATAGAAAAAAACCCACATTCTTTTTAAAAACAATTTTCTTGCTTTTGTCTTTTTAGGGCCACCCCCACAGCATATGGGGGTTCCCAGGCTAGGGGTCTAATTGGAGCTGTAGCCACCAGCCACAGCCACAGTAACGCCAGATCTGAGCTGTGTCTGTGACCTACACCACAACTCATGGCAAAGCCGGATCCTTAACCCACTGAGTGAGGCCAGGGATTGAACCTACAACCTCATGGTTCCTAATCAGATTCATTTCTGCTGCACCACAATGGGAACTCCTTTTTTAAATTTTTAAAACAATTTTTTCCATTATAGTTGGTTTTCTGTGTTCTGTCAGTTTTCTGCTGTACAGGAAATTGACACAATCACACATACATATATAAATTCCTTTTCTCACATTATCCTCCATCATGCTCCAACATAAGTGACTAGATATAATTCCCAGTGCTATTCAGCAGGATCTCATTGCTTATCCATTTCAAAAGCAGTATTTTGCATCTATTAACCCCAGAGTTGCACTTCATCTAACTCCCTCTCCTCCCCCTTGGCAACTACAAGTCTGTTCTCGAAGTCCATGAGTTTCTTTTCTGTGAAAAGTTTTCTTTTTGCCATATATTAGATGCCATATAATAGACAATATTAGATGGTATTTGTCTTTTTTTTCTTACTTACTTCACTTAGTGTGAGAGTCTCTGGTTCTATTCATGTTGCTGCAAATGGCATTATTTTGTTCTTTTTTCTGGCTGAGTAGTATTCCATTGTGTGTATATACCACTTCTTAATCATTACACTCATCTGTCGATGAGCATTTACATTGTTTCCATGTCTTGGCTATTGTGTACAGTGCTGCAATGAACATACAGGGGTATGTGCCTTTTTCAATGAAAGCTTTGTCCAGATTTATGCCCAAGAGTGGGATTGCTGGGTCACATGGTAGTGCTGTATTTATTTTTCTGAGGTAACTCCATACTGTTGTCCACAGATGTTTTACCAATTTACATTCCCACCGACAGTGTAGGAGGGTTCCCTTTTCTCCACACCCTCCCCAGAATTTGTTATTTCTGGACTTATTAATTATGGTCATTCTGACTAGTGTGAGGTGGTACCTCATAGTAGTTTGGATTTGAATTTTTCATTTTCTTTTCTTTTTTCTTTTTTGTCTTTTTGCCTTATCTAGGGCCACACCCACTGCATATGGATGTTCCCAGGCTGGGGGCCAATTGGAGCTGTAGCTGCCAGCCTATGTCACAGCCACAGCAGTGCAGGATCCAAGCCGTGTCTGCAACCTACACCACAGCTCATGGCAACGCTGGATCCTTAACCCACTGAGCAAGGCCAGGGATCGAACCTGCAACCTCATGCTTCCTAGTCGGATTCGTTAAGCCACGACAAGAACTTCTGGATTTGCATTTTTCTAATGATCAGTGATGTTGAGCATTTTTTCATGTGTTTATTGGCCATTCATATATCTTTTTTAGAGGAGTGTTTATTCAGGTCTTTTGCCCATTTTTCAATTGTTTTTTTTTTTTGCTGTTGAGTTGTATAAGTTGTTAATATTTTTTAGAGAGTAAGTCTTTGTCAGTTGCAGCCTTTGAAACTATTTTCTACTATTCCATAGGTTGTCTTTTTTATGGTTTCCTTTGCTATGCAAAAGCTTGTCAGTTTGATTATGTCCCATTGGTTTATTTTTGCTTTTATTTCTGTTGCTTTGGGAGACTGACCTGAGAAAACATTTGTAAGGTTGATGTTAGAGAATATTTTGCCTATGTTCTCTTCTATGAGTTTCACAGTGTCTTCTCTTATGTTTAAGTCTTTAAGCCATTTTGAATTTATTTTTATGCATGGTGTGAGGGTGTGTTACAGTTTCATTGAATTACATGTGGCCATCCAGTTTTCCCAGCACCACTTGCTGAAAAGACTGTCTTTTTCCCATCTTATATTTTTGCCTCCTTTGTCAAAGATTAATTGGCTACATGTTCCTGGGTCCTCTGTTTTATTCCATTGATCTGTATGTCTGTTTTGATTCAAGTGCCACACTATCTTGATTACTGTGGTTTGTAATATTGCCTAAAGTCTGGGAGAGTTATGCCTCCTCTTAGTTTTTCTTCCTCAGTTCTGCTTTGGCAATTCTGGGTCTTTTATACTTCCATATTAATTTTTGGGTTGTTCTAGTTTTGTGAAAAATATCATGGGTAATTTAGTAGGGATTGCATTGAATCTTAGATTGCTTTGGGTAATACAGCAATTTTTATAATATTAATTTTTCCAACTCATGAACATGGAATATCTTTCCATTTCTTTGAATCCTGTTTAATTTCATTGATTAATATTTTATAGTTCTCAGCATATAAGTCTTTCACCACCTTGGTCAGTTTTATTCCTATGTATTTCATTTTTGGGGGGTGTGATTTTAAAAAGGTATTGCACTATTTTGTTCCTTTTTCAATATTTCATTCTTAGTATACAGAAATGTGACTGACTTCCAAATGTTAATCTTGTATCCCTCTACTTTGCTGAATTCAATGTTTGTGTAGTTTTTTGTGTGCAGTCCCTAGTGTTTTCTATATCTATTACCTTGTCATCTGCATAGTCACAATTTTACCTTTTCTCTTCCAATGTGGATGCATTTTATTTCTTTTGTTTGTCTGTTGGCTATGGTTAGGATGTTAATACTGTGTTGAATAAAAGTGGTGAGAGTGGACATCCTTGTCTTGTTTCAGATTTTAGTGGGAAGGCTTTCGGCTTTTCTCCATTTAGTATTATTTTTGCTGTGGGTTTGTCATAAATGGCTTTAATTATATTAAGGTAGGTTCCCTCTATACCCGATTTGGTAAGAATTTTATTTTTATCATGAATCGGTGTTGGGATTTGTCAAATGCCTTTTCTGCATCTATTGAGATGATCTCGTGATTACTGACTTTTGTTCATGTGGTGTATCACCTTGATTTATTAGCATATGTTGAACAATCCTTTTGAACTTGAGATGAATACCACTTGGTCGTGGTGCAGAATTTTTTTATATATTGTTGTAATCAGTTGGTTAAAATTGCATTGAGAATTTTTGCATCTATATTGTGTCTATATTCATTAAAGATATTAGACTATAATTTTCTTTTTTGGTAGTATCTTTGTCTGGTTTTTGTATTAGGGTGATTGTGGCTTCATAGAATGTCTTTGGAAATGTCCTTTCTTCTTCAGCCTTTTGGAAAAGTTTAAGAAGGATGGGTATAAATTCCTCTTTCTATGTTTGGTAGAATTTGCCTGTGAAGTCATCTGTTCCTGGACTTTTGTTTGTAGGGAGTGTTTTTATTACACATTCAATTTGATTTCTAGTGATCAGTCCATTCAGTTAAATTTTTCTTGATTCAGTTTGGTGGGCTGTAAGTCTCTAGAGAGTTGTCCACTTTTTCCAGGTTGTCAAATTTGTTGACATATAATTCTTCATAGTATTCTAACTTTTTTTGTATTTCTGCAGTATCTGTTGTGATCCTCATTTTCATTTCTTATTTAGTTTATTTGAGTTTTTTCTCTCCTCTTCTTGGTGAGCCTGGTCAGAGGATTATCGATTTTGTTTACCTTTTAAAAGAACAATCTCTTGGTTTTATTGATTTTTTTCTATTGGTTTTTGAATATCTATTTTATTGGTTTCCTTTCTGATATTTATGATTTCCTTCCTTCTGCTGACTTTAGATCATGTTTGTTATTTTTCTAATTCATTTAGCTGGTGTGCTAAGTTGTTGATTTGAGATTTTTCTTCTTTTTTGAGGAAGGGCTGTAGAGCTATGAATTTCCCTCTAGGCACTATTTTTCAACATCCCATATAATTTGAGTGGTTGTATCCTCAATATCATTTGTCTCCAGGTGTTTTTTAATTTCCTTTTTGATTTCCTCACTGATCCATTTTTTTTTTTTAGTAGCATGTTGTTTAGTCTCCATGTTGTCAGTTTTTCTCATTTCTTTTCCTGTGGTTGATTTCTACTTCCATGCCATTGTGGTCAGAGAAGATACTGAAATAATTTCTATACTCTTAAATTTGTTGAGGTTAGTTTTGTGCCCCACTATATGGTTAATCCTTGAGAATGTTCCATGTGTGCTTGAGAAGAATGTATATTCTGATTTTCTTGGATGTAATGTCCTGAAAATATCAATTAAGTCTAATTTTTCTACTGTGTAATTTAGGTTCTCTGTTGCCTTTGATTTTCTCTTTACAGGACCTGTCCATTGATGTGAGTGGGTGTTAATGTCTCTTATTATTGTATTCCCATCAGTGTCTCCTTTTATGTCTGTCAGTATTTGTTGTATGTATCTGGGTGTTCCTATATTGGGGCATATATATACATATATATATTTTTTTGTCTTTTTGCCTTTTCTAGGGCCACACCTGCAGCATATGGAGGTACCCAGGCTAGAGGTCTAATCGGAGGTGTAGCCACCGGCCTACACCACAGCCATAGCAATGCGGGATCTGAGTCATGTGTGCAATCTACACAACAGCTCATGGCAATGCCGGATCCTTAACCTACTGAGTGAGGCCAGGGATCAAACCCGCAACCTCATGGTTCCTAGTTGGATTTGTTAAACACTGCGCCATGACAGGAACTCCTGGGGGAATATATATTGATGATTGTAATACCCTCCTCTTGAATGGATTCTTTTATTGTTATATAGTGTCCTTCTTTGTCTTTTTTATGGACTTCATTTTAAAGTTTACTTTGTCTGATATAAGTATTGCAACTCCTGTTTTCCTTTCTTGTCCATTGGCATGAAAATATCTTTTGCCATCCCCTCACCTTCAATCTATATGTGTCCTTTGCCTTAGGGTGAGTATCTTGTAGACAGCATATTGCAGACTTTTGCTTTCTTACCCAACCTGCCAGTCTGTGTCTTTTGAGTGGAACATTCAGTCCGTTAACATTTAAGGTAATTATTGATACATATGTATTTATTGCCATCTTAAACTTTGTTTTCCAGTTTATTATGTTTCTACTTTAGTCCTTTCTCTTTTTTTTGGTTGGATTATTTCCATTTATTTTGTGCTTGTGGGCATTTCTTTTTAGTTTTTGTGAATGTAGTGTTTGGTTTTGATTTGTGGTTGCCCTGTTTTTTATGTGTGTTAATCCTTCCTGTATCTGCTTGCTTTAGCCTGATAGTCATACAGGCTCAAACACAGTATTTTTAAAAAAGAGTTTAGGGGAGTTCCCATCGTGGTTCAGTGGTTAACGAATCCGACTAGGAACCATGAGGTTGTGGGTTTGATCCCTGGCCTGGCTCAGTGGGTTAAGGATCCGGCGTTGCTGTGAGCTGTGGTGTAGGCTGCAGACACAGCTTGGATCCCGCATTGCTGTGGCTGTGGTGAAGGCAGGCAGCTATGGCTCCTGTTAGACCCCTAGCCTGGGAACCTCCATATGCTGCAAGTGCGACCCTAGATAAAGCAAAAAGACAAAAAAAAAGAGTCTAGATTTTCTTATTTTCTTTCCCCACATTTTATGATTTTGAAATCCTTTTTTTAACATCTTCATGTGTGTGTTTTTTCTTTGTCTTGTGTTTATTGTCCCTTTTACAATAGGTTTTTTTCCCCTTTTAGTTCTGTATAATGACTTAAGTTATTGCTTTCCAATTGTGATTTCCTCCATCCTATTTCTTCTTACCTCTTTTTTATTTAGAGGATCCCTTTCAGTATTTCTTTTAGAATGGGTTTGGTATTGCTGTACTCTTTTACCTTTTGTTTGTTGGAGAAATTCTTTATTTCTCTTTCTATTTTAAATGATATTCTTTCTGGGTAGAGTATTCTGGGTGGCAAATTTTTCCCTTTTAGAACTTTGAATATATCTTGCCCCTCTCCTCTGGTCTGTAGTGTCTCTGTAGCAAAATCAGCTGATAGGCTTATGTGGGTTCCCTTATAATTAACTCTTTGTGTTTCTCTTACTGCCTTTAGAATCCTCTTTAACTTTTGCCATTTTTATTATAATATGTCTTGGTGTAGGCCTGTTTGGACTCAACTTGTTTGTGGTTCTCTGTCCTTCCTGTATCTTGATATCTATTTACATTAGATTTGGAAAGTTTTCAGACATGATTCCTTCAATATAGTTTTAATCCCCTTTACTTTTTCTTCTTCTTTTGGAATTCTGTTATGTGTAGACTGGCCTGCTTTATATTATACCAAAGATCTCTTATATTGCTTTCATGTTTTTTCATTGGTTTTTCTGTCTGCTGTCCAGATTGGTGATTTCCATTATTCTATCTTCCAAGTCACTAATTCATTCCTCTTCATCATTCATTCTGCTCTTTAGTGCCTTCAGTTCTGTTTGTGTATCTGCAAATGAATCTTCTAAGTTTTCTTGGTTCCTCCTTATATTTTCTAGTTCCTTTCTCAAATCATCTGCATTAATGTTTATTTCAGCTCTTAATTCCTTCAAATTCACCCTTAATTTCTCCACTTTTCACTATCTCCCTTTTGAACTCAATGTCTATCAGAATGTAGAGGTCTGTTTCATTGTTTGCTGCTTCAGGTGAATTCTCCTATTCTTTTAACTGGGAATGGTTGCTGAGCTTCTTCATCTTGCTTATACTTTTCTTTTTCTGTGAGTTTAGGGAAAACAAACTGCAGTCTTGAAGGCTACTTCTATACAAAAACACCACTTTGCATTTTGTGGTAGTTAATTTTTATTTTTTGGTGTAGGAGTTTGGATATTTTCTGTCTCTTTCTTTGGTGTGAGAAGGCTGTTATCCCCAGTGTGCTGAGTGTATTTCCAGGGAGGAGTAGGCCATGGGTAGAGCTAGCAGTCAATGCCTAGTTTCTGGGCTCTTGAGAGTAGCAAGAACCTTCAGGATGGTGGAGAAGGCTACTCCTAGTTTCAGGGCCCAGAGAAGTGTTAATGAACCTTAGGCAGATTTAGTAAATGCCTAGAGCATTTGGCAGTAGCAGCAGCAAGTTTTGTGAGTTCCCAGGGGGGTGAGAGCAACAACAGGTGCTGTTTGGTCACAATGCCCTCCTCTGTGGTGCCCTCTGAGGTGATTGGGGTTGCAATGATGTCTGTTCATGGACCCCTAGTGGTGGCGGGCCAAGCCCACCTCTGGAGTTAGAGAAAACTGTGATGGGTTTCCCCCTTCCACCTGTAGACCATGCAAGAAGTACCCTGTCCCATTTAGCCCACACAGGAGGTGCTGCTCAGGCCAATCCTAGTTTCAGAGTGCTGGGACGTGCCAGTGATCAAGTGTGTGGGCACTTCCTGGAGTGTTTGGCAGTGGCAGTGTCAAGGTGGGTGTGTTCCCAGGGGAGTGAAAGCAACGGCAGTTGGTGTTCGGTCATAATGCCCTCCTCTTTGGTGGCCTCTGAAGTTACTGGTTCTGGAAGTGGTGCCTGTTCACAGACCCCTAGTAGTGGCAGGCCATGGCCACCTCTGGAGTCAGAGATAACTGCAGTCTTTTGCCCCACCACCTGTAGACCATGAAAGAAATACCCTGTCCCATTTAGTCCATGTAGGAGGTGCTGAACAGGCTGCTCCTAGTTGCAGGGTCCTGGGAAGTGATAATGATCAAATGTGGTTGCTGCCCAGTGTGTTTGGCAGTGGCAGCGTCAGGGTGGGTGTGTTCACAGGGGAGTGAATGAAACAATGGCTGGTGTTTGGTCAAGGTGTCCTCATTTTTGCCAAACTCTGAGATGACTGGGACCACAGGTGGAGCCTGTTCACAGATCCCCAGTGGTGGCAGACCACTCCTCCTTCTGGTTTCTGAGATTCCTTCTGTGGTTTGTCCCCATTGCCTATAGATCACTCAAGGAGCACCATGTCTTGCTTAGTCCCCTGCTGCCCTTAGCCCACAAAAGAGGTGCCTGGCCACCCATAGGCTGAACAAGAAGCAGCCTGTCTCCTGTAGCCCAAGAAAGTGGCCTCTTACTACCCATAGCCTGCATCATAGCCACCCCCTGAGAACCCAGGCCTGCACAGGGTGATTCCTATGACACCCCACCACTTCCTCTAGGCCTCCCCAACAATGGCGCCTTGCTTCTCCTGTGGGTACAGACTTCCTCCTGGGTTCTCTTGGTCTCCACCCAAAAAATTTCACATAAGGCTTTACCAAGCATTAGCTTTCAAAGCAGCTGACCACACCTGGTTGAGCAGTTAATGTCAATTCACTGGGGATGTTACCATCTGGGCTAGTGATTTGGTGGTTTAGTAAATGAAGTCTGTGACTCTTCATGTCTCACTGACTTTTGATATGAATACTTGTTTGATCAAGACTTACCAAAGTCTGGCTGAAAATTGACAGGATTTCATGTCTTGCATCACTGAAACCATCTTTATTATGGAAACTCATATTTCTCTTAACTCTTCAGTGTCAGGGACAATGTCAGCTGTCCTCTTAGAATGACTCCTGGAAGACCCACAGCTTTAAGACCCCAACACAGTGCTCCCTGAAGATCAAAACATAGAGCTTCCTTCCATTTGTTGCTGAATGTTCACACCACTAAACTGTTGTCAATGGCACTTCTCACCACACTCCCAGCTATCACCCAGATAGCCAGTGAGTTTGTCTTCCTTATCCCATGGAAATCCCTCCTGATAAATACCAATATCTTTCTTTGTTAAAATATATTTTCATTTGGACGATTAATATTTTATTTCAGATATGTACAATGAATTCAGATATGTACAATGAAAGGAGTGGCACTGAGATTTACTTTTCTTTGATTTCTATTTCAGGGGTGACATCCATGGTCCTCCTACATGGATGGAGGCAGAGTATTAGGTATTCAGCATTCATGTTCTGGAAGAATGTGTTTAAGCCTATATAAGACTCTAGCCTTTTTTCAAATATAGGAAAATAATTGAGACAGTCACCTAACAGTAATGTTAAAAAATATCTTAATATGCAACACAGCTGTAGTATGTGTGTGTGTGTATACACACACACACACACACACACACACACACACATATACATATATATATAATCATATTAGATAATTGACAATAAATACAAAGAATAAGATTATATTTTTAGTCAAAATTGACCACCCATTTGATGGAACAGCATTCAGAAGATCAGTATCAACATATTTCCAGATACTATTCAGATTTTGCATTTTCAAATGCTTGAAGTGTGAAGGTGGGAACTTTTCACCTGCCCCCAAATGTGAACTGCTTGGCTCACAGAGTGTCATTTGGAAAGGAATACTCCTTGTGCATCGTCACATTGCCATGGACACCAGTCATCATAGAACTTTCAGAGGGTAAGCAAATCTGGCCACTCTGGGTCTATTTGTTCTCTCTAGATGATTGTTTCCACGGACAGGTATGGCAGTTCAGAGTCAACATCTTTCTTCAAGAATTGAATCCTAAAACCACATGTTATTACTCAATGGTTAAGAAAATTAGATATGTGAGAGAAAAATACCAGTTTTTTAGATATACTTGATATTGGAAATTATAGCGTGAGGAAGGACAAAGCATGAGAAAGTCTTTTCAGATCATGGAGAATGTCTATAATCGTTTTCACTGATCCCCAAATCATCCCAGTTCAGATGAAGAGTGTGCAAAATGTGTCTACTGCAACCCATATGTTCCAGTGGTGTAGAGCAACTTTGCAATATTAAAGCAATTGGAATAACTGATCTTTTACAGTAATGCAGTTCTTCCCCTGATGTTAGAGATACCTGAACCACTGAGAACTGCTCAAGGCTGAGATCATGGCCTGGACTCCTGTTTGAATCAAGAGCTCCCCTCACTCTCTCTCCATCTCAGATTCTGTTTCCACAAGGTTTTCTTCAAGAACCTGGAGAAATTATCAGAGACAAGACAGCAGTCAAAATCCTTATCCAACTTATTGCCTATATGTTACAATCCAAAATCCAACCTTTCATCCAAAAAGAGTCCCTCCATTGGTCCAGGGTGAGCCCAACTTGGGGCATCTGCCCCAATGATTTCACATGGTCAGTTGTTTCAGATTACCCCTTCATAATGAACAGTTAACCACCTCAAGTGACCAGGGTGTTGTTTGGATCCCAAATTTTGCTCATGAATCAAAACGTTTTCAACCAAAGTCACATGATAACTCTACCAAGATTCAGCTTTCCTGTAGCTGACCACAGTGGAATAAGCAGTTAATGCGAAATCACAGGGGAAGTGGCCACCTAGGCTAGTGTTTCAGTGGTAGTAAATGAAGTCTGTGACTCTCCATGTCTCAATGACTTTATTTGAGCACCTGTTTGAGCAACCCTGAACAAGGCATGGCAGACAATGTACAAGTGTTTAAGACTTCCATAACCAGAACACAGTCTGTATTCTAGAAATTACACATCCTTCTCTAGACCCTGTAATGGCAGGGATAGCCCTCTAAGCTCCTAAAGTGACCCCCTCCAGAACTTCAGCTTGAAGACTCCACCCCAAATCTCTCTGAAGATCACAATTTTACCCTCATTCTATTTGGCTCCAAGTGTGAACCCCACTAACTTGTTGGCCTTGTCTTTTCTCAGCCCACTCCCAGGTAACACCCAAATGCCCAGACACTCAAGCCCACCTGATGTGAGCTTGTCCTCATCAAACCCTAGACATCTCACCTGCAAGATCCCAGTTTTTGTTGTTAAAATACCTTTGCCTTTGGACTATTATTATTTGGTTTCAGATATTCTTATGTACATTTAGAAGAGTGAAACTGTGATTTACCTTTTGAATGTCTATTGCATGTATAATATCAAGGTCCTCCTGCTTGGATGAAGGCAGAGTAGTATTTTTTTCAGTGTCTTTGTTCTGTGAGAATGTGTTTGAAATTGTCATTACACATGAGTCCTTTTTCAAATTTTGGAAAATATTTGAGGCAGTCATATTATAAAGCAGAACATAAAGAATAAGATAATATTATCAGTAAAATTAACTACCCATTTGATGGAAGCGTCTTTATAAGATCAGTATTAGCAAACCTCCAGGACATTAATTCAGATTTCCCAACTTCAAATTCTCAAGGTCTGAAAGTGGGTGCTTCTCACCTGTTACCATATTTGACCCTTTTATCTCATACAGTGGCAGTTGGAGTGGAAGGCAAATTTGCATCATCACATTACCTTGGAAATCAGATCTTTCAGGATGAAGCAAACTCTGGCCACTCTGGGTCAAACTCTTCAGTCTATACTAGTGACTGAAGTTCCCATCATGGTACAGCAGAAATGAATCTGACTAGGAACCATGAGGTTGCAAGTCTGATCCCTGGACTCCCTCAGTGGATTAAGAATCTAGGTTGCCGTGAGCTGTGGTGTAGGTTGCAGACATGGCTCTGACCCTGTGTTGCTGTAGTTGTCTAGGCCAGCAGATGTAGTTCTGATTTGACCCCTAGCCTGGGATCCTCCATATGCCATGGGTGGGGCTCTAAAAGTCCCAAAAAAGTGGTTTGTTTCTGCTGTGTCAACGAGCCAGAAGAGATGAGCTACTTCATAACTATGCTAGTGGCTGTTTCAATGGAGAAGTGTGGCAGTTTGGAGTCAACATTTTATTTAACAAATTGAACCCTGGGAGCACACACTATTACTCTCAGTTTAAGAAAACAAGTTATGTGAGAGAAGAAGTCCTCTCCAAACATAATTAAATTAAACATTTAGAGTGAATGGGGAAAACTAATATATTGAGATTTAAAAATTTCCCATTCTTGATGGAAATATCATTTCTACTCATTTCTAGTACTCATGAGTCACCAGATATTTTTAGATACAATAGGTAATTTTTATGATTAAAAAGAGTATTAATAGAAATGAAAGTGTACAATTTCGTATACTCTCTGTCTAAGCATATGCTCATCCAATTTTACTAATCCATTACTCATTCACTCTGTGTATAACCCCTTCTCTGGATATAACAATCTCTACACTTGATAATCTTTCTCTGTATGCATTAACAGTGTCCTTATCATTGCATATGTTCAAAACTATGCATTAAACAGTTAAGAAAAATGGACTCACCATATTTTCAACAAGTGGGCTGGGTTAAAACATATAATCTATGCTTTTCTAAGCAAAGAATTTTAGATAACTCAAAACTCTAGGTTTAAATGTATTCTGTCTCCATTTTCAACATCTAATCACACCAATTCCTTTGATATTGTCATGAAATCTTAGCATAGAAAGGCAAGTGATTGTCTTCCCACATGGAACATGGGGAAATTCTAGGAGAAAATGAGAGAATTTTAGTGAAAGCAAAGCAGGTAATGTGTAAGGTATGGTAGGCAGTAATAGAAATCTCTATAATTATTGATTCACCCCAAATATCTAAAATTGAGTTCAAATCGGCCATTGATGAGATATAACAAAAATGTAGATGGTGTCATATTTTCTTCTCTGTATCTACGAGTCTGTCACTCTTTTGATGTTTTTGTTCTTTGGGTGTTTTTTGTTGTTGTTTTTCTTTATTTGTTTAGACTCCACAAATGACATCACACAGTATTTTTCTTATCTGTCTGACTATGTGCTTTAGCATTATACTTTCTATCCCCATCCACAGTGTAGAAAATGGCAAGAAGTCATTCTCTTTTGACTGAATAAGATTCTAATTGCATATATACACCACATCTTCCTGATTCACTTATCAGTGGACACAGTTTGTTTCCATATATTGGCCATTCTAAATAAAGCTGCCATTAACAGAGCTGCATGTCAGTTTAGTGATTTTGTTTTGTTCAGAATTCCCAGGAATGGATTTGCTGGATCTTATGGTAGTTCTCTTTTTAATTTTTTGATGAACCATACTTAAGATATATTACTTAGGCTGTTGCCAAATAATACATCCTACCACATTTCACTTCATGCTGTAGCTCATAGTTCTATTATTCTTTATTCTTTTTCATCAAACACTTTAACTCTAGAAAAATTCCTAGGAAACATTTTTTTGACATGATCCTTAAATTCAATTTTCTGTAAGAATGAGATCATACAAATTTTTCTTTAAGTTCTCCTGTTTCTTTACATCCCTACACCTAGAGTTCTCATTTTTTATCTCTGTAAATTATTAATAGTGACTCTGAATGGGCTACATGTCAAAACTTTAAAATCAATTTTGATGAAATATTTTCTTTCTTTTTAAGGCTGTACCTGTGGCATATGGAAATTCCCAGGCTAGGGACTGAATAGGAGCTGCAACTGCTGGCATATATCACAACCACAGCAACCTGGAATCCAAGCTGCACCTATGACATACACCACAGTTCACATGAACTCAGGATCCTTAAACCACTGAGCAAGGCCAGGGATTGAACCCACTCCTCATGAATACAACTTGGGTTCATTACCTCTGAGCCACAACAGGAACACCGTGATAAAATATATTTGGATTGAAAACAAATGTGTTTCTATGTTTACAGATTGATGAGGGGGGATAAATGCTGTAGTGAAGAAATGTGAAGAAAAGACAGATAGTGAGAAAATATATGGAAGATCATATTTCTCTGCAAAGGCACAAAAAGATATATTTGCTTGTTCACAGAAGGAAAATATCGTGCTATAGAATTGTCAGACAGGGTATTTTCCCCATTGAAATTTAATCCCAAGTGTAACCAATCTAGAAATGACTGTTCAGTCTCTGAGTGTGTTATATTTTTTTCTTTAAAGAAAAAATATTATTACTTCGCTGTGTTTGTAATGTCAACAAATATTTACTGGATCAGATATCACAAAATGACTTGAAAACTTCTTTAGAATTAATTGTATTATCACCTTGCTGCTAAGAATAGCTAGGTGGTTTCCTCCAAAAATGTCCCACTTGAATGAGGCCAACTATATTAGTCAGGATTCTATTGAAAGAGAATCAATTAGGCACATGAACATGTGTGTATGTGTGTGTGTGTGTGTGTGTGTGTGTGTGTGTGTGTTTTCAAAGAGATTTTAAGGAATTGGCTTACTCAGTTGTGGGGATGAGCAAGTCTAAAATTTGCAAGGTAAGCCAGCAGGCTGGAGATACACAGAACACTTAATGTTCCAAATTTGACTTCAAAGGCAGTATGGATGCTGAATTTCTTCTTCTTCAGGGTGCTTCCATGTTTATCTGAAGCCCTTCAACTAATTATACGAGACCCACTGGCATTTTGAAGGGTAACAACTTTACACAAAAGATACTGATTTATATGTTAATCTATTCTAAAAATACTTTCCAAACAATATCTACACTCCTGTTTGACCAAAATTATATGTCATAACCTAGTCAGGTTTTCACAGAAAATAAACCACCACACAAACCAATGATTGTGAGAACTAAATTTCCTATACTATTTTTTTCCACCCTGAAAATTATTTCAGTCTTTATATGAAGTGTCATATAGCTAAGAACACATTCTGGTTCATTGACTATATCAGCTTGATAAGCTTCTAATGAATTTGACCTATTTTTCCCAAATGGGCCAAGACCAGAAACTAGAAAATTGTAATAAGGAGTTGTGTGGGTTTACCAATTGCCTTTTCCTTTTTCTCCTGCTAGACACTAGCAAGAATTGGGTGGCCAAATTCTTATAAACTGGGCTGATTTCACAGCCACCACATGTGGGATGTTCTGGAGACATTGTTGGTTGTTGGAACCTGGGGACTGTCTTTTGCATCTGGGTAGAGGCCAGGGATGCTGCCAAACATTAAAAAAGCACAGGACAGGACTCCACAGCAAAGAAGTCTCTTGTCCTACATGTCAACAGTTCCAGCAATGAGAAACCTGATAGAGACTAACTTAAATAAATCAAATTTACTGAGTGATATGGTCTTCATCTCTAAGAATTGTATCCACAGAATCTTTCATTATTTAGTTATACATGTATCTCTTTATCTAAGTATATGATATTAACCTATTTATGTCCATTTAAGGATTATTTTCTATGTAAGTAATTTTGCTGTTTTGCTGTGTTCCCAATGAACAAGGGTAAAATTTCACCATACCTACTATTAAGAGCAACAGGTAAGTTAAGAGACAGTAGGAAGGGCATTCAAAATAATGCAACATTAATCCCATTTCTGTTAAGCAAAAGACTGCAAATGCTTGTATTCAGAACCCCCAGGCATTACCTCTTGCTTCATCACATCCTTGGCTACATCCATTAACCTGTTTGAATCTAACTCTCTGCTTACTCTGTTCCTCAACTGTGCAGTTGAACGTGGCTGAGGAAGCATTCTGAGAAATGTCTCATTTTAAACTGATGATAACTAGTTTCAGGATGGTGACCAATTCCCTGGCCTATTCCCTGGATTATTATTAGCCCTCCCATCCTCCTGGATGATCCGTTTATTCCTGATGTTATTTCCTTCAGCCTCACTCTTCTATATAGTAATGGTTTTGTTCTTCACTGCAAAAAGTCAAGTAATTAGAAGAAAGTTTCCATAAGTTCTCACCATTACTCTGGCTGATCTACCTGCATTTGTACACAAATACTCCAATTCCTCCCATGATATAATTGACACACTGTCCGGATTCATATGAGCACTAGATTCTGTCCTGTCTTTTTAAAGGATATCCTACTAGCACTTTTCCCTTTTCTCTATTGTGTCATCAGTTTTTCTTGCTCTACTGGATCATTTGGATCATTTATGAACAAACCAATCAAACCTAGCAAACAAACAAAAAGTTCTGTTGATCCCCTTTCTTCCTCCAGTTTTACCTTAATCACTTTTTCTCCTTTACAATAGAATTGCTTGAATTTATTCCATAAGATTTTTCAATCTCCATTTTACAGAGACCACTCTTGTCAAGATCTCACCAGCCTGCTAAACCAATGGGCATTTTCTGACTCTTTAGCACCTTTTGGCACAGTGGCATATTTTTGCTGTTTATTTCCCAGGTAGACACATTCTCCTGGTTTAATTAGTGTTGTTCTAGTTATTTCTCAGTATCCTTTTTCTTGTTACATTTCACATTCCTCTCCTTTACATTGAAACTGTCCAGGGGTACATTCTGTAATGACAGGAATGTTCTCTATCTGGACACTTCAATATGGCAGACACATGTGGCTATTAACCACTTAAAAGTGTGGCTAATGTCATTGAGAACCTGAATATTAGATTTATTTCAATTTAAAATTTTAATTGTAATAGCCTTTTATGGGTTGAGACTGTTTTATTGAACAAGAGAGCTCAATAGTTTGGGGGGTCTCAAGGCTCAGTTTTTAGACTTCTACCCTGTTTTGTCTATACTCAGGCTTCTCAAGATTCGTATCCTGTCAAATGCCTTTTCAAACTATCAATATAAAAATAACACCAAACAGAATTCTAGGCAGATCCTTATCCTGAGCAACAATAGAGAATCTCAAATTGCCTACTTGACAATTATTACCTGGAAGTTTGTAGACATCACACACTTAACACAACCAAAATTGAGCTGTTAAATTCTACCACCATCCCAAGGTGACACAAATCTTGAGCACTCTTGATTCTTTCCCATCTTAGTTAATGATAACTCCACACTTGCAAGATGATTGGAGAGATGTATTCACAACACCTTAATAAATGAAGACTCAACCATCTAACAGAAGCAGCAGTGTTTAAAAAGAAGTTTTAGTTTTATTATAATATGTCCTTTTGTGGCCCTCTTTGGGTTCAAATTGTTTGGGGCCCTCTGTATTCCTATATTTTGATATCTCTTCCCTTTAGATTTGGAACGTTTTCAGCCATAATAACTTCAAATGTAAATATAACAACCTTCACACACATTTTTTTCAAAATATTATATGTTGTTTTTGCATCTCACAACATGGTTGGAAATTCCCCTGATTCTTCACACATCCCTGAATCTTTCTGGATGTAAGGAAGAAATACTTACAGTCACTGCAATATATGGTTATAGTAATCTCATAAAAGGTGAGGAAATAATTTCATTGAAATAGAAGTAAAAACAACAAAGAAAAGAAAAACATTAATCCCAAAATAGACTCACGGTGGTCTACATTTGGGTTTTATTATTAAGTGATATGGAAAATATAAAGATTTATATTGATTTACACACAAGAAGAACATTTCCGTCTAAACAAGTAGACATAGTTATCCTTGAAAACAAGGAAACCCTAAGTCAGGAACCAAAAATAGACCCACAAAAAAATGAACTAAAACAATACAAAAAGAAACCATCAAAGGGCAAAAGGAAAAACCAAAAGAAGAAAATGAAGAACTATAAGGTCAACTGGAAAATAAGGGTTAAAATGGCAATAAATACATACTTATCATTCATCACTTTAAATATCAATGGACTAAATGTTCTGAAGAAAAGACACAGAGTGGTGGACTAGATGAAAAGAACAAGAACCTACAATACATTGCCTTCAAAAATTAGAGTGAAAAAAGCAGATTGAAATTTAGGGGAAGGAAAAGATATTTCATGCAAAGAAAGGAGGTGTATCAATATACATTATCAAAAAGCCTTTAAAACAAAGTCCACAAAGAAAGTCAAAGAAAATTACAGAATGATAAAGTGATAAATAAAAGAAGAGGATATTGCACTCATTAGCATATATGCACCAAATATATGAGAACTTAAATATATCAAATACTGACAGACTGAAAGTGAGAAATTGACAATAATACAAAAGAGAAGGAGACTTTAAAACCCCATTGATGTCAAGGGCTAGATCATCCAAATTGAAAATTCAAAAGGCAACAGAGGTCCTAAATGACACAAAGCACCAAATTAATTGGAATTAGTTGGAATTTTCTGCATACAGGAAACTCTATGCAGAAAAAAAAAATACAGAATACACATTTTTTTCAAGCATCCAGGGAATACTCTCTAGGATGGACTGCACACTAGAACCACAAAATGAGCCTGATCGTATTTAGGAAGACAGAAGTTATTTCATGCATCATTTCTGACCCCAACAACAGAGAACTAGAAATCAACCGCAGAAAGCAAAAAGAGAAAAGAACTAGCACATGGATACTAAACAAAATGCTACTAAAAATGAATGGGACAACAAAATCAAAGAAGAAATTTAAAAATTCCTCAAGAAAAACAAAAATGAAAACACAGACTAACAAAATCTATGAGGTGCAGGAAAGGCAGAGCTAAAAGAAAAGCTCTTAGCTATGTAGACCTTCTTCCAAAATAAAGAAAAAATATTAGGTAAGCAACCCAACCTACCACCTAATAAAATTAGAAAAAGAAATGCAAAAATACCTCCAAAGTCAGCAGAAGGAAGGAATTAATGACGATCAGAGAGGAAATAAATAAAATGGTTTAAAAACCAACAGGAAAGATCAATAAAACTAAGAGCTGATATTTTGGAAAGATAAACCAAATCAATAAACACCTAGCCAAGCTCACCAAGAAGAAAAGAAAGATGACCTAAATAAACAAAATAAAAAAGCACAGAAATAATAACAGATGCCACTGAAATACCAAAGATTAATATGAGAAAATTGGGCGCAGTTATATGCCACCAAACTGGACAACTTAAAAAAAAGGGACAATTTTCTGCAAACATAAAACATGACAAAATTCAGACAAGAAGAAAGATATATGAACATAGTGAGCACTAGAAGTGAAACAGTGTCTATAGTTGAAATAACTCACTGAAATAATAAAGTCCAGGAGCTGACTTGGGAATTCTGCCAAACATACAATGAAGAAATTATACCAAACTTTTTCAACATTTTGTTCCAATAGGAGTGAAGAGGAGTGAAAATTCATTCCCCAGGTTTGGGGAGGGGAAATTCACTCCCCAAATTCATTCCTTGAATCTCCCATCAGCCTGATTAAAAGAAAAAAAAAAACAGACAAAGATACTACAAAAAAAGGGAAATTGACATTGGTGAACAAAGATGCAGAGATTCTCAAAATATTAGCAAACAGAACCCGTCAATACATAAATAGCAAAATATACTATGATCAAGTTTGATTCACTCCAGGAACGCAAGGTTGTTTCACCATACACAAATCAGGCAATGCGATACACTATGTTAACAAAAGAAAAGACAAAAATATATAATCATCTCAACAAATGCATTAAGAGCATGTGATAAAAGTCAACATCCATTCATCATAAAACTTCTCACCAAAGTGGGTAAAGAGGGAACATATCTTAACATCATAAAAGCCATTTGCAACCACTGCCCAGCCAACATCATATGAAATGGTAAAATCTTAATCTTTCCTGTTAAATTCAGGAAAATCACAAGGATGTCATGTCTCACTACTTCTATTCAACATAGTATTGTAAATTTTAGCCACAGCAATCAGACCAGAAAAAGAAATACAATGTATACAAATTGGAAGAGAGAAGGTAAAGCTGTCACGATTTTCATATAACAGGATACCATATACAGAGAATCCTACAGACTATTTAGTGACAAATTTTGAGATTTAAAAAAAGTAGCATAAGTAACCAGAATCATGCTGTTTATCTCATCCCAAGAGAACACTGAATTGAACTCACCTCAGGTGTCCGTTTATTGTCAATCTGATATATACACAAAAGAATCTACAAAACCTCAAATATCAAATTGAGAAAAGATTCCATGGGTTGACCCAGAGTCCTATAGATCCCCACATATGCTGAAGGATGCCCAGAGCTTAGACAACTCTCATTCAGCTTTGTATCCTTCAATGACACCTATTGATGCGAGCATGACTCACGGCTGGACCAGGTGAGCATCTTCTTTATATGAGCACTGTGTCTTCTTTCTTTTTCCTCGAGCCTGGAAACTGGGGATGTCAAGGCTACCCACAATATTCATGGCAGAGTGATTAAATGGGGATGCTCCTTGCTGAACCTGGGGTCTTGGGAGGGAACTCTTGTACCTCCAGAGTGAACCAACCCAGTGGCATATTTCATAAACAACATACTTTGAACCATATCTCATGGATTCACACACATGGTGGCCCCACAATGACCTCCATCTCCTCTATGACCTTAGAGCTGCTGGAGGACGCAGACTAGCAATCTCAGGAGCTTCTGTTGGAAGCAGTATCCATTCCCTGAAGAGAAGTTCAACACCTCCACTTCTGTGCATAGATGATTATCCTCCTATTTTCTACACTTTTGTGGTCACAATGAATGCAGCTGCCCAAGTTATTGCTGGCTTTCCTGAAGTGCCATCAAGTAAGTTAGTAACATGATGGAGAACACTTGCACTTGTGTACCTTACCTTTCATCTCCAGCCCTCCACATTCACATTTCCACTTCCTGGTCATCTTCACATCTAATGGCTTCCTCTAGAGCTTCTCTTCAGAAGGCCAGGAGAAAATGTCTTTACATCTGGATGGAAGAGAACCATCCTATGTATCTAGGGCTTCCCAGCACAGAAAACACCCATGTGGGGGCCCAGGGTAGAGGTAGAATCATGGGGGTCAATGAGCACTGTTTGTCCAATACTTCTGTATCACTGACATGGCTCCTACCCCGGGGTCAGGATACAGGGCAATTCTGAGTGGGAGAGGATATCTACAGAAAGATTTTCTATAAGATCCTAGAATGCCAAATGCCTCCATGAAAAAAAGTCCTTCAGGGTGAGAATAAACAAAGAGGGAGGGAGGAAATGGGAAGAGCTACCAAGAGGAGCTTACAGATTACAAAAAGAGAGAAGATTAAAAGATATGAAAGAGGGCATCATTACACACAGGTCTTTGCTTTGCTTATCAGAATCTTCATCGTAAGCAAGTAGGCTTTCATTGTCAAAGGCTGGCAACAATGTCACCATGGCCATGGAAAAGGAAAGCAGAGAATTAAGGTCAAAATGATAACTTGGGGCCTTGATGCTCCTGGAATCATGCAGCCCAATCTCTTGACCCCTTCTGTCTTCATCTCCACAGTTTTCCGATTGCCTGAATTCTTTCATCTGTATAATAAAGGAGTGGATGGATCTCTGATCTCCAACAGTCTTTTCTAGCCCTAATGCAGATGCAAACTATGAGTACTGATTTAAGAGAAAAGAGAAAATCCTAATAAACCTATAAGAATTTAAGGGATTTTGTTAGTAATCAATAACTTCCCACAAAATGAGCTGAGACACAGAAGATTTCACCAAAGAATTCTACCAAATGTTTAAAGAAGGTTAACATCAATTCATTACAAACCTTTCCAAATGCTCAGCATTAATAAGCCTAATACTAAAATTAGACAAAAATGGGAGCTCAGTGGAATGGAACCCAAATGGTATCTCTGAAGATACAGGTTCAATCCCTGGTCTCTCTCAGTGGGTTAAGGATCTGGTGTTGAAGCCAGCTGCACTGTAGGTCATAGATGAGGCTCTGATCAGGTGTTGCTCTAGCTATAATGTAGGCTGGAAGCTGCAGCTCCAATTCTACCCCTAGCCTGGGAACTTACATATGCAACTGGTGCAGCTCTAAAAAGCAAAATAAAATTTTAAAAAATCAGAAAAAAACATTCTCAGAAATCTGAAAACCAAACCAACATTCCTTATGAATATAAATATAAAATCATCACTGAAATATTATTCAATTGAATATAGTAATATAGAAAAAGGTTTTTATGCAAAGACAAAGTTTTATTTATCCCAGTAATGCAAGGTTGGTTCAACATATGAAAATTAATCCTATGGTATACTCTGTAAGAATAGGATACAAAAGCCATACATTCATTTCAATAGATGCAGAAAAAGCATTTGATGAGAAAAACTGTACATTAAATATACTCAACAAACACAAAACAGAATGGAACTTTTTTCAACCTGATAAAGAGCATCTGTGAAAACCTACATCTAATAATCATACTAAATGTCAAAATAGGAAGTATTTCTAAGATCAGGTCCAAAAGAAGTATGTGAGCTCTTGCCATTTTCATGCACCATTGTACTGGATGGTCTACCTTGGCATTTAGGTAAGAAAAATAATTTTTCTAGGGAGTTCCTTTCGTGGCTCAGTGGTTAACGAATCTGACTAAGAACCATGAGGTTGCGGGTTCGATCCCTGGCCTTGCTCAGGGGGGTAAAGATCCGGCGTTGCAGTGAGCTGTGGTGTAGGTCGCAGACACAGCTCGGATCCCAGGTTGCTGTGGCTCTGGTGTAGGCTGGCAGCTGCCGCTACTGTTAGACCCCTAGCCTGGGAACCTCCATATGCCGTGGGTGCGGCTCTACATAAAGGCAAAAAGACAAAAAGAAAAATAATAATAATTTTTCTAGCCATTTATGAATCTCTTATTAATTCTAATACTATTGCCTGTGCATTACTTTGAAATTTCTACATTCAGAATTATGACTTCTGATGAAAAATAGTATCGTGTCTTGCTTTCTAATCTATATTCATTATAGTTTATTTTTTTTCCTGATTAATTATTATGGCTACGATCTGGCTGAAATAGTGATAATGGGCTCTTTTTTTTTATCTTTTTACCTTATCTAGGGCCGCACCCACGGCATATGGAGGTTCCCAGGCTAGGGGTCTAACAGGAGCTGTAGCTCCCGGCCTTTGCCACAGCCACAGCAATGCAGGATCCGAGCCACGTCTGCAACCTACACCACAGCTCATGGCAATGCCGGATCCTTAACCCACTGAGCAAGGCCAGGGATCGAACCCACAACCTCATGGTTCCTAGTCGGATTCGTTAACCACTGAGCCATGACGGGAACTCCGATGATAGTGGGCTCTTAAATCTTATACCTGGGTTCAGAGAGAAAGCTTTCAATGTTAAATTTTTGATATCATATTTCTCAAATATTTTTGAAAAAATAATCTTCCCTTCAAATTGCCATTTGATGTAAATTATAATCGTGAAAGTATACCATATCTTATCTAATGCTTTTTTTCTCTAGTTAATATGTTGATCATGATTTTTCACCTTTGACCAGTAAATGGGTGAATTACCATGATTATATTATATTAAGCCTTTTCCATATCTAAAACCAATTTGGTCAAAATGTACTCTTCCTTTTACATATTACTAATTTAATTTGCTAATATTTTGCTTATGATTTTTAATTCTCTGTCCCTATGAAACTGGAATATACTTTTCATTCTGGAATTGTATTTTTTTTTAATTAAGGTTAAGTTGACCTTCTCCGTGCAAGTCTTTCAACAAACAATTACTGAGTTGCTCTTACGTGATCTTCACTGTTGGATGTGCTTTCTGAATTGAATAGAGAGATCCATCTTTTTGCAGTGCTCACATTACAGAAAGGTTGATAAAGTCAATAAAAATACAGGAATTTAGAAGATGAGAGGTACTATAGCAAAGAGAAAAAGGAGAGTTGGGAGTTCCCGTTGTGGCGCCGTGGTTAACAAATATGACTAGGAACCATGAGGTTGTGGGTTCAGCCCCTGGCCTTGCTCAGTGGGTTAATGATCTGGCATTGCCGTGAGCTGTGGTGCAGGTCGCAGACGTGGCTCAGATCCTGCATTGCTGTGGCTGTGGCGTAGGCCAGTGGCTACAGCTCTGATTAGACCCCTAGCTTGGGAACCTCCACATGCCATGAGTGTGGCCCTAAAATGAAAAAAGGCAAAAAAAAAAAAAGAGAGAGAGAGTTGGTCAGGTGAATTGGGAATGCTAGCCAAATGAATGAGATTAGTAGTGTTGAAGAGGGTGGTCAGGGTATGATCCATCAGGAAATTGTTATTTGAGAAAATACCTGAAGGAATTACCCACAGCTATACTTTGAGCAAATATGTTCATGGATATATTTCCAAGCAAAGCCTCTAACCAGTACAAAATCTCTAAGGTAGAATTGTGCTGGTATGTGAAGGAGTACCACAGAAGCCAATGTAACTGAAGAAGAATGAACAAAGGTCCAAGTGTGGGAGAGGAGCCTGGGAGGTAACTGAGGCCACATCATTTATAAGTTTTCAGATACCATAGGGACATTGACTTTCTTTCTGAAGGCAATAGTGATCAACGAAGAATTCTGAGCTGAAGAGGGACATGATCTGAGTTATATTTGAAGGATCTACCTGGATGCTGTGTTGAGAATAGACTACAGGGAAATCGGTGGTAGCAAAACAAGTGGCAGCAAGAATATGGTAGTAGCAAGAAATAGTGGAAAGTGGTGAGATCCTAACATATTTTGAAGACAGAATTAACGGGATTTCCTGAGACATTGGATATAGATTTCAGAAAGAAAAGAGGGCAATAATCCCACTGTTCATACTGAAATATTAGAAGGACACATCACTGTCAACTGAATCAGATACAAAAAAGCTGTGTCTAGAGCACCTCTGGAACAGAAAAACAGGAAGTCAGTCATGGACAAATAGTTTTATATGCTTTATCACATGAACAAGTTGAGATGCCATTTAGACAACTGGATATCTTAAGTCTGGAGTTTAGGAGAAAAGTCTGGGTTGACAACACAAATTTGCAACATATTTCTTAATATCAAAATATAAATAGGCTTTCTTGCTATCATTTCACAGATTTTTAGTAAAACTTCATTATTGTCTAAAACATACTCTAGAACAGGTGTTGGCCAACTGATTCTATAAAAGATCAGAGGAAGTATTTTAGGATGTGCAGGCCACATATAGTCCCTGCTGCATATTCATTTTGTTTATTATTACTGCCTTTTAAATATGTAAAAGCCACAATTACCTTGCAGCTATATAACAGCAGACCATGGGCTGACCTCTGCTCTAGAACTATACTATCCAGTATAGATGTCATTCTTTAGCACATACAGAACACTTTCAACATGGTGGGAAGATGTATTGGACAGCACTGTTCTTGAGTATGAGATTTCAATCCTCTGAAATGCATTGAACATTGCTTTAATACATAGCATATGATTCAATTTATTATGTAAAGTAACAAAGCTTAAGGGGAAAAGTAGGATAAGAGGAGTGAGAGGAGAACAAGGCTGTGTCAATGGATGCACAGAATCAAAGGAGTTATCTCTGTCCATGATTGTTAAATAAAGGCTCTGTAATTTGCTTTAAGGGAAATGAGAATGATCTGTACTGATTTTGATGCTTCAATTCTCTGGGCCTGATTAAACCCCAACTCTGAATCCTTAATAATAATAATAATAATAATATTTAATAACATTTGTTGAGTGATTACTAGGTGCCAACTACTGTTCTGATTTACATTCATTGACTAATTTAATCATCATAGCAATCCCAGGAAGGAGACAGTATTATTATCTCCTGTTATATATCATGTCCTGACACTCTTTCAAAAGAAACCTCTTCTCCAACTCTGCCTGTTTTCTCACTATCTCCCTGCAGTGGACATCAGCTTTGTTGTCAGTCCTACACTAATTCCTCACAACTTCTATGCCATCTGCTAATAAAACTCTCTTTCTTATTTGGAATTTGTTTAAATGGAATTGGCCTTATGATCCCATGGCCCCTACTCCAGAGGCCCATGACCCAGGTCTGGACAATCTGATCACTCAGTTACCCCAGCTCACACTGACTGGCTCAAGAATGACCTATCAAACAATTAAACTTTTCTATCATTTGATATACAAATTCTGGTAACACTTCCTAAGACGTCATATCCCTTCATGGCAGCATCACCTGAGACTGCCAGAAACTTCCCTTGCAATTGTGCAAGCTTCACAGATGAACACAAAAGAAATGAAGGAACATGAAGGGGAAGAGAGAAAAAGGAGTTATGGTAATACAATTTGAACATCCAGAACCAGGCATACTGTTCATTTCAAGACGTTTGGCTATATGAATTGATAAAATGCTTTCCGTTTGTTTCGTTAAACCAGGTGAGTTGGGTTTCTAATACATGTTCCCTGGGTTCCAAGCATGTCTTTCATCCTTGTTTCTGAGTCTTTATTTAGGTTCCTGCCTTTGACCTAATTGGGTTATATGAATTTGTATTATTCATTTACATATATTCTGCATCATTACAAAATTCTGATATTACTTTTATGGTATTGATAAGATAACGGAAGCATTTCACCATTTTCATTGCTCTGAAGTATTTTGAATAAAATAGGAGGGAGTTCCAACTGTGGCACGGTGGGTTAATACTCTGATTGCAGCAGCTCAATTCAGTGCAGAGGCTTGGATCCAATCTCTGCCCCAGGAATTTCCATATGTCTCAGGTGTGGTGATAAAAAATAAGAAAATAGGAATCAGTTTTTGTTTCATTCACATTTCCTACCTGTACTTGAGTCCATTTTGGTAATTTATACTTCCCTAATCCTTTCCATATACACCACAAAATGAAAAACTCTAAGTATGTACTATAATGGCACACTTATGATGGTACTCAGGAGAGACTATAGGGACATATGAGGTTACAGTTATAAAGCAGGTAATGCAGTTTAGCGCTTACTAACACTTTACTTCCTGCAGTAAGGCAAAAACCTCAATTCAAGTCCTAGTTTTAATATTTACCAGCTGTATGACTCTGAGAAAGTTTTAATTAATTTCCTTACAGCAGGAGTGTCTACATAAATCAACACACCCTATATACAATATAATTGAAGTAAATGAGGTTGTAGGAAGAAAACATTTCAAGAAACCTGAAGCTGGAATTCCCATAATGGCTCAGTGGGAATAAATAAGACTGGCATCCATGAGGATTCAGGTTCAATCCCTGGCCTTGCCCATTGGGTTAAATAACTCAGCATTGCCCTGAGCAGTGGTGTACATCATAGATGTGGCTCAGATCCTGCATTGCTATTGCCAAGGCATAGGCCAGCACCTACAGCTCCGATTCGACCCCTAATCTGGGAACCTCCATATGCCAACCCTAAAGAGACAAAAAAAAAAAAGAAAGAAACCTGAAGCTAAGGACTTACCAGCATGCTCTCCTTCAAGCATTTTATTTTATTTTTTTTAAAGCCATACCTGGAGCATATGGAATTTCCCAGAGCCTAGGCATCAAATAGGAGCTGCAGCTACTGGCCTATCCTACAGCCAAAGCAATGTGGGATCTAAGCCGCATCTCAGACCCAGACCACAGCAACACTGGATCCTTAACCCACTGAGCAAGGCCACGTATCAAACCTTCATCCTCATGGACATTTGTCGGGTTCTTAATCCACCAAACCAATATGGGAACTCCATCTTTACAGTTTTCAATGAAATACCATTTTTACTTTTTTATTTATTTTCCCTTATATACTGTTTATTTTCTTTTTTATATAATGATTTTAATTTTTTCCATTATAGTTGGTTTACAGTGTTCTGTCAATTTTCTACTGTACAGCAAGATGACCCAGTTACACATACATGTATATATTTTTTTCTCACATTATCATGCTCCATCATAAGTGACTAGATATGGAGTTCCCATCGTGGCACACTGGTTAACAAATCCAACTAGAAGTCATGAGGTTGTGGGTTCAATCCCTGGCCTTGCTCAGTGGGTTAAGGATCTGGCACTGTTGTGAGCTGCGGTGTAGGTCACAGACTCCGATGGGAGCCAAAGTTGCTGTGGCTGTGGCATAGGCCAATGGCTACAGCTCTGATTAGACCCCTAGCCTGGGAACCTCCATATGCCATGTGGCCCTAGAAAAGGCAAAAAGAAAAAAAGTGACTAGATATAGTTACCTGTCCTATACATCAGGATATCATTGCTTATCCATTCCAAAGGCAATAGCCTATTAACTCCAAATTCCCAATCCATCCCACTCCCTCCCCCTTCCCCTTGGCGACTACAAATCTGTTCTCCATGTCCATGATTTCCTTTTCTGTGGAAAGGTTCATTTGTGCAGTATATTAGATTCCAGATATAAGTGATATCATATGGTATTTTTATTTCATCTTCTGACTTAACTTCACTTAGTATGAGACTTTCTAGTTCCATCCATGTTGCTGCAAATGGCATTATTTTGTTATTTTTTGTGGTTGAGTAGTATTCCATTGTGTATATTTACCACATCTTCTTAATCCATTCACCTATCAATGGACATTTAGGTTGTTTTCATGTCTTGGCTATTGTGCTGCAATGAACATGTGGTGCGTATCTCTTTTTCATGGAAAGCTTTGTCTGGATATATGCCCCAAAGCGGGATTGCTGGATAATGTGGTAGTCCTATGTATAGTTTTCTAAGGTACCTCCATATGGTTTTCCATAGTGTTTGTACAAATTTACATTCCAATCAACAGTATAGGAGTGTTTCCTTTTCTCCACACCCTCTCCAGCATTTGTTATTTGTGGACTTATTAATGATGGCCATTCTGACTGGCATGAGATGGTACCTCATATTAGTTTTGATTTGCATTTCTCTAATAACCAGTGATGTTGAGCATTTTTTCATATGCCTGTTGACCATTTGCATATCTTCTTTGGAGAAATGTCTATTCAGGTCTTTTGCCCATTTTTCAATTGGGTTGTTGGCTTTTTTGCTGTTGAGTTGTATAAGTTGTTTGTATATTTTAGAGATTAAACCCCTGTCAGTTGCATTATTTGAAACTATTTTCTTTCATTCTGTAAGTTGTATTTTTTTTATGGTTGCCTTTGTTTTGCAAAAGCTTGTCAGTGTGATTAGGTCCCATTCATTTATTTTCACTTTTATTTCTGTTGCCTTGAGAGACTGACTTGAGAAGACATTTGTAAGGTTAATGTCAGAGAATGTTTTGTCTATGTTTTCTTCTAGGAATTTGATGAAGCCTTGTCTTACATTTAAGTCTTTAAGCCATTTTGAGATTGTTTTTGTGCATGGTGTGTGAAGTACCATTTTTAAACACTAGGGAGGGGTCGTCTTCTGAAATACCTCAGCAAAAATTGTACTAAATATCTTCTTTACAACAGAAAGTTGCATTATTGATTTTATTCTTTCTTTTCATTTTATATGCCTGAGGTTCTCCACAGATGTCAAAACAGCTGGTTCCATTTACAACAGGGTCTCCATAAAATTGGTACTGGGAGAATAAAGAAAACCAACAGTCAACTCTTAGTTAGCAAGCTTAAATGAAGGAATATCATTGAGTTTTGGAAGTACAGTCTTTGTAATTTAGAAACTGAATATAATAAAGTATCAGAAAGAGCAAGTATAGAATAATATAATTGCAATATGCTGGTTCTTACAGTGTGAATAAAGACATGAGAGAATTACAATGAAAGGTGTGCCTACCTCTCCCTGGAGAGAAATTGGAAGTTTTATACCAGTGATTCATGTGAGTTGAACTCTGAAGAATAGTAAGGATTTTCCAGGAAAAATAAAAACTCAGGTAAAGGAAAAAGCATGTGTAAAATTGTGAAAGGTACTTGGTCACAATACCTGAAGCTGAAAGCAGTTGAGAGAGGAGTTGTAAGAGATGAGTCAAGAAAGAAACACTTGGGCCAGACCATGAATGACCCTTGATTGCCACACTATCAAGATTGAACTTTATTGTGGGAGTCCCCTTGTGGCTCAATGCACTAAGAATCCTGCACTGTGACAGCACCAGTTGTGGTCACTGCTGTGGTTTAGATTTGATCCCTGGTCCTGGAAATTCCACGTGTCACAGGAGCAGTGAAAAAAAGGGAAAAACAAGTTTGAAGTTTATCTTTTCTGCATAATTGGGCCCTCCTGAAAGATTTTTAAACCAGAAAGTGGTGGAAGATTATAGCACATACACATCACTTGGCCTATGATATTGGAAAAGAAAACTCCTGGCAGGTAAGAGATGAAGGGCAAAATGAAGGAAGGTTGATGATATACTAAGGTTGAGATATACTTCAAAGGGAATTACTGGACTTCTTGTTTAGTCGGACATGGGGACCAACAACTAGTGGCACTATCATCCAAAATAAAGAAAAACAGGTCAAGGGGAAGTTTGAAGGGGATAAGTTTAATATTAGAGTAGGTACTTGTAGCCTGTAATACTTTGGGTCTTCCAAATTTATGTTGCTCAAACTCAAGAAATTAAAATTTAATTGAATCCTGTTACAGTATTAGCTGTTCCAGACCTCATCTTTATAATAACTAGTGATGGAAAACCTACTATATACAATGAAAGCAAACACTCTCAAACAGAAGATAAATCTATTTTAAAAAGGTAATTAAAAAGGAAAATTATCTGAAAAAAATGGAGTTAATGCTGAGTTGCTAAAAATATTACTAAATTTAAAAGAAAATTCAAAAATGTGTTCCCATTGTGGCTCAGTAATAACAAACCCGACTAGTATCCATGAGGATGTGGGTTTGATCCCTGGCCCCACTCAGTGGGTTAAGGATCTGGTATTGACTTGAGCTGCAGTGTAGGTCACAGATGTGTCTTGAAACTTGCAATGCTGTGGCTGTGGTGTAGGCTGGCAGCTGTAGCTCCGATTTGACCTCTAGCCTGGGAACTTCCATATGCTGCAGGTATGGCCCTAAAAAGCCAAAAAAAAGAAAGAAAGCAAAAATAAATAAAATCTAACAAAGAATGTGTAAATGATATCCTTGTGTAAAATAAATTTTTATAATTATTCTGAGTATATACTAAGTAAATGATTGACCTGACTTCCTCTCCAGGAAGAATTCAATTATAAAAAGAGTTTCTCATCAACTACTAAACAATTACATATGGTACAATTGTGGTGTCAAGGGGGAGTTTTTAACATCAACATAATGAAACAAAAGAGGACTGAGATGAAAGGCCCAGCTTAGAGAAGAACACTCAGGTTCATTATAGGGAAGTAACTGGAATAAACTGAATACACAGAATAATTCAGCTTTCATGTGTCAAGCTGTATTTGCAAAAACACTTGATATGGAAACTACAAATGGTAGGTAACTAGGCTGTCTGTACCTGGACAGTCTCACTGAACATGAAAAAATAAATGAAAGGATATATTTTAATAATGCAAGTATTTCTTTTTGAACAGTAAAGGAAGTATAGTAAAAGTGTGTCTTATGGAAAGTAAAGAAACATCAGAAAGCTCTTTGGTCAAGATTCTGTATTTCAGGAGTTCTATTTGTGGCTCAGCAGTAAATAACCCGAGTAGTATCCATGAGAATGTGGGTTCAATCCATGGCCTCACTTAGTGGGTTAAGGATATGTCATTACCATGAGCTCTGGTGAAGATCTCGGGTGCAGTTCAGATCCTGAGTTGCTATGGCTGTGGTAACAGCCACAGCTCTGATAAGAGCCATAGGAGAGTCCAGGCTACATGGTATCTCCTGTACAGAACATCAAAAAAATAGGTTCCAAATTCCCACCATAAACAGGGCTCTGTGTGGGACTACGTGAAGTGAGACAAAGATTAAATAGAAGAATGTAGTATACCCAGAATTTTAACAGGTGTTCTTTGCCTGTATGAGTGGTCAGTAGTGTGGAAATAGCTAAATTTAAAGTCACTGACTCTTGGGAGTTCCCATCGTGGCTCAGTGGTTAACGAATCTGACTAGGAACCATGAGGTTGCGGGTTTGATCCCTGGCCTTGTTCAGTGGGTTAAGGATCTGGTGTTGCCATGAGCTGTGGTCTAGGTTGCAGATGCGGCTCAGATCCCGCATTGCTGTGGCTGTGGCAAAGGCCCGCAGCTACAGCTCCTGTTAGAGCTGGGAATCTCCATATGCTGCAGGTGTGGCCCTAGATAAGGCAAAAAAAGAGACAAATAAATAAATAAAAATACAAACAACAATTGCTGGAGGGGATGTGGAGAAAAGGGAACTCTCCTGCACTGTTGGTGGGAATGTAAGCTGGTACAACCACTATGGAAAACAGTATACAGGTACCTTAGAAAGCTATACATAGAACTACCATATGACCCAGCAATCCCACTCTTGGGCATATACCCAGACAAAACTTTTCTTGAAAAAGACACCTGCACACGCATGTTCATTGCAGCACTATTCACAATAGCCAAGACATGGAAACAACCCAAATGTCCATTGACAGATGATTGGATTAGGAAGATGTGGTACATATACACAATGGAATACTACGCAGCCATAAAAAAGAATAAAATAATGTCATTCACAGCAACATGGATGGAATTAGAGACCCTCATACTGAGTGAAGTAAGTCAGAAGGAGAAAGACAGATACCATATGATATCACTAATAACTGGAATCTAACATACTGCACAAATGAACCTTTATGCAGAAAAGAAAATCAAGGACTTGGAGAACAGACTTGTGGTTGCCAAAAGGGTGGGGGAAGGAATGGGATGGTAGGTGGGTCTGGGGTTAATAGCTGTAGATTGTTGCCTCTGGGCTGGAAAAGCAAGAAGATACCACTGTATAGCACTGGGAAATATGTCTAACCACTTGTGATGTGTAACCCCATCACCACGCTATACAGCTGGGTATAATGTAAATAAATAAATAAATAAATAAATAAATAAATAAAAATAAAGTCACTGACTCTTGAATTAGGTTTCTCTCTCCCTCCCCCCAGGATCATGAGGATAGGACCACTCTGTGTATTGGTCTCTATCTCTCACATCTATATCCCTTGCACTTAGAATAAGACCTGGCACAAAAAAAGATCAGTTTCAGGAATTCCCATCGTGGCTCAGTGGTTAATGAATCCGACTAGGAACCATCAGATTGCGGTTTTGGTCCCTGGTCTTGCTCAGTGGGTTAACAATTGGGCATTGACATGAGCTGTGGTATAGGTTGCAGATTCGGCTTGGATCTGGCATAGGCTGGCAGCTGCAGCTCTGATTAGACACCTAGCCTGGGAACTTCCATATGACACGAGTGCGGCCCTAGAAAAGGCAAAAAAAAAAAAAAAAAACAAAGACAAAAAAATCAGTTTAAAAAAATGCCTAGGAATGATGAAAGAGAAAATAAACAGCCAAATCAGGAATACCAAAAAAAAAAAAATAATTGAAGAATGCCACCACTGCTGGATAATTCCTACAAGAAAAAAAATTATAAAATGAAGATGTTATCAGTAAAACTCTTAAGCTCTCTCTCCAACTCTAAAACACAAAGCAAAGAGAGAGCACAAACAACCCCAAGGAAACCAGTGCTCTACTTTTTTATCTACTAAAATACTAAGAAACCACCTGGTACCCCAGCTATATAAGGGGAGAGGCAGGGGGAAAATACCAAAAAATAAAAAAACTAAAGTCTTCACTACTCTTACCAACTAAGGGAGAAATTCAAAATTGGATCTCTCTCTCTCTCACTCTCTCTTTACTTTAGGGAATGAAACAAATCTCTGACTCTATCTGAAGCATCACCCTCCTCTTCATGGCCTCTTTCACCTTTTGTGGAGAACGAGGGCAAATTCTTGGAGGAAAATGCTCATTTCAGGAAACTGGAACCCTCAGCCCTGAGAAGAACTCTCTCGGGGGAGAGAGTAGCTATGGAGGCAGTTGGAGTCCGGGGTCACCATGCCCTGGCCAGCTTGTAACCTTTACCCTGCTTCAGGCCAGCCTCTCCAGCACTCGCTGCAGCTTTTGGGAATTGCCCACCACAGCCTAGGTCAGGCAAGAGCTCCACTCCGTGGACACCAGCTCCTGCACCACCTCCCCTTCGTTCAACAAAGGACTGGTGAAGCCCGGCTGTGCTGTGTCCACTGTGTCAGAGCCTCAGGAGTGATACCACAAAAAGTCCTTGCAAATGCTCCTCATGGGCCCCTGGGAGCTCTGTGGCCTGTGAGCCTCAATCCCAACATCCTCTGCACTCCACCGTGACAAAGGCATGCCCACACCACGGCCACGCCCTCTCCCAACTCGCGTGGTGCCACCACAGTGCTCTGGCATAGGTGTTCTGTGTGCTGTTGCCTGTGGCCCTGGCTCAGTTAAAGGGTTCACGTCTGGGGATACCAGGAGCAAACGCCCGCCCACCTTGCTCGGTTGCTGGTCAGGCCCTGCTCTGTCAGCTCAGGCTTCACCTCTTCTGGGTCTCACAAAGGCTGGCTGGGCGGCAGCTTCAGCCAGTTACTCTTGTTGTGAGAGGAGGGCTGTGCAAAATTTGCAAGAAAACTTTCTGGTGGCAGAGTGCTGCCCAAACTAAGAAACCACACTTTTTTCTGTCCAAAAACTATTGTCCAAGGGGTGTCTGTGGAACCCGGTGGAAGTGGAAGGTGGGCTCAGGGTCTGGGGTCTCAACTCATATCCTCTGCCCTCCTAGGACCCAAAACTGCCCCACCCTATACCTCAGGCCCTGCTTCCACAACCTGGGTGCCTTTGCCTCAGGGGCCCTCTTAGTCATGAGGGACACAGTTAATGGTGAAGCCCCTCAGAAAGGTAACTCTAGAATGTGCCACTTTTTGGCTGTGTGGGAAGGTGAAGTGTGGCTCAGAACGTTATTAAAATGCAGAAGAGAGGGACTGCAGCAAGATGGCGGAGGAGTAAGAGGTCGCGCTCACCCTCTCCCACAAATACATCAAAAAACGCATCTAAATATAAAACAAGTTGGAGAAATCATCATCTGAATGCTGATTAATTTAAACCTCCAAAAACTGCAAGAAACCCTTGAAATAACCGGGTTGAACAACTGAAGGAAGAAAAAAAAAGGTGAGAGAGAAAAGCAATTAGGACCGTAACCAGCACTCCAGGGAGGGAGCTGTGAAAAAGAAAAGTTTCCTGGGAAGAAACCTAAACAACGATCAGCAGATCAACGACCAGCAGAACTAGAGGGACATCAAAGCCTGAGAAAAACGCAGCAGCTGCATTGAGATAGGAAAATCGGAGTTACAGACCTGAACACCGGCCAGACACCACAGCCTGAGGTGCCAGGCGGTGCCTGGGAGCTAAGACACAGGTTCCTAAGGTTAGTCCCTGCGAGAAGGCAGAGGTCGGTGGCTGTGGCGGTTGTGGGAATAGGACAAGGAACAGTGATATTCTATGATTTGTGGAGAGCAAAACCAGGACTGAGGGAACCGAGGAAGCCTGGTCCCACAGGGGAGGCAAGCCTTCATTGTTAGGGAAGAGGAGAGGAGGAGGGGCTGGCCGCCATAGGAAGCAACTTGAACTATCGCGCAGGGCGGGGCCACAGTGACCCGCCAAAGAGAGTGGAAGTGGGGAGGAGCCAGTGGAAGTTGCAACTGCGGCAGCGGGAATGGAGCCATGCCTTGAAGCCCGTGGGCAGAGCACAGTGCCAGGTTGTGGACCCAGGCGCCTGTGTCAGCCAGCATCGGCGGGGGTGGTGGGGCCCTGGGCCAGTCCACAGACCCAGGCGATTGCATCAGCCCACAGAGTTGGTAGCTCTGGCAGGCAGAGTAGTACGCGACCACATGGAGCTAGCTTTCACAGAGGAGCGGGGCCGGCACCAGCCGCTGCCACCAGGAAACCGCCCCATTGATGAGAAAGCATCAACTCAAGGGCGGACCAAATGTCAGCCTGCTGAGCCAGCCTCTGACGGGTACCGCTTGTAGTTCCAGTCACCTCAAAGAGGACTTTGCAAATGAACACTAGTTTCCCGTGGCTCTCACTCCTGGGGGAAATCATACTTCCTACTGCTGCTACTGCCAAATGCTTAAGACACCTGGTAGATCTGCCTAGAGCTCACAACCACGTCCCAGGGCTGCCCAACTAGGAGTGGACAGCGCCACCTTCCTGCAACTGAGAGTGTAGAGACTAGGCTCCCACTGTCGACTTTAGCCATTCATTCCTACACTCTCACAGAGAACACTCAGAGTACCACTGAGGTAACAGCCTGCTCATTCCAAAGAAATAGACATCAAATAGTCGAACTCCTACACCAAAAATAAACAGTAACCCCACCAAAAAATACAAAGGGGAGCTCCTCCCTAGAAGTAGTCTTCCAAGTCTACAGCATGGCCTCCCCAAACTCACAGAAAAAGAAAACCACAAACAAGATGAAGAAGCTCAAAAACCATTCCCAGTTAAAAGAACAGGACAAGTCTTTTAAAGCAGCCAGCAGTGAAACTGACCCCTGTAGTCTGTCAGAAATGGAGTTCAGAAGGGAGGTAATGAAAATGCTTGAAGAATTAAGGCTGAATACCCAGAAATTAAGAGAAGATGCCAACAGCAATGCAGAGTCCTTTAGAAAGGAGCTAGAAATCGTAAGGAGGAGCCAAGAAAAGCTAGAAAACTCATTTGCAGAGATGCAAGCTGAGCTAAAGGCAATAAAGAGCAGTTTGAATAATGCAGAGGAACGAATTTGTGATGTAGAAGATAGAATAATGGAAATCACGCAATCAAGACAGCAGACAGAAAATCAAATTAAAAAACATGAAAGCAATTTAAGGGAGCTATGGGATAATATAAAGAGGCCCAATTTACACATAGTAGGAATTCCAGAAGGAGCAGAAATAGGAAAGGCATTGAAAAAATATTTGAAGAAATTATGTCTGAAAACTTTCCAAATCTGAAGGAATCTGACATCAGGATACAGGATGCTTAGAGGTCCCCAAACAAGCTAAACCCAAACAGACCCACACCAAGGCATATTATATTAAAAATGGCAAGAATTAAAGATAAAGAGAGGATACTAAAGGCAGCAAGAGAAAAGCAAAGCATTAAGTATAACGGATCCCCCATAAGGCTGTCAGCTGATTTCTCTACAGAAACCTTACAGGCTAGAAGGGAATGGCAAGATATATTTAAAGTGATGAAAGGAAATGGCCTGCAAACTAGAATATTCTACCCAGCAAGAATATCATTTAAAATAGAAGGGGAAATAAAAAATTTCCCCAACAAACAAAAGCTAAAAGAGTACAGCAATACTAAACCCTTTCTAAAAGAAATGCTGAAAAGGTTCCTATAAAAAAAAGAAATAAAAGTAAAAAGTAAGAATTAGAATGGAGGAAACCACAATTAGAAAGCAATTATTCAAATAAGTCTATATGCAGATCGAAATATGAAGATGCAAAAATAAATAAATTAGTGAAAATAAAATAATTTACAAAAAAAAGAGTCAACAACCTTATACATTGTGGGGAGGGAAAGAAGGAAAACAGACTATTTCTTCTTTTCTGATTTTTTTCTTTTTTTTAACTTTAAGGAAAAAAGCAACATTTTTTTCTTTTTTCTTTTATTAATGACGTGTTTTAGCCTATATGGTTATCAGGCCACAGCAAGAAGATATAAGAAGATGTTAACAAACTTAAAAAACAGGGCAACCACAAATCAGAACAGGACATCTAACCCACAAATACTGAAAGGAAAAAAACTTAAGTATAGAATAATTGGAATCCATCCATCCAAAAATAGAAAAGAAGAAAAGAGAAACATAGAATCAACTGGAAATAAGATCTAAAATGGCAATAAATACATATCTATCAATAATCACCTTAAATGTCA
>PVHT020000140.1:0-18409 GCA_004024745.2 Catagonus wagneri
CCAAGAGATGCAAGCATTTTCTCCAGGGGAATTCCAGGCCTAATTGGCTCAGTGTGATTGTTCCCCTGGAATGTGGCAGTTGACCTCAAGGTCATGTGACTCTGCACCTGATTGGATCAGGCCGGAGAAGGCTGTTCCCCCAAAGCCCCTTCCGCAGCCACCTTTCCGGCTGCATCTTCTGTCGTGGAGCCTGGAGAGCAGCCGCTTTTCTGCAAATCTGCCAAAATATTGGAGGTACCTGTCTGGATTTTTGTCTTGAGGTGAATTTTTTTTTACCTTTTGCCTTTTTGAAATTCACCAGTTTACATTTTTTTGTGGCTAAATATTAGGCTTTTATTTTGTCTTTTTGAAACTTTTGATTTGTGAATCATTCTGTACTTTGGAGATAATATTTTTTCTTTGAAGAAGACATTTTCTAGTCATTGGGACATTAGGAACCATGGCATTACTAATTTTTTTCCTTTCGTTTTTTCTCCTGTGATCTGATTGTCTCTTCATTGACCTGGTTTTTATTTTGCTGTCCTCTACTCTTCTAATTTTTTTTCACCTTTTTGCTTTTCCGTGAGTTTTTATGTGTTCAGCAGATGAATTTTTCTCATGGTGAATTGTTTGTTAATAGACTGAATATGACTGGTGTCCTTGTTAGCATAGAACACCTAAATATCATGTAAATTCACAGCAGAATAGAAGTAAGTTCAAGTAACTTGCCCCTTCCTCACCCAGTTTCATGGGTTCATATGTTGCAGTGAAGAATGGCCAGCAGCACTTTGTTGAGCATCTTTTATAGACAGGAGGTACATAGTTTCCTTCCAGTTTTGGTTTTATTTGTTATTCAGATAATCCTTTGGAATCCACTTGTGCAGAAATTGGTGGTCATTTTGCCCAACATATGGACATGGATTATCTAAATTGGTACTTTGAATGTTTTCTTTCCTTTATCATTCATTTAATAGAAGATTTTCTGTGTCAAAAAATACATCTCAGGCCACCTGAGCATAAAAGTGCTCAGTACCAGAATTTTTGATTATTTTTCCTTACCAACCTGTGACCCTTTTACTAATTAGGCCTCCTGGTCTTTCCCATCACACATTTACTGGTCTGTTCTGTGAAGAGATGTTTGTCTGCCCTTGAATCTCCTCTTTACCATTTTTCAATCCTGTTTTTTGCTTGTTTCCTTTTTTATTTTGCTCATTTTGTGTCCCACAGATGAGTAAAGTCAAGAGATTTTGGTCTTTTTATAGATGCCTTGATATTTTAGGCTTAAGAGTGGTAATTCTCCTTGACTGATTAGGAAGAACGAAAGGTCATGTGACTGGGTTAGAATACACTCAAGGAGCTACAGGCAATTTCCTATTTACATAACCTCACACACTTTTCATGCTTCATTTCCTCCACTTGAGGTACTTTATCACCCAGTCTTTCGGGATATAGTGAAAGACAGGAGAAACTCTGCTAAATTTTGTCATTGTTTGCTTTAAATTTGGCATTCAGCATATCTCTCCACAGAAGAAAATTTTAGCAATGATATATAGTTACTTGCCTTGTCAATAGTTAAGTTTTGCTTAATGTTATCATGTTATTTGTAAAATTAAATAACGATGACTGTTCATATTAGATGTTTCATTTGTATACTATTAGATTTCAAATTTTCTAAACATTATTCGTATTCACCACCAACATATCCTTTATTCTTGGTCTCCACATATTTCAGCTCATTTACCATGTGCCTTTGTCCCCAAGTCTCCTTTCAGGTATCCACTGTTCTCTTCTGTGGAACTGTGGGGTTTTTGTTTTTTGTTTGTTTGTTTGTTGGTTGGTCATTTGGTTTGTCAGTTGAGTGCATGGTTTATTTCCTTTTTGTTTGTTCTGAGTATTCTACACAAGAGTGAATCCCTTTGGTAATTGCCTTTTGCACTTGAGTTACTTCATTAGCATCATAACAGTAAGGTTCCAGTGTTGCTGAAAGGAACAAGATTTCAACTTTTTACAGTTAAATAGATTTCTGTTGAGTATATATACTATTTTTTATTACCCATTTTTCTGTTGATTGGAAACTATGTCAAGGAGCTTACTGCCTTTGTTTTCTTCTAAAGAGTTTTACTGTTTTAGGTTTTATTCAAATCTTTAACTCATTTTAAGTTGAATTTTAGGTTTGCTAGTGGAGAATGATCTAGATAATTTAATTGCAGTAGGAATTCTGAGAACAGAGGCTGACAAATATATCTTTCTGAATGCTATTATTACATGAGGATTCAAATGCTAAGGAATTTAGCATCCTGGCCCACTGATGTGGGCACTGGAAGAGCAGTTATGAAAACTGGTTGGGATCGTCTTCAGGCATTGAATGCCTAGGAAATGACTTGTTCATCCTTTGTTGAAAGGTAGGTTTCACATTATTAGTAACTAGGCAAAAATGGGACATTTTTCAGAAAACAGTCCAGACCCTCAGCAGTGAATCTTCTAATCTCATAGAGAATAAAATAATTCTAAGTGAATTTTTATTTTAAAATTTCATTCTCTGATATCAAATAGGAGAGTCAAAATTTTAAGAGGTTATCATATTACTTTTTGATTTTCAAGTGTCTGTGCCATGATAGTAAAGGTAGCCTTCCCATAGCATAATTATTTGTGTCCATGTGGGGAAATCTTGCCTCATTTTACCTCATAGATTGCGTTGTGGGACACATAAACAAAGTCTCTCAAATTAGTCTTTCAGGGATGCAAATCCGAATTCAGAGTTCTGCCTGGAACTTCTAACAAAGCCAGGGTCCTAACGTGTGGGCAGGTAATCATGAGGCAATGGAGAACTACCTGGATAGGAGTAGTCAAAGCGTCATAAACCTGGATTTCTTTATTGGCCATGAGGTCCCCTGGACCATTACTTGGGGCAGAGTGGACATGGGTGACTTGTGTCTCTGCCTGAATTTCAAAGTTTTCTCTCTTTATACAGAGAAAATCCACGAATTAAGACTGACTCTCCAAGGAGCTGTGGACGATGGCCAGTCGTTACACACAATCCAGGACCTGCAGACCCTTGCAAGCCCAGAAAGCAAAGAAGCGACCCCCAGGACCAGGGGGTCAGAGGGTTCCTGCGCCACAGGATGAAGATCCTAGGGTACGTGTGGGTCAGGACCACAGGGAATCAGGGGTGGATTGGACTCCAAAATGTTCTGGCTTAGACCTGGAATGTTCTGGCTCCATCTCTCACTTGTCCATTCCCATCTGGAGGTGGCTGCCTTGGGACCTGCTTCTCAGGCTGCCTGGGCCATGCAGAGACTGGGAGGAACCATTTGACTCCTCCTTAGTGTTATGCCCTGCCTGGTCTTATCCAAACCTTGCCATCTGGGTCTTTCTGTTACTGTCGAGACCACCAGCCCTTCCTCTTGGGATGCTCCCTAACAAAGGCAGTGGGAAGCTCCAGAGTATCGGAAATATCCTGGCACCTAATGAACTACATGCTTCTGTCCTTTCTCCAGAATCTGTATTCACCTCTCTTTATCTGTCCTTGTACTATCTCTGGATACGTGCCCATGATTTCCGGGGACTCCCTGACCTTTTTCTCCTCCACCTACAGGTGAAGTGCAGGGACTGCGGAGCCTTCGGACATAAAGCCAGTAGTGTCAGGTGCCCCATGAAGCGCTGGCAAGGGGCCCTGGCCCCCCAACCCTTGGGCTGCAGACTCGGGAAGGAGAATCTGGAACAGAAGCTTCAGGTCCTGCAGACCCTGAGGACCTGTAACCTAGCTGAGAAAGAAAACAAACAGAGGCCAAGGTGAGCCATGGGGGAGGTGGGACCCAGGCTTAGGATGAATTTGCTGCAGACTGTTCCTCTCTTTTTCTATACCGTGTGCTCAGCCACGTCTAGGAATGGCAGGAACACTGGGGAGACAGACAGAGGCTATATCCTCAGGGGGCTACACTCAGGAGTTCCTAATATGCCTTGAGATAACTCCAGGGAGGGTGGAGAACATAAGCAACTTTGCACATGAGAGGCGCACCCAAGCCAGAGAGACAAATAGGAAGAGTGTCCTGGGAAAACCTGCAAGGCTCACTGGAGGTGGGGGAAGGATTTGAGATAAGGGAAGAGGGGTCTATATAACAGCCCCCAAACAAGGAAAGGCCATGGGGTTGTCTGTCCCAGCTGTGACAAGGAGATTAGGATCTGCCACTTAACATGTTTTGTTCTGCAGGCAAGCGGAGCAGCAGCAAAAGTTACTCCAGAGACTTCCCGGGAGACCACAGGGGCAACAGTGGTGCTGGAAGGAAGTGACGGAATCCTGCGACTATGTGAGGGTGAGTCCCTGGGTCCCGCTCTCTCCCCTGGGAAACCCTGGTTGGCCTCCCTCTCCTCCTGTGGGAGGGAAGTTGTAACAGTCTTTCCCCACCAATGTGATCCCTCAGAGTACTGTTCAGATGGCATTTTCCTAGGTTTCTTTGATTTGCATTCTGACTTGCAGGTCTGGGAGTATATGCTGTGGGGAAGTGGAGGTGATGATGCCAGTAGCGTTCTGTAAGTAGCCTCCTTTGTGTTAGACTGCATGACTGTAACTGTGACACATCCTGCAAAACTGTCCCTCAAAACTCCATTTGGCGTCATACCAAGCTGTGTACAGTCCCTCGAAGAGGGGACAAAAAAGGCTTGGTTCCCTGAGTGTCCCCGAACCCCACGCACTGTTAGAATCTTTCTGTTTTCCTAGTTGATGTATAAATGTGTTCATGCAATGCTGTTATGCTCTTTTTTGTGCGCACGCCTGAGCTTGGGGACCTCACCATGTGGAAACTGAATCCTGTGAGATGTGTGTTGGTTACTTTGAGTTTTTATTGGACGGTGAGGAAATTCTAACTTTGGTTGTTCTGTTTCGTCTTCTGCTACAGCATCCTCACAGGCCGATGCTCATCCAGCCATCCAAGAGGAAATCCCTCCTGGAACTGGATCAGACAAGTAGGCCACCTGTCAGGAAAGATGATCTGAAATCCACCCAGCCTTCAGTGTCTCTCAGCAAGAAAAGTTTGGTGCAGCACCCGCACAGCAGCATCCAGGCTCCAGGCAAGAGATCTGCCCAGAGCTCCAACCAGCCTTGTTTGCACCCCCCAAAGAAACCTAGACTGAGCCCCGTGCCACCCCCCCGGAAGAACTCGCTGACATCAGATCTGGGGCCCTTCCAGCATCTCCATCATCCATGCAGTACAACTGGACATGGAACCACAGTGAAACCCCACGTGACCAGGAAGACACTGGCCCAGATGCCAGGCCCTGCCCCCCAGCCTCCACTAAGCAGATCTGTTTCCAGTGCTATCCAAGCCTGCACTCTAGCCCATCCGCAGCCTACTAGCCTTATTCCAGGCCAACCTCTCAAGATGCTCTTCAGGAGAACAGGCAAAGGCTGGTGGAGCTGCAGGTACATGGGGCCTCCTCTGCCCCCGCCTGCTGAGAAGCCAGCCCCTACTGCTCTGAGCCCCCCTGTCTACAGGGAGTCTGAGTGTCCCCGAACAACAGGCTCCTGGAGTGCCCTCTACGAGGACATGCAGGTGCCCTCTTCCTCTGAAGAGAGTGACTGGGAGGGAGACACCCATGGCCAGATGCCTCCCCCTCCCCCACCTGCTGAGAAGTCAGCCCCTCCTGCTCTCAGCCCCACTGTCTACAGCAAGTCTGAGTGTCCCCGAACCCCACGCTCCTGGAGTGTCCTCTACGAGGACCTTCAGGTATCTTCTTCCTCTGAAGAGAGTGACTGGGACGGAGACACCCATGGCCAGATGCCTCCCCCTCCCCCACCTGCTGAAAAGCCAGCCCCTCCTTCTCTGAGCCCCCCTGTCTACAGGGAGTCTGAGTGTCCCCGAACCCCAGGCTCCTGGTATGTCCTCCATGAGGGCCTTCAGGTGTCCTCTTCCTCTGAAGAGAGTGACTGGGAGGGCCACACCTATGGCCACTAAGACTTGTCCTCCAGCCCCAGGTGCCCTGGAGGTGATGATTCCCTGGGGAGGCGAAGTCACACGGATTGGCTTGTCCCTAGGAGTTAGTGGTTCTTCACTCCTGGTGGGTGCAAACTCAGACCAGTCCTGGGGACAGGCACCTGCAAATGCTGCACTTTCTCAGGAGGGAATTATGGGCACATTCCAAATGGTACTTCGCAAACTGGAATGTCAAGTTGTTTGTGAACATAACCGCCTTTTAAGTCATTGAGATAAACATAGGAGTAAGTTGTCACTGTTGTATAAGTAGGAAGCTATAGTGTTCATCTGTATTTGGTAGCAAATGTCTGAACTTTTGGAACCAAGCTAAAGGGCACAACTGTACTTTGCCGAATGTGAGCAGTGCCCTGTCCTGAGCTGAGATCTGTGGGCTTTGGGAGTTCAATCCTTGTAAATAAGGGGAGAGGGGATTCCCATGGTGCTTGGGTTATTATTTTTCATTATATGTTATTGTTAAGCTTTGTTTTCAAAATTTGTTTCAATTTCAATAAAGTTCTCCTGTACAAGACAAATTGTATATGGTTTTCATTTCTAAACCTTGGGGATCATCTTAACAGTCATTTTGACTCAACACAGATTTTGTAGCTGAGAGGAAAGAGGAGCTTGGGACACACTGAGGCTCAGGAAAAATACAGACTCTCAGGCCCTCACAGACCCAAGGGTCAATATATACATGTTCTCCATGTTCTCGTGTGAGCTGCATGAGTGGAAGATGGGAGAAGCACGACTGGCTCATTCTCACCCTGGCTACACTGTACTTGGGTGGGGGGTTTTAACATATACAGAGGACACTAGGTGATAGGTCTGCTTTGAGGCCTGGGCATTGGGATTTTAGCTGCTCTGGAAATGATTCTATGGGCAGGAAACTTTGAGAATCACTGGAGGTAGAGGTAAAGCTATCCTCTATGTCACATGCCATCTCCACTCTCAAACAGGAAAGATCTGAGTGGCCCCAAGCTGTGCAGAGAGGTTCTCTCCTCCCCTCAGAACAACTGTTGGGGGGTGGGTGCTCTGCATTCTCAGATCCCTGTGTCTCAAGCGTGGGGAGCTGCTGCCCACTCTGGGCCCTGCCCAGACCTGTCGAAACTTTTGAGATGATCTTTCCCTCTGCTGCCTGTGTCAGAGCCTATTCCTTTCCCCCTACTCCGGTCTCATGACCTGAATCCCGCCCTGTTACTTTCTTATAAATTCTCACTAAACAAAACATCATGGAGCCTCATCTCTGGCATGTCAAAAGGTCTGAATAGCTACTGGCAAATATTCTATATTGTGAACTCCTCTAAGTTTCACAGGATGTAAGAAGAGTCTGTTACAGGACCCGTCTGGGATAGGAGTTACAGGGAAGGGCTGGATAGTCTCTGACCTGCAAACACAGGGAGCAGGGTTTTAGGACAAGTGAAGTTTTTAGTAAGATGGCATGGACTGGGGGCTCAATCAAAACAAGTGATATCACAAAACAGAGACAGACTCAAAGATTTCAAGACCAAACTCACAGTTACCAAAGGGGAAACACTGCAGGGAAGGATGCATTGGGGGGTGAGACTGGCACATGCACACTATTTACCAAATCGATCAGTAATAAGGACTTACTCTGTGGCTCAGGGAAATCTATTCAATACTCCATGATGGCCTAGATGGGGTAAGAATCTGGAAAAGAATGGATATATATGTATATGTGTGGCCGATTCACTTTGCTGGACACCTGAAACTAACACAATATTGTGAGTCACCTACACTCCAATAAAATTCATGAAAACAAAACAAATTGAGATGGTAGACGTCCTTCCACCTACCCAGGTGACAGCAGGTGGCTCATTATCCTTACTGGATCCCAAATATTCAGACAGAGTAAAGCAAAACCTGGTTAAACAATCTCGTACTTGCAAAATAAAAATAACCTTTCAAATAGCCCAGGGAAAAAAAGATAATGAAAGGCTTGGGGACGCTTGGGAGAAGCCCTGAATGGCAGGACCACAGTTAGGGGTAGAGGGGACAGTGGCCTGGCCTGCCACTGGACACTCAAAAGTTTTCAGTCAGAGGCCAGGGAGGGTGGCTAGGCGGGACACTCTGCCAGGAAAGCAGGACTCAGGCTCACACTGGCCATCCCACTGGGGCTTTGGGAGCTTGGCCTGCTGTCTATGTTGAGCACAACCTCCAAGCTCTACAGCAGCCTTGGCGACCAGCTGGCTTCCCGCCACCTGGCCATCCAGGGACCTCAGTGTCAGGACCCCTCAGTGGCCGCGTCTCCACTACTGCAGTTCAGTCGTGCTCTGTGCTCCAGGCTTGTCCACGGTGGAACAGGTCAGCACATGGAGATATGGGGCTCCTTTGGAAGGCTTGGAATTTCTGAGATTGTGCAGGTGGTCAGAGAGCTCCCTCTGTACCTTACAATAGAGCTGCAGGCAGGCAGGGACCCGAGGGACACAGTTTCCAGAAACTCAGGTAGTGCTAGGACACCCTGCAAATCCTTTGTCAGCAGTGGTGGTCGGAGCACCTAATCCAATCTAGAAAAAACCTGGATGCTCTGACTGAAGGTAGACTTCTCCCTACCCTTCCATGTGGAAAAGAGTCCTTTCTTGGCATCTGACTTTATTTAGAACACAACACAATGAAGACTTTGGAACATTTAGGATGTCATATGCAAACCCTGCAGACATTAAATTGTCTCCTTGTTTATGAAGAGCATGCAATTCACTGGTGACCATTATGAAGGGTTTCCCAGAAGACATACACACACAGGGACACCCCCAGTTTCCTGCGGTAACCCTGAGTCTTCTCTGGTCAGAGAGACCCACTTTATCATCCTAGGGCCCCTCTGGAGTCAAGTACTTACCTTCACTGCTGGAAGGGGGATTTATGGGATGCCCTCAGCTTACACAGGCCTCTAAAACTTTACAAGTCTCCTCAAGGATCCTATGCACACATGTGTTGCTTTGAAAGACGGAGGGAGGGTATCCTTGGCCTCCCAGAGCTACACATTGTTTTCGAACATCGCTGGGGGTGGGAAGGGGACGGAGGTGTGATATTGCTTTTGGTTTCCTAGACAGTGTCCCCACCTGCCCCTATATCCTCAGTATTTTCTACTTCAGCTCAGAACCAGGAGCCAACACTGCCAAAAACTGAGGTGCATCCTAGGACCATACTAGCCAATGTTCTGTGTCCCCTCATTGGCCTAAGAAATCACACTGCTGCTCTGGAGGACACAGAGGTACCCACCTGCCTGCCAGCAACCGCAGGCTTTTCTAAGTCCTGCAGGAAGCTCTCAACGTTGTATACATTGCCCACAAAATCATCCATCATAACAAAAAAAAAAAGAGGAAGAATATTACTAATAAATACTAATAATGATGAATGCTACCAATAAAATACTAATAAAAATAATGACTAACCTTCATAACAAAATTTAAGGGCCATCAGAAAGATAATAATAATACCACCACTATTAATGATAGTAAAATAAACCTTAAGTGACGGAAGATAAGAGCACAGGTCGTCCTGTATGAATGACAGGTACTAATTTCTTGCCTCATGAGATATTTTGGCTTCAGAATCCAAGGTCTGCACAAAGAAAAAAAAATTAAGGCAGAAAGTGGAGCAAAAGGGAAGAGAAAAACGAGAAAGACATGGGAAAGCTTGGGTTCACAGGCACTAGCAAATCTCACAGGGATGTCCTAGGGACAGAGGGACTTTGGTCCTGAGCCTGCCTATCCCTCCACACCCACCAGTTTCCCATGTCCCACCCCCGGAACTACAAGCATGGACTGCAGGACCCCAGAACCATACCCAGTCCCCATCATCAGATGCCCTGGGGTCCGTAAGTCTTGCTTCTGCATATTCTCAGTGGAGCTACAGAAAGGGGTCAGCGGCAGTTGTGTGTGGACCAGCAGGGGGCAGCACAGGCCAACACTGGTGGTTCAAGAGCTCATGACCCAGCAATGCCACTCCTGGCATCTATCCAGAGAAAACCATAATAGATACACTAACCTGGAGAAAAAATACACAAACGCCAGTAGTTCACTGCAGCACTACTTACAGTAGCCAAGACATGGGAGCACCCTAAATGTTCATCAAGAGAGGACTGGATATAGAAGATACCATCAGATATTACTCAGCCATACAAAAGAATGAAATAATGCCATTTGCAGCAACATGGATGGACCTAGAGATTATCATACTAAGAGAAGTAAGTCAGGAAGAGAAAGACAAACATAACATGATATCACTTGCACAGGAAATCTTTAAGAAGATGACAAATGAACTTATTTACGAAAGAGAAATAGGTTCACAGACTTTGAAAACAAACTTATGGTTGCCAATAGGGAAACACAGGGGCTGGGACTGGCACACACACACTACTAAATATAGAATGACTGGCCACCAGGGATGTGCTGCTTAGCACAGGGAACTCCACTCAGCATTCTACAGTAATCCATGTGGGAACGGATGTGTGTATATGTACGGCTGAATCACTTTACTGTACAGCAGAAATTAACACAACACTGTAAATCAATGATACTTCAATAAAACTTTTAAAAAAGGAATCCCCTGGCCAATGGGGGACATCCTGCACCTTGCATGGGCTGGAGGATCACCACCTCCGTGCCACTCAGCACAGTACCTGCATTTCCAGGGCACCTGGTGGACCTTAGGACATTCCCAGAGACACAGGCGGGCTTTGACGCACTGTGGCTCAGGCACTGACAATGCCATTTTCCAGGCTCTGAGTTGATGCAGCGAATTCTAAGGAGGCACATGCTTATGTAGATGCCCCATCCATTCTTTCTAGGAGCTTAGGAGCAGTTCCCACTACCCTGAGTAGAATTAGAAACTTTTGTGATGGACCCTGCTGTCAAAAGATTGCTGTCTAAAGACTCTGTCTGGGTCATCAAGGCTAGGTTGCCGGCCCCTCTCTATAAAACAATATAAATACTAGTAATATTAATAAATATAGGGATATTAAAAGTATTAGTATTTATATTGCTTTATATAGAAATCTCTAGGTGCTAAAAAATACGTAAATGTTGTTGTCATCTATGTTCCTTACTAGATTTTATTTTATTTTATTTAACTTCATTATTTTTTTGACCATACCCATGGTAAGCAGAAGCCCTGGGTCTGGGATCAAAATTGCACCACAGCAATGACCTGAGTCACTAGGTCACCAAAAAACTCAAGGTCCACTTAGGGCCCAGGGAGCACTTGTGCTTGGAAGACTGGAGATAGGTCCCCACCCTCCGGAGACTTTATGGAAGTTTCTGTCCTTGGGATTCTGGGAGCTGATATGTCTGAAATAGATGTGCAGGGGAGAGTGACTTACAAATCCTGCCTGAACCTCTGAAGATGGTCTTCATTTCCACGGTGCCACAGACATACTGGTGCTGCTCTGGAGCAAGGGCGCTGGCAGCTACCAGCCCTGCCTTGACATGGTCTGGAGGACCCTCTTTTTTTTTTTTTTTTTTTCGTCTTTTTTAGGGCTGCACCCACGGCACGTGGAGGTTCCCAGGCTAGGGGTCGAATCTGAGCTACAGCTGCCGGCCTATGCCACAGCCACAGCAACGCAGGATCCAAGCCGCATCTGTGACCTACACCATACATAGCTCACGGCAACACCAGATCCTTAACCCACTCAACGAGGCCAGGCATCGAACCCTCATGATTCCTAGTCAGATTCATTTCCGCTGAGCCATGATGGGAACTCCTGGAGGACCCTCTTTTAAGATGGTCCACTCGTGTGTCTGCTAGGAAGAAGCCTTGGTTCCTCACCACGTGGGCATTTCCACAGTCTTGCTTGAGTGTCTTCATGAAATGTAGGCTGGTTGTACCCAGAGTGAGGGTTCCAGTAACACAGACTGAAGCTGTAATGTCCCTTAGGACCTAGCCTCAGAGCTCACACTCCCTCGTATCTTCAGTATCCTATTGTCAGCCCCCTTCCATAGTGAAGGGGACTGCGCGGGGGTATAAATACTAGGATGGGGGGATGATTAAGAGCCATTTTGGAGGCTGGCTGCCAGATGAACTTCATTTATTTTTCCAAATCTTAGTAACAATTTACTTAGGCACTCCGGTGAAAAATTCTGGATTACTCATATGTGCCCGCTTTCATTACATATGTCATTATAGTCCTGTATGTTGTATCTCAAACATCTTCCTTCCTCTCTCTATACACACTCACATCGTTTTAGTTTGGAGCCTCATCTCCAGACTCTATAACTGCAACAGCCTTCTTCCAAAGAGACTGCTCTGTCAGTTTAGCTATTCGTCCTGGTCAATTCTTGTGTTGTCTTTATAAAATTGGAATCTAATTCAGCAAGGATTAAGCTGTGTGCTTCACCCTCCCCTGCTGCTCACGCACACGCGAGCATACACACACACATAATGTTGTAAGTCGTAAAAGCCAAACATGAGATTTATTCTAAGACAAGGGCACTTTGCATACTCTCTTATTAGAGACAGAAAGAAGCTTAGAGATTAAATAAGTCGATATTTTCCCTTGAGAATTCCAGAATACACTTCAGAAACAGCACTTGGGAAATGTATTGAAAATGCAGATTTCTAGGCTCTACTCCACTCTAGCAAACTAAAATTTCCTGGAGTGGGTCTAAGTACCTGCATTTTGAAGCAACTTTCCAGTTCTTTTTATGCATAATAACAGAGACTTCCTATGATCTCAGTGCAACATATTTAAACCTATAAGACGCTACTGAGATTCAGGGAAGATGGGTTTCCTGCCTAAGTCTGTACCTCTGGTGACAAGCACACCTAGAGGCTTAGAACTTAAACCCAGAGCTCAGAACTTAAACCCAGAGCTCCTGCTGCCCTGGTCAGAGGCATTCAACTGCTTTGCCACTGTTTCAGGCATGAGGATTTGAGAGTGAATGACCACATAGGAGCTCACACCTTTTTGGGGAGGCAAGTGTCTGTTTAACAAAGTAACATATGTGTGGTGAGTATATCACGTGCAGACCACTGTGGGCTTTCAGACCAGGTGGGAGTGGGGTGATTAAACATGAGGAGGGCTCCTAAAGCCTGAGAAGGACTCCCTGACAAAATGTCTAGTCACTAACTGAACTGACTGGTTTCTCAACAGAGCCTGATACACACACTTTAATCTGATGCCAAAGCCTTTGTACTGTAGCTTATGTTCCCACTTAACCTAGTTTTCCTGTCCAAAGGGTGCGCCCACATCCTCCTAATGAACTGAGTGTCCAGCTAAACAAGGGTTTTCAGCCTTCTCGGGATGGGCGTTCTGCACACACAGAGCATTTCTGTCCACGCATATCCCTAATGAGGCACAGACGGGCACTTAGCAGCCGGACTTCGACATTCCGCTCATAATGGGGAGCCGCAGACGGAAGTCTCCTCTGCCTCTTGGAAAAGAAGCCAAGAGCCCTCCAGTATGAGGGCTCTTGATGCCCAAGAAGTCATATCCAGCCATGAGGACCGCCATCCTCTTGTTTGCCATTCTCTGCTTTGTGAGCCAAGCTCCACCAGGTAATGCAGTAAGTGCTGCAGAAGCCTCGGGAAGAGCACAGTGCCTGACCGCTGATGGGGACCCCGAGCTCAGGACAGCATCACCACCACTGCTGCCCAGAGAAGGGTTCTTACAGGAACTCTGGAAAGACCTTTTGGTTGAAAGACCTGCAGCCACTGGACTCAGAAATTCTTCATAGCAACTCTCAGATAACATGAAATCAAGGGTGTTTCAAGTGCTTGAAACCCTCTTTGCTCCATCACTGAAGACGAGTTTATTTAGGCAAGTTAGCAGTTTCTAGATCTAGGTAATAAACACAGGGGCATTATTCTGCTAAATCTTGGTCTCCAAAACTCCTCTATGTGCAGCAAAAATTAGTATCCTAAGATACTGACATAAGAGCCATGCCAAAGCTACAGGGGCCCAGGGAGAAGGAGTGGGGAGGGGGCTCTATAAAAGGATTCCTCTGAGTCTGAGAGGTCACCAACTCATTGTCCCTTAACACTGTTGGCCACCCAGGCTTGATTATGTTCCTTAAGGCTCCATCACAAACCAGGTCATCCTCTTCCTTTCCAACATCTGTTCTTCTTAAGTAGAACTTAAACACCAGGGTCAAGATGACACTGCACTGGCCTATATCCCCCACATCCTTCATGCAGACACAGATCCCGGGGGCAGCCACATGCATCTATCTCTGGGACACATAGTTTTAAGGAGGGATGAGCAACTTCTTGCTGCATATCCAGAGGAATATCTTATCGTTCCCTGAGAATTCAGGGTCTTGATGGTCGGAAAAGAGCAGAAAGGTAGACACGAAGGTGTGAGTGTGGACAGCGTCTTACATTTTAAGGAGTTTGCTAGGCTTTATGTTGTTTGCAAATAGATACTTCCCACAATTTCCAACAGAAGACATAGTGGAAGTCATACCCATTCTTAGGGAATCCAGACCTCCCTATCTAAATGTGCACTTTAAAGGGCTGCTTAGTGCTAATGTATAGATGGTCCTGCAGGCTGGGGGTGGGGACAGCTTGCGGGGGAATTCTGACTTCGCTTCAACTTGGCTTCCTACTGACCTGGAGGAGTTATGGAGGGAGACTGAAGTGAGGAGAGATTGGAAGCGGGGAAAGTTCAGCTCTCAGATATTTGTAGAGCATCCACTGAATGTAAGGCCCTTACTGGGAAGCAGGCATACAAAGGAAAAAAGATATGAGGGCTCTTGATGCCCAAGAAGTCATAGGCCAGTTGCCTTGATTGCTAGACAGTCCAGGGAAGAGTCAACCAGAACTTAAAGAGCCCTGGCTAGGATGAAAGGGAGGTTTTATAAGTAAGAGCCAGAAGACAAGTGAAACGTAACTGAAAGAAAGACAAGAAGTATCACAAGGGTTGAAAACCTAAGACACTAAGCCTGGAAGGCTCTGATGGCAGGAGCAGGCTTCGGAAGGAAAATCATAGGATCAGATTAGTACTCAGTGTTTGAGGCTGTCTATCCAAGGCTTTCTGCATTCTCCCCTATTCCCAGAATAGTAATATTCTGTGTGCATGTGTGCATGTGCACACACACATGCAATATAACCACCACCCCACACTCCACAAGGACTTTTGAGATGACAGGGCTGGGATGAAGCAAGCTACCCCATGCTCTTGTGAAGAGCCCACAAATAAGAGACTCACTGTATACTTTCTGAATTGACTTGAAATGCTTTATCTTTATTTTAAGGGGGAAAAAAGTATTTTTTTAAGCAAAAGTATTCTTTAACAAAACAAAAGAACAGTTATCCTTGTCACCACTGGCCTGGGAGCTGCTGCAGCCTCGGGTACCATCAAATCACTTGGGAACAAGCTTCCAAAAGGTCTTGACGATCTGGTCTATTTTTCTTATTTTGGGGAGGAAAAAGTGAGGCCCTGAAAAGTGAATCCTTCCCTCAAGGAGAAAGCGGAGGCTAAATGTCAGTCACAGCTTTGTCTTCAGGTCCTGGTTTCTGCTGTAATCCCACCTCCCCACTCCAGTACCTCCCAGATCCCACTGTGCTGCTTCCTTTGTAGGATTCTCTGAACACCAGCTAAAGGTGACACTGTGCCCAATGGTCCAACGATATTAACTCAGAGGCCCACAAAGCTGGTGACCTCAGCTTGAAAGATAATTGTCCATAGAGCATTGCTGAAGAACCCCTCTGATTAAGACTTACCAAGCAGTCATCTCACTCAACATATGGGTTTGATGGGGAAAAGTCATTAAAAATGTTTTAAAATGTATTTCCATATTTCTAGAAAATGAATGCTTCTAACTAAATTTTAAAACTTCCAAACTTTTTTTTTCTTTATAAAATTTGATTATTTGAGTTATAATTAACACACAACATTAAATTAGTTTCAGGTGTACAATATAGTGACTTGATAATTTTACACATTATGAAATGATTCCTGCGTTGGGGGTAGGGAGAAATTTTCCTCTATCCTTCCAGGCTCTTCCAGCTGATCTAAAAATTAAACTGATGAGAGACTGCGGCGAGATGGAGGAGGAGTAAGAGGTCGCGCTCACCCTCTCCCACAAATACATCAAAAAACGCATCTAAATATAACACAAGTTGGAAAAATCATCATCTGAATGCTGATTAATTTAAACCTCCAAAAACTGCAAGAAACCCTTGAAATAACTGGGTAGAACAACTGAAGAAAAAAAAAAAAGTGAGAGAGAAAAGCAATTAGGACGGTAACCAGCACTCCAGGGAGGGAGCTGTGAAAAAGAAAAGTTTCCTGGGAAGAAACCTAAACAATGATCAGCGGATCAACGACCAACAGAACTAGAGGGACATCAAAGCCTGAGAAAAACGCAGCAGCTGGATTGAGATAAGAAAATCGGAGTTAGAGACCTGAATACTGGCACAGACACCACAGCCTGAGGTGCCAGGCGGTGCCTGGGAGCTAAGACACAGGTTCCTAAGGTTAGTCCCTGCGAGAGGGCAGAGGTCGGTGGCCACGGCGATTGCGGGAATAGGACACGGAACAGCGATATTCTAGGATTTGTGGAGAGCAAAACCAGGACTGAGGGAACCGAGGAAGTCTGGTCCTGCAGGGGAGGCAAGCCTCCATTGTTAGGGAGGAGGAGAGGAGGAGGGGCTGGCCGCCATAGGAAGTAACTTGAACTAGCATGCAGGGCGGGGCTACGGTGACCCGCCAAAGAGAGCAGAAGTGGGGAGGAGCCACTGGAGGCTGCAGCTGCTGCAGCGGGAGCGGAGTCATGCCTTGAAGCCCATGGGCAGAGCGCGGTGCCAGGTTGTGGACCCAGGCGCCTGCACCAGCCAGCATCGGCGGGGGTGGCGGGGCCCTGGGCCGGTCCAAGGACCTAGGCGACTGCGTCAGCCCACAGAGTTGGTAGCTCTGGCGGGTGGAGCAGTACGCGAACACACGGAGCTAGCTTTCACAGAGGAGCAGGGCCAGCGCCAGCCGCTGCCGCCAGGAAACCGCCCCATAAGATGAGAAAGCATCAGCGGAAGGGCAGAACAAACGCCAGCCTGCTGAGCTAGCCTCTCACGGGTACTGCTTGTGGTTCCAGTTACCTCAAAAGAGGACTGTGCAATCGAACACTAGTTTCCCGTGGCTCTCACTCCCAGGGGAAATCATACTTCCTGCTGCTGCTATTGCCAAATGCTTAAGACACCTGGTAGTTCTGCCTAGAGCTCGCGACCACTTCCCAGGGCCGGGCAACTAGGAGTGGACAGCGCCACCTTCCTGCAATTGAGAGCGTAGAGACTAGGCTCCCACTGTCGACTTTAGCCATTCCTGCACTCTCACAGAGAATACTCAGAGTACCACTGAGATAACAGCCTGCTCATTCCAAAGAAATAGACATCAAATAGTCAAACTCCTACACCAAAAATAAATAGTAACCCCACCAAAAAATACAAAGGGGAGCTCCTCCCTAGAAGTAGCCTTCCAAGTCTACAGCGTGGCTTCCCCAAACTCACAGAAAAAGAAAACCACAAACAAGATGAAGAAGCTCAAAAACCATTCCCAGTTAAAAGAACAGGACAAGTCTTTTAAAGCAGCCAGCAATGAAACCGACCTCTGTAGTCTGTCAGAAATGGAGTTCAGAAGGGAGGTAATGAAAATACTTGAAGAATTAAGGCTGAATATCCAGAAATTAAGAGAAGATGCAAACAGCAATGCAGAGTCCTTTAGAAAGGAGCTAGAAATCATAAGGAGGAGCCAAGAAAAGCTAGAAAACTCATTTTCAGAGATGCAAACTGAGCTAAAGGCAATAAAGAGCAGTTTGAATAATGCAGAGGAAAGAATTAGTGATGTAGAAGATAGAATAATGGAAATCACGCAATCAGGACAGCACACAGAAAATCAAATTAAAAAACATGAAAGCAATATAAGAGATCTCTGGGATAATATAAAGAGGCCCAATTTACACATAATAGGAATCCCAGAAGGAGCAGAAAAGGAAAAGGGCATTGAAAAAATATTAAGAAATTATGTCTGAAAACTTTCCAAATCTGAAGGAATCTGACATCAAGATACAGGATGCTCAGAGGGCCCCAAACAAGCTAAACCCAAACAGACCACACCAAGGCATATTATATTAAAAATGGCAAGAATTAAAGATTAAGAGAGGATCCTAAAGGCAGCAAGAGAAAAGCAAAGCATTAAGTATAATGGTTCCCCCATAAGGCTGTCAGCTGATTTCTCTACAGAAACATTACAGGCTAGAAGGGAATGGCAAGATATATTTAAAGTGATGAAAGGAAATGGCCTGCAACCTAGAACACTCTACCCAGCAAGAATATCATTTAAAATAGAAGGGGAAATAAAAAATTTCCCCAACAAACAAAAGCTAAAAGAGTACAGCAATACTAAACCCTTTCTAAAAGAAATGCTGAAAAGGTTCCTATAAAAAAAAAAGAAAGAAAAGTAAAAAGTAAGAATTAGAATGGAGGAAACCACAATTAGAAAGCAATCATTCAAA
>PVHT020000140.1:26913-56854 GCA_004024745.2 Catagonus wagneri
GAGGACTAGAGAAGAGAGTGGAGCGAACTTCAGACAAATGAAACAAAGGGAGCAAAGATGAAGATGTGGTGATCGTGGTCTACGCATTGTGGTCGATTACAAGTTCAGCACACAGTGTTCTTAGGTGAAGTGATCATGCCTGTGGTCTGGTAATGAGAGTCACGGGCAGCCCGTGGAAGGTCCTAAGGGCACAGTGCTCAGGTAGGGGTGCCATATACAGCAGCAGGCTCTCATAATGGAATGGACACACTTACTTGAGTTTAGAAACATCTCTTTAGGCAACAAAGCAGGTGGACAGGAGAGGCACCTGGGAGGGCATGATCACTGGAATGTGCCTGTGAGATAGTGCAACTGGGTGGAGTGACAGTTATTCTGGGTGAATAGATGGTGACATGTGAAAAGAATATGGAAGAGCTATAACTGACTCCATGTAACGAACAAATGAATGCACTGGGCTCCTGAAGGGAAGCACAGGAAGGAGAATGTTTCCTTTTATGTTTCTTTGGTTTTGAATTTCTGACACAAACAAAATGAGGTCCACTTTCAACATAATCATGTTGTAACTAAGATAAAGTTATAAGGTTTTGCATTTTTTTTCACAAGTTTTCCCCAGCTCTACTGAGGTGTGGATGACAAATACAACTTGCATATATGAAGTATGTACATGCATGTTGCCACAACATGGATGAATATGGAGACATTATGCTAGGTGAAATAAGTCAAAGATAAATAGTTCATGATTTCACTTGTATGTGGACTCTGAAAAAGTTAAACTCATAAAAATATTGAGTAGAATGGTGGTGATCAAGAGCTGTGGGGATGAAGGAAACGGGAAGGTTTTATGTTTCCATGGAGATATATATATATATATATATATATATATATATATATATATATATATCGAAACTTTAGTGCATTTGGCATTTTCACTGCCTATGTGTGACCATATGCTGGAGTAACCCCAAATCAATATTTTGAAGGTTAAGTTTATCGAGAAGAAAATGAATTTTTATCTGGAAGAAAATGTGCTTCATGCTAGAGGCAATGACTTCCATCTCTGATCCAGTGACATAGCATCTGGTCAAGTGTACATATGTTCAATAAGTAATCTGCAGCAATTTGGAGCAGTTGAACTGACCCCTTGCCCAGTTTCTTTTCTCCATGTAGAAATGCTCACCCTAGAACTGTTCTATGCTCATACTTAAGTTTACCACTTTATTCATAGTCTAATGATGTTAATGACTCTTTTTCTGCAGTAAGAAGTGGTTTGGCTTCTGCTGAAAATCACTGTATCAATCTGGGTGGCATTTGCAAAAGAAACATCTGCAACACCCTGGAGGATATAATTGGTGCCTGCAAAAGAAGGTGGAAATGCTGTCGGGCATGGTGGATTCTTTTGCCTGTTCCAACACCTGTTATCTTTTCAGAGTTACAAGAACCCCTTAACCATAAAGTGAAATGAAACTAGGAAAAGCATCGAAAGGAAAGTTCTTTGTATCTAAAAAGTTTAGAACATACATATTAAACAATGCCAGCTTTGAATTCCCTTATGGCTCAATGGGTTAAGTATCCACCATTGTCACTACTGAAGCTCAGGTTGCTGCTGTGTTGAGGGTTTGATTCCCTGGCCTGGGAAATTCCACATGCCATGGTTAAGGCCAAGAAGAAAACTACTTCCATCTTTATTATCAACTTCTATTATTCCTTGCCAATAAAAATAAACACCGATTTCAAATCTATCCAGGCACTGTTTCTTTGTGACTCATTTTCAGATCCAAACCATTGTGTTAAAAGTACGAGAGTCTATTGATCTAACAAATTTGTAAACATTTGTCGCAGAAAGATAAAAAATTTTACCAAGTTGCAAGGATGAAGATATAATTATACATAACATAATTAAATAGACATACTGAGAACATAAAGGAAATACAAAGACCAAATACCGAGGAAATCCAGAAAATACCAGGGAAGGGACGGGAAGTAAATAGTGAAAGGAGAGAAAACTGGAATCAGGCAAGAGGGAATAACTTGGGACAATATGTAAGGATTGTGACTGCACGGCAGATAACTGGAAAGAGATGAAAACAAAAAGGAGAGAATGAAAGGATGAGGACAAACAGAAATAAGTACCCCTGACTGGGAAAACTTCAATGAACAAAATAGAGATTGTAATGTTTTACTGCTGTGAGGAAACACTGTGATTATTTAGAGATTCTCAGTATTTTACTTTCCAGACAAATAACTCCCTTTCATAGAACCTAAATATTTTACTGTAAAAAAATATAGAGTAACCTCTTTTCAAGAGTATGCTATCAATACCCCTTTCAGATGGATTTTCAATGCTTCATAACTTTCCAACTGCAACTTCACCTTCATCTCCAGTGTCACAAAGTCTCATTTAATTTCCTTTTCTGACTGCCCTTATGACTGGAGTTCAACTACACGCACTGAAGTAGTTTCTTAGGAGTCTTAGTTTTCAGCTATGTATAAAACTTTGATGATTAAGGAAATGTGGTTTAGTAATGATTACTCCCCTTTTTTCTTCTTATAATGCAGTATTTAGGAAGTCTTTTTAATTTTTACAAAAATTATCAGAGGATGGATATTTTCCATAATTTGGCATTGTCTTCACTAGATTTAAGGGAAAACTGACCTTAAAACTGTAGCTCAGGAAATAAGTGGTGAGAGTGCTTGATGGTTTGCTTCAATTTCTTCCTCCCTACCTCCTCTCCTCTATCTGCAGAGAACATGGATAAGCACTACACCTGAGTTGCATTTCATTTAAAAAGACTGTCCTTTTTGGACACAGGTGATAAACTGAGACTCTTTACCCACTCCATCTAGCCCTTTATCCCCAGTCTAGCCTACAAAAAATTGGGTGCACAGTATTTGCCCCTCAGCTTAGACCAGCTGCCTGTGAGTGCTCTTGAGTGTAAAAGTTCAAAGAGAACTTTAATCTGGCTTGGTTCATCTAAAACAGTATGTCATCTATTATCTATATTTTGAAATCTGCTGGTGAGTCCACTTCTTCTGTTTTATCATGGAACCATAATATCATATATCTGGAGACAAATATAATTCAAATAGATATGTGCACCTCAATATTCATAGCAGCACTATTAACAATAGCCAAGACATGAAAGGAAATTGTGTCTATCAACAGATGAATGGATAAAGAAGATGTGGTACATATATAAATGGAATATTAGCCATAAAAAGAATGAAATAATGCTATTTGCAGCAACAGCAACATGGATGAACCTAGAGATTATCATACTAAGTAAAGTTAAGCCAGACAAAGGCAAACATCATATCACTTATATGTAGAATCTAAAAAAAGGACACAAATGAACTTATTAATAAAATAGGAACAGACTCACAGACATAGAAAACAAACTAAGGAGAAGGGTATAAATTAGGAGTTTGGGATTAACATATACAAACTACTATATATAAAACAGATAACTAACAGGGACCTACCATATATCGCAGGGGACTATACTCAATATCTTGTAATGACCTATAATGGAAAAATGTAAAAAAGAATATATATACATATAAATAATACACACACACACACAAACACACACACATAACTGAATCACTTTACTGTATACCTGTAACTAACACAACACTGTAAATCAACTCTATTTCAATAAAATTTAAAAAAAATAACTAAGGAAAAAAACCTGAAAGATTACTATCCAGATGAGATGGAGTCACAGTTCTAGGTTAGGGGGAGGATTACAAAAGAAAGGCAAAACCCTTACAGATACATAGGGAAGATTTTAAAACCTTAAAAGAACAAGAGGTTTTTGTCTACAATTGCCATCAAAACAGGATGAGCAGACTGTCTAGTCCTCAGAGGAAGTAACCTTGTTCTGTGTTCCAGATAATTCTGGAAACACTAATGTACTCTTCATAGTTTTCCCCTTTTTTCTTTTTGCCAGTTATAGAAAAATCTCCTTACTTGTGTCTATTTCCCTACAGATATCTCTTAGTTAGTTAGGTACAGTAATAAAGGCCTCTCTCTTGGCATTTTTTGGTGAGGAGCACAGGCACAGGGAGAGTTTGTAATGTAAGGTGACACCAGGCAGCAGGTGGCCCCTCTTTTGAAATCATCCTAACCCCAAGACTTTTGCACTCTGGAATGGAAAGTGATTGGCAGGGCAGCCTATATGCTCTGAAATGCCTTCAGGAATCATTTTTCTCTTGGTTGGTAGGTCCTGCCTTCTGACATCAATATCCTATTTTGGGTCATCAGGATGGTTAAATAAGTTGATACTGTCTTCAGTCTTCCTCAAAAGGAGACAAACTAGTAAATGTCCATAGATAAGACACCACTGTGAAAATCCTAGAACAGGGCATGAGTGTGAATAAATTCTTTGGACTGCAAACACTGAGAAGGACAGTATTAGAAGGGTAAAGACATTACTACACTCTGACATTGTCACACCTCTCCTACTGACTGAGCACCCTCGTGGACCTATGATTCTCCACTGGGAAAAGAGAACCTGGTCATCTAGCTCCCACAGCATTCTGGGTCACTTCCCAGGAGGTTCTCAACAAAAAGAATTCTCAACAGAAACCTTTCATACCAGGAGAGGAGGAAATGATATTTTAAAATCTTGAAAATAAAACTGCCAAGCAAAAATTCTATACCTGGCAGGACTGTCCATCAGACCTGAGAAATAGATAAAAACTACCCTCCCCCACCAAAAAAAAAAAAAAAAGCTGAAGGAGTTCATCAACACCAGGCCTTTCCAGCTTGCCTTACAAGAAATATTAAAGGGAATTCTTTGTGGAAAGAAAAGAATGGTAATTCACATCATAAAACATTTGAGTGTTTCATAAAACTATCTGGTAATGGCACATATACAAAGTTAGATTCTATAATATGGTAATAGTGTATGATAATATCCACTTTACAACACTAGTTTAAAAGTTAAGACAGGAGTTCCCATAGTGGCACAGTGGAAATGAATCCAACTAGGAACCATGAGGTTACCGGTTCAATCCCTGGCCTTGCTCAGCAGGTCAAGGATCCAGCATTGCCATAAGCTGTGGTATAGGATGCAGACGCGGCTCAGATCCTGAGTTGCTGTGGCTCTGGCACAAGCCAGCAGCTACAGCTCCAATTAGACCCCTAGCCTGGGAACCTCCATATTCCATGGGTGCGGCCCTAAACAGACAAAAAGACACACACACGAAAAAGTTAAGACAAACATGTTAAAATAATTATAATAATCTGCAACTGAATATACAATATAAAAATATGTAAACTATAACATCAATAACCCAAAATATGACAAGGGAGAAGTAAAGGGTAATTGTTAGGAATGCTATTGAAGTTAAGTTGCATTAGGTTAAAACAGAGTGAGAGACCTTTAATATTTTTAATGTGGCCTTTTGATAACCACAATGGAAAAACCCACTGTAATTGCATGAAATAATATGAAAAAGATGCCAAAGCATACTGATACCAAAAGACATCAAATCAGCAAAGAGACAGCAAGATAAGAAGCAAAGAACAATGTATCTACAAAACAGTCAAATGCAACATAGAAAGAGTAAATCTTTACCTATCAGCAATTACTTTTAATGGAAATAAAGTTCTACAATCAAAAGACATAGAATAGGAGCTCCCATTGTGGTGCAACAGAAACAAATTCGACTAGGAACCATGAGGTTGTGGGTTTGATCCCTGGCCTCACTCAGTGGGATGAGGATCCGGCATTGCTGTGAGCTGTGGTGTAGGTCGCAGACGTGTCTAGGATCTGGCATTGCTGTGGCTATGGCATAGGCCAGCATTTGTAGCTCTGATTAGACCCCTAACCTGGGAACCTCCATATGCCATGGGTGCAACCCTTAAAAAAAAAAAAGACATAGAATAGCTGAATGAATAAAAAAAGATATGCCAACTATAAGTAACTAACTTTAGCTTTAGAGACACAATGACTTTGTCATAAAGAATAAAAAAAGGTATCTCAAGGAAAAGTTAACCCCCAAAAAGCAAGGGTAGCTATACTTATATTAGACAAAAATAAACTTTAAACTTAAAAATGATACAGAGACAAAGAAAGTCATTATGGAATGATAACGGAGTCAATCCATCAAAAATATATAAAAATTGTAAATATTTAAGCACTCAATATCAGACCACCTAAACAGCACAAAAATTAACAGAACTAAAACGAGAAATATTTAGCAATAGAATAACATTTTGGGGCTTTAATATCACACTCTCAACAATGGATAGACCATCCAGATAGAGAACCAATATGGAAACAGTGGTTTTTATAACTGTATGAACCTAACAGACATGAAAAGAACATCCTACCTGACAACAAGAAAATCCACATTCTTTGTAGGTACACATGGAGCATTTTCTAGAATAGATGACATGTTAGGCCACACATCAAGTCTTGGCAAATTCAAAAAGATTGAAATCTCTCATATATTCTCTGACCACATGGTATGAAACTAGAAATCAGTAACAGGAGGAAAACCGTAAAATTCATGAATACGTGGAAATTAAACAATACTCTCCTGAATTACTAATGGATCAAAGAAGAAATTAAAGGGGAAATTGAAAAACATACATCTTGAGAGGAACAAAATGGAAACACAATATACCAAAACTTATGGGCTGTTGCAAAAGCAGTTCTAAGTGGGAAGTTCATAGCAATAAATGCATATATTAAGAAACAAGAATAATCAAATAAACAATGCAACTCCATGCTTCAAGGAACTAGAAGAATAAACCAAGCCCAAAGTTAGCAGAAGGAAGGTACTAATAAAGATTAGGGCAGAAATAAATGAAATAGAAAACAGGAACACAATAGAAAAGATTAATGAAACTTAGAGTTGGTTCTTTGAAAAGATAAAATTGGCAAACCTTCGGTTAGACTAAACAAGGAAAAAAGAGAAAGGGTCCAAATCAACAAAATTATGAAAAAGGATACATTACACCTCAGAACACCAAAATACAAAGGATCATAAGACGCTATTATGATAACTACATGCCAAGAAGCTGGACAACCTGTAAGAAATGGATAAATTTATATATATGGTATATATATTTCTTCTATCTATCTATCTATCTATCTATCTATCTATCTATCTATCTACCTATCTATCTATCCTTAAAATATAGAGATACATAGATAGATAGACAGACAGATATAGATATGACCTATCAAGACAGAATAAAGAAAAAATAGAAAATCTTAACAGACCAATTACTAGTAAGGAGAGTCATTCAGTAATCAACAGTCTCCCAACAAAGAAAACCATAACCGGATGGCTTCACTGGTGAATTTTATCAAATATATTTAATAAAGAATTAATGCCAATCCTTCTCAAACTTAAACTGAAGAGGTGGAAACACTCTCAAACAAACTCATTTTATGAGGTCAATATTAACACTGACACCAAAGCCAGAAAAGGACACTACAAGAAAAAAAAAATTACAGACCAATATACCTAAAGATAGAGACAAAAATTCTTAATAAAATGCAAGTAAATGGAGTAAAGCAGTACATTATAAGGATCATTCATTTGGAAAGGAATATGCAAAACTGTCTCTTCTCAGATGACATTTTATGTAGAAGTCCTAAAGACTCTACAAAGAAATTGTTAGATCTAATCAATGAATTCAGCAAAGTTGCAGCATATAAAATCAACATACCAAAATCAGAGGGTTTTCATGTACTAATAAAGAATTATCTGAAAAGAAGATCTAAAAATAATTCTATTTAAAATAGCATCAGAGGAGTTCTCGTCATGGATTAGGGGTTAGTGAATCTGACTAGTATTCACGAAGATGTGGGTTTGATTCCTGGCCTCACTCAGTTGTGGTGTAGGTTGCAGATGCGACTCAGATCCTGTGTTGCTGTGGCTGTGGTGTAGGCCAGCAGCTGTAGTTCCAATTTGACCCCTAGCCTGGGAACATCCATATGTTTCAGGTGTGGCCCTAAAAAGCAAAAATAAATAAATAAATAAATAGATAAATAAATAAAATAGTATCAGAAATTAAAATAACAAAATGCTTTCGACATAAAAACAGACACAGAGACCAAAGGAAGAGAAGAGAGGATCCAAAAAAATCAACCCCTGCATATACAGGCTCATTTGACAAAAAAGCTGAGAATACTCATGGGGAAATTACAGACTCTTCAGTAAATGCTGTAAGTAAACTGGCTAACCACATGCACAACACTGAAATTGGACCCCTACCTTACACCACTCACAAAAAATTAACTTGAAATTAATGAAAGAGTTAAACATAAGACCTGAGAAAAAGCTCCTAAAAGAAAACAAGGAAAAAGCTAACCTGACATTTGTCTTGGCAACAATTTTTTGGATATGACACCAAAAGCACAAGCAACAAAAGCAGAAATTAACAAGTAGGATGACATCAAACTAAAAAGCTCTGCACAGCAAAAGAAATAATCTACAAAAATAAAAAGGCAATCTATGGAATGGGTGAAAATATTTGCAAAACATATATCATAAGAGGATTAATATATAAAAATGTATAAGAATTCAATAACACAAACCAATCCATTTAAAAAAAAAATGAACAAAGGAACCAAACCGAGATTTTTCTAAAGAAGACACACAAATGACCAACAGGTACATGAAAAGATTCTCAGCATCACTAATCACAGGAAATGCAAATCAAAACCATAATGAGATATCACCTCACACCTATTAGAATGGCTATCATCAAGACAAGAGACAAGCATTGGTGAGGATGTCAAGAAAAGGAAACTTTTGTACACTGTTGGTGAAATGTAAAATGATTTAGCCACTACAGAAAACAGTGTGGAGCTTCTTCAAAAAAGTAAAAATTAAGTTACCATGTGATATAGAAACCCCACCTTGGAGTCTATATACAAAGGAAATGAAGTGAGGATCTTGAATGAAAAGTTATCTGCACTCCCATGCTCATTCTATCATTATTCACAATAGCCAAGATATGACAACAATCCAAATGCTCATCAATGGATGAATGGATAAAAGAGATATGGTATACATAACATGAAATACTACTCAGCCATGAGAAAAAAAATGCAACAACACAGAGACACCTTGAGGGCCTTATGCCACGTGAAACAAGTCCAACAGAGAAAGACAAATGTTGAGTGGTATCACTTTTATGTGGAATGTAAAAAAGCCAAACTCATAAAAACAGAACAGAATGGTAGTAACCAGGGGCTAGAATTGGGGGAATTGGGGGGATGCTGCTTAAAGGTACAACCAGTACCCTTACAACTAGTAGATATGTCTTGGAGATGTAACACATGACATAGTGATAGTCAACAACACCATATTATAAATTTCAAAGCCATAAGAAACTAGATGTTAATTGTTCTCACCATAAAAAAGAAAGGGATAATTATGTGACCTAATAGAGGTGTTTGGTAACACTGTGGTGGCAATCATACTGATATTCATAAATGTACCAAAATCAACATGTTGTATACCTTAAAGTTACACTATGTCAACTGTATCACAATTTTTTAAAATAGATAAAAAATACTTAAATATAGATAAAAATAATTGGCAAAGATGAAAACGATCAAAAGTAGCTGTAATAGAAGACAAAGATATAAAATTTTCCTCTCAAAGCTGATATCACATTCAAAGTTTATAAATGAAAAAATAAGTGAACTTAAATGTGTCATTAAGCCATTGATCAGTAGATAAATTAACTTTAGATAAACTGGTTTTAGGTCAAGTGACTCTTGGCCAAAGGCACAGTCTTAGGTTTCCTATACTTTGTTCTATATGATAGGGAGAGAGGTTAGGACTCCTTTTAAAGTTTTGGCTTATCATCTTTTGATACATGGCTATTGAGGAAATAGTGTGCTTTTATTTAATTCTCCTGATCTCACCAACTTTGTCATATGGGACAGTTATACAAAGGATTAATAACAGACGAGAAACTTTTAGTTTTCAATGTGAACTAAGCATATTTACCCTCCAGATGTTATTAAGAACATAGCATATATGTGGTACTAGCCTCTCTTTTAAAGGGATATGGTAAAAGTACAGCTTTTTCTTCCTCCCTCTCCTTTCTCCTCCCCCTCTCCCTGCTCTTCCTCCTTCTCCTTCCTTTTCTCATCTTCCTCCTCTCCTTCTTCTCCTCCCCCCCCTTCTTCTTCTTCTTTCTTCTTCTACAGAAATGGTCCTTAGTCAGTCATTTTATCCCTTTTGGGGAAAAGAGTGTGCTGTGGAAAGGTTCCTTTGCAATAGACAGGCCTTTGGGCACAAGGACTTTACACTCAATTACCTGATTTTTTGGCTCCTTTAAAATACAACTGGATATAGTTATTGACTTCTGAGAAATTTGAGAGTCCACAGGAAAAAGTAAAGGATAATCTGTCTGGTCTCTAATAATTAGGTTAATTTGTCACCAAATTTAGAGACTCCAAGGTTTGGAAATATTCCAGGGGAAGCTATTTTATTTTCTTACTTGTTAAGCTTCATTGACCAAAAGGAAAGCTAACCCCCAGAAGTAAATAAAAGGACCTGGGTCCTACTATTCCTTACCACTCACTTCTCACTTCTCTACCGGGCATTCAACCATGAGACTCCACTTACTGATTTCTCTTCTCCTCTTCTCTATAATACCAAAAGGTAAGATGGTGAGTAAGTAACTGTAGAGGTAGGTTTCTTAGGAGACCATTGAGATGCTCAATTATACTGTGGCCATCTTAACCACAGTCTCAGGGATGCTGAAGTCCAACACAATCACCTCCCTTAGAAATGATGAGGCCAAACTTGAGAAGCAGGACAAGGATTTCCATCAATAGAAAATGAATTCCAAAATCTCCATGATTAGAAAAGGGGGCCCAAATAGAGGTGAAAATAGAGAAGCTTTGACATGTGACTTACAGCTAAATAAGCATACAAATCAAACAGCTTTTTCTAGAACCCAAGTCTCCAAAATGAGAGTGAAAATGGCAGCTGCTGGGTCATATTTGGTTAGTGAGTAGATGTGACATGGACTCTACTGTTGAGAAATATTTCTGAGGGGTAGATGTCAGGTGCATAAGACAGAGCTCAACAAAAAAAGAACTATATGTTATAAGTTATTAAAAACCAATACGGAATACGGGAATTTAGAAAAACTGTAAACAGTGGAATGGTGCTTCAATGGCAAAATTTTAAGCATAAGGTAAAATATGAAGGAAGAATGCTAACCATCTGAGTTACATCCTTAGTATGCATGATTGAGAAATTTGAATGTTAAAGTGTCAACTCAAAGGAAAAATGGAATTTGGTCATTTTAAGCCTGGTTCGTTCAGTCTTCTGTAAAAACTGAGAAGACTGTGTTTACTGTTAATGATACGAGGTTCACATTCCTCTTAACAGGACCTGTGCTCATGGGACATAGCTTAAGTCTGGGTAACTCTCCCCTTCCTTGATTCATCTATAAGATTCTTTCGAATACAATCCAAGTTACACACTCACTTGATCTTTGCCTAATCTATGGGCTATTTTGGGATCTCCCTGATGTATAGCTGTGCCTTTTTTTTTTTTGAGGGCCGCACCTACAGCATATGAAAGTTCCCAGGCTAGGGGTTGAATCAGAGCTGCAGCTGACAGCCTATACCACAGCAGCAGCAACATCAGCTCTGAGCCGAGTCTGCAACCTATACCTTAGGTTGTGGCAATGCCAGATCCTTAATCCTCTGAGTGAGGTCAGGATCAAACCCCAGTCCTCATGGATCCTAGTCAGGTTCATTACCACTGAGCCACAATAGGAACTCCTAGCTGTCTCTTCTTGAAGGAATTCATGTCATTCTCTTTTGTTTGGCTCTCAATTCTGCTGGAAGACATAGCCCTAATCTGTAGATAATCATCTTTTGAGGTAAACATATGGAATAAAGCCTGAGAAACCACCAGTAACTGTGTCCAAAGAGATCTAGGGTTTCAATACCAAGCATGAGAAATTAGGAGTTCAATATTCCTAATTTTCGATCAGGTAATTTCTGTGATCCAAAGGTAAATAAGACTGATCTAGCTCTATGTGGATTCTGTTAACTCAAAATCATATTTAAACTTGAAAAACGTGTACTGTCCCAAATCTCTGTCATCTTCTGGACGAGGCCCCTTCTACAGTATTCCCAAAGAAGTTCCTATTTTAGGCACCATGATTTGGACCTCATGAAAGTCAGAAACCAAAGTGTAAGACCAAATCAGCAAAGAGGGTGAGAAAAGTGCATCTTTGAAGGTATGAAGGACTTTTGATTCACAGGCAGAAACCACTATGGTCCAGGATGACAGATGTGGGGCAGGTAGACAGGATGCACAAAAAACTATGTTAATACCGATCTGGAGGATGAATCTGGAGGACACCATGTTAATGAAATATGCCAGTCAAAGAAGATGAAGATAGCATGATCCCACTTACCTGAGCTCTCTAAAATGGTCAAAGTCACAGACACATAGAATAGAAGAGCACGTTCCAGGGCTGGGAGAAGGGACAAAAAGGGAGTTGTTCAATGGCCTTAAAATTTCAGGTTATACAAGATGAATAAATTCTAGAACTCTGCTATGCAGCCTTCCCCATCTGGATAAGAATAGTGCACTGTGAACTTAGACATTTCAGAGGGAAGATCTCATGTTTAGTCTTCTTACCACAATAAAAAAGAAGAGCACAGATGAAGAGCAGGAGGTTATTTGGGGTTGGTAGCAGAGTTAGCACCACCACAAACCTCACCCCCAAATACAACAAGAACCCTTCAGAGGGTTTATTAACCTGCAGTCTAATGAATGTTAATGATCACTCCTTGAATATATACATTTTCACGTCTATATGTCTCCAAGAAAGAAAAGAATGCATGGTATCCTTGAACAGACTGAAAAAATATGAAATAGATAGATAGATGATAGATGATAGATAGATAGATAGATAGATAGATAGATAGATAGATAGATAGATAGATAATGTTTGAGAGTATGGGGATAAATAGGTTAGAATGACATAATGCTTAAACTTATTCATTAGCCCCCCTGAGAATTAAGGAAATTATTGTATTCATCTTATTCAGACTTTGGGGAATAATATCACGTTTAAGTAGACCACAGGTACACAGTTTAAAAGGCTACTGTGCAGGGCAGATAGGACTCTGAATCAGTCTTACAGATTCATAACCCTAATAGCAACAGTTCACTGGGATTATAAAGTGGGGGATTATAAAGAGGAGCAGAAGAAAGCCTGAGCTCTACATCACCTCGGGAAAATAAAACTGCCACTCTGGGAGTCCCTGTTGTGGCTCAGCAGTAACAAACCCAACTAGTATCCACGAGGACAAGGGTTTGATCTCTGGCCTCATTCAGTGGGTTAAAAATCCAACGTTGCCATGAGCTGTGATGTAGGTCGCAGATGTGGCTCAGATCTGGTGTTGCTGTGGCTGTGCTGTAGGCCGGCAGCTGCAGCTCCAATTCGACCCCTAGCCTGGGAGCCTCCATATGCCACAGGTATGGCCCTTAAAAAAAAAAAATAGGCAGAAAACTGCCACTCTGTTTCTTGGTTGACAAAGTCCCAGGAAGAGCCTACCCATCCAAACTCTGTCTACCACCAACAAAACAATTAGAAAAGCTAAAAACTCAATAAGTTATAATGCTAAGAAAATTGCATTCTTTTCAAGATCAGATGAATGTTCCACCACATGGTCTTTTATTTAGTGTGATGCTAGGTTTTCCTCCTTTTAGCTGTGGACATTCATGTTGTGATACATGTTCCTACCATATAAGATTCTGAAGTCTATTACAGAGTCATCTCTTTGATAGCTATTTATTATTAAGTCAATAAGTCTAAAAATAAATTCCCATATTTAGAAGAAATGTCCTTCCTGGTGAACCGGGTAATTTTATCTTTTTTGACTTGAACTAGTGCTTGGGCATGATGATATGTCACAGCCATGGTTGAAAGGGAGAGGATAACTCTTCAGCTTCCTACTCAGATAATACCTCCTTAACTTCAGCCTCATACTTAGCAGAGAGTGCGTCACTGGTAGGGTAAACTGTTGTGGTCCTTTTGGTTCAAGCAAGAGGCATCTCCCAAGCGGGAAGAATGCTGTTATCCTAGTCCAGATACTGCATCAGGAAACTAAACTCTCAACACAGTGGGTGACAAGGTTGCCTGCCAGGGACAGGTTAAGTCTCTTGGCTTTGGCTGTGGCTCCACACACTCCATCTTGCACTCGTGGGTTACCTCTACGTTCATGTCCAGAGACCTCCTTGACACCACACTCTGCCTTGCCCTATGTCTTGCCCAAGCCTAAAAACCTTCGATTCAAACTTCGCTGAAAAACCTGAAAATCTCACCGTTACACTAAGTGCACGGATGAGGCAATGGGGAAGAGACTAACAGCTGGCAACAGGACTGCTGCACTACTGGGCATGACGCCTGTACTTGGCAAAGATCAGGCAGTTGAGCTAGTTCCTTCTGGAGCTGACTCTTGAGGCCATCAGCTCTGTCCCTGAAAGACAGACGCTTCATCTTCCAGAACTGGCAAAACGGAGGTAGCACAAGATGTGTTTCAAGCCCTCTATGCTGCCATTCTCTGGCTGCACAGAGACCCTGAGTCTCTGGACGCTTGGCCTGACAGCAGTGTGTACCACCAGGCTGTACCAGGCTAGACCTTCCAGCAAGGGAGAACACAGCCCCTTGCACCTGAAATTTCAAGTTCTGAAAATTCAGGTACAAGAGGCTACATGGGCTTGTAAAGTCATAGGTCATTTTCAACAGAATAGAGAGACAATAATGAGAGCCCAGTTTACACACACACACAAAACATTCAGTGACCCCCAAAGCGGTAAAACTATCAGTCTAATATTGGGTCTAGCCAATAGGGGTTAGAATATTACTGGATAATAAATACAAATAGACATACAAGTGAGTTAATAGGATGGTTCAGGAACTAACTCCTATTAATGACCATAAACAGAAGTGTCCCTGTTATGTAATATTCACCATGATCCCCAGGGTAAAAAGAACTCCGGTTGTGCTAGAAAAGCTAGAGAAAGGGCACTGAGACTCAAGGAAACTGTATGGAGACACATACTCATTATGTGCTTTTTAGCAACCAAATGAATTAAGAAACATATGAGTATATTTAAGGAAAAATGCTTTTCCTCTCTGAGAGAGAGTCTCTCCAGGTATCTGCATATAAGGGGCATTGAACAACATATAAAATGTGCTTCCTGCATAGTCTTGAGATGGTGGAATTAGGTAAGGTGGAATCTGCAGGATGGATAGACTTTCCAGAAAAGGAGATGAAGAGGAGCACAGGTGCTCTAAGAATAAGGATGCTGTAAACACGGATGGGGGGGGGGGTGAGCACAGGTGAGGAGGTAAAAGGATGAATACTTTTTCTGAAATAGTTTTTCTTAGTAGAGGTGCTATGGGCATTTGGGTCAGGACAATTCACAAAGTGGGAAATTTAATCCACTAATTCCAAGGACATCTCTCCAATATGGGAAAAACAGATCATCCCGTGTGTTTCAACATGTACTACCCCCTGATATAAGGACAGCTCTCTACAAGCATCTAGAAACCAGCCTGCCCTCTCTAAGATGTGCACAGTCCCACACTCTTAGTGCTTCTCCCAAAATTCATTTCCTCTGCCTAAATGATCCTTTACCATAGGGAATATCATTTATTCTACCTCAAGGCCATTCTTCTGTCAATTTATCACCTTATGTTCATTACCAATGATTTGAGAGTGAATTAACGATGTCATCAAATCTCTTTCTGTGCAGCAAGGACTGGCATTATTCCAGGACAAAAACAGTGTATTCTTTTGAACGGGTTGTGTAAGGACAAAGGATGCACCAGCACAGAGAACGTCATTGGTATATGTAATGAAGACAAAAAATGTTGTAGGAGGTGGTGGATATTACTTCCCTATCCAACGCCTGCTCCCAAATCAAAATCTCCCTGATGAGAGCAAAGTGTAAGCCACTGGAACTCAAGAACACATGGATGGATTGCACAGACTCCTGCTTGACCCAGAACTCCAGAATCCAGGGACAGATGATACAGACCTCTGTTAAACTTATTTTTCTCCCTTGACTGGAAATAAATACACTAATTCTGCATGTATTTATCCCTGGGGGATGTCTTCTCAATGCACATGCATGCCTCTTTAAGAACCACAGGACTAAACTAAATAACAAAGGACTCTCATACTCTAAATGTATTTAAACAAACTTACATGACTTTCTCTAAAAAGATAAAGGTAAAATGTTCACATGTGAAAAAATAATAAGGGTATAAAATAGCAGCAGGTAGTGTTTGATTATCTAAAGGGGTGTATCAACCTTCTTCCTCATCTGACTCTGAACAAAAATCATTTTCATTATATGAGATACCTACTTGGGTGACATGGGTTAAGGTCTCTTCATCACATGGGCCTGCTAACACTGCACTTGAACACTAGACTCTCTTCCGATGCAGTCCTACCATCCACAGCCCAGGCTGCCCCCTCCTCTTCACCGGGCCCTGGAGGAGGGAAATGCAAGAGCTGCTTCCTGCAGGAAGCTTCACTGGTACAAGGCAGAAAGCTGAGAACTCAGTGTGCTCCAGAGTCCTTTCCAAATTTACCATGAGATTATTCCACTTTCTGGCTGGAAGAATTTCCACCAGAATAATAATTCTGTATAATTTCTATTTGATGGCTCAAACATGAAAGGGCAAAAAAGAGGTCAAGAATTTGAAGATTATTATTCTAAGTTAAGTAAGTCAGACAGAGAAAGACAAATAGCATATGATATCACTTATAGGTGACACCAATGAACTTGTTTTCAAAACACCAGACTCATAGACTCAGAAAATGATCTTATGGTTATCAAAGCAGAAATGTCAGGGGGAGAGAAATTAGGAGTTTGGGATGAACATACATACACTAGTATATATAAAATTCATAATCAACAAGGACATGCTGTGTAGCACAGGGAATTCAATATTCTGTAATAACCCACATGAGAAAAGAATCTGGGGAGATGGGATTAAGATGGAGGGACAGAAGGACTGGAGCTCAGCCTCTCTCATAAAAACAACAAAATTACAAACAAATGCCAAGCAACCTTCAACCAAATGGACTGGAAACTTTCTAAAAGATATCCTACTCCAGAATACAAAGGAGACCACATCAAGAGGTAGGAGGGGTGAATACACAATATAAACAACCCCATACTTCCCAGGAGGAAAGCCCCACAGACTGGAAAGTAACTGTATCACAGAGACTCACCTACAGGAGTGAGCGTTCTGAGCCCCAGGTCAAATCCCCATGCCTGGGGATCTGGCACTGGGAGAAAGAGTCCCCAGAGCATCTCGTACTGAATGCCAGTGGGGCTTGTGCGCAGGAGCTCCATGTGACTGGGGGAAATGGAGATTCCCATTCTTGAAAGGAGCACACAGAATTTCACGTGCACTGGGTCCCAGAGCAAAGCAAAGACTCCATAGGAATCTGGGTTGAATCTGACTGCAGTTCTTGGAGGATCTCTTGGGAAAACAGGGGTGACTGTGGCTTGTTGTGGGGAAGGGCACTGGAGGCAAAGCTCTTGGAAATATTCATCAGCCTGAATTTCTCTGGAGGTGGCCATTTGGGAAAATCTGGACCCACCCATCAGTGCTGAGAAGCCTCAGGCCAAACAATAATCCAGGTGGGATCATAGCCCCACCCATCAGGAAACATGCTGCCTAAAGACCCCTCAGGCACAGAGCTGCCTCTAATCTCACCCAGAGACAAAGCCCCACCTACCAGAGGGATAAGAATCAGCCCCACCCACCAGTGGGCAGGTACCAGTCCCTCCCATCAGGAAGCCTACAGCAAGCCCCCATACCAGGGGAGGCAAACACCAGAAGTAAGAGAGGCTACAACTCTATGGTCTGCAAAAAGTCCACCACACCAAAAACCTATAAAAATGAAAATACAGAGAACTATAACTTAGATAAGTGAGAAAGAAAAAAGCCCAGAAAAACAGCTCAGTGATGAGGAGATTATCAGCCTCCAAGAAAGAGACTTTAGACTGTTGATGCTGAAGATGATGCAAGGCATTGGAAATAAACTGGAGGCAAAGACTGCTAATTTACTGGAAACACTGGGCAAAGAAATACAAGATGTAAAAATTAAGCAAGAAGAGATGCAAAATACAATAACTGAAATAAAAATTCATTAGAAGCAGCCAACAGCAGAATACAGGAGGCAGAAGAATGAGTAAGCGAGGTGGAGGACAGACTAGTGGAAATCACTAATGCAGAACAGAAAAGAAAAAAAAGATTGAAAATAAATGAGGAGAGTCTCAGAGAACTCTGGGATAATTTTAAATGCACCAACATCCATATTACAGGGGTGCCAGAGGGAGAAGAGAGAGAGAAAGGGACAGAAAAAATATTCAAAGAGATAATAGCTGAAAACTTCCCTAATATGGGAAAGGAACCACTCACTCAAGTCCAGGAAGTGCAACGAGTACCATATAAAATAAACCCAAGGAGGAACACCCCAAGACACATATTAATCAAAATGACCAAAATTGAAGACAAAGAGAAAATACTGAAAGCAGCTAGACACAAATAACTTACAAGAGAACTCCAATGAGGTTATAGGCAGATTTTTCAGCAGAAACTCTGCAGGCCAGAAGGGACTGGCATGATATATTTAACATGATGAAAAGAATAAACCTCCAACCAAGATTACTTTACCCAGCAAGGCTCTCATTCAGATTTGAAGGAGAAATCAAAATCTTTACAGATAAGCAAAAGCTAAAAGAATTCAATAACACTAAATCATCATTACAACAAATACTAAAAGAACTTCTCTAGGCAGAAAAGAAAAGGCCACAACCAGAAACAAAAATACAACAAATGACAAGGTTCAACAGTAAAGGTATATGTACAGTAAATATATGAAATCATCCATGTACAATTATGCTACCAAAATCAGAAATTGTGAGAAGAGGAGGGTACAAATACAGGGCACTGGAGATGCACTTGCAATTAAGAAACTAACAACTTAAAACAATCTTGTATATATATAGACTCCTATATCAAAATTTCAGGGTAACTGCAAACCAAAAATCTACAATTGATACACAAACAAATGAGAAAAATCAACTCAAATACAACACTAAAGAGAGTCATCAAACCACAAGAGGAGAGAACAAGAGAAGACGGGAAGAAAAAAAGAGAAACAAAAACAAATCCAAAACAGTTAATAAAATGATAATAAGAACATACATATCAATAACTACCTTAAATGTTAATGGACTGAATGCCCCAACCAAAAGACATAGACTGGCTGAAAGGATACAAAAACAAGACCCATATATACGCTGTCTTCAAGAGACTCACTTCACTTCTAGGGACACATACAAATTGAAAGTGAGAGGATGGAAGAAAATATTCCATGTAAATGGGACTCAAAAGAAAGCTGGAGTAGCAATACTCACATCAGACGATATAGACCTTAAAATAAAGAATATTTTAAGAGACAAGGAAGGACACAACATAGTGATCAAAGGCTCAATACAAGAAGAAGATATAACAATTCTAAATATCTAGGCACCCAGCATAGGATCACCACAATATATAAGACAACTGCTAACAGCCTTAAAAGGAGAAATCAATAATAACACAATAATAGTGGGGGACTTTAACACCCCACTTACAGCAATGGGTAGATCATCCAGACAGAAAATCAATAAGGAAACACAGGCCCTGAATGAAGCATTAGACCAGATGGACTTAACAGATATTTATAGGACATTCCATCCAAACGCAACAGAATACACGTTCTTCTCAAGTGCACATGAAATATTCTCTAAGATTGATCACATCCTGGGCTACAAATCAAGCCTTGGTAACTTTAAGAAAATTGAAATCATATCAAGCATCTTTTCTGATCACAATGCTATACGACTGGAAATCAATAACAAGAAAGAAACTGCAAAAAATACAGACACATGGAGACTAAACAACATGTTACTAAATAACCAATGGATCACTGAAGAAATCAAAGAGGAAATTAAAAAATACCCAGAAGCAAATGACAACAAAGATACGACACTCCAAAACCTCTGGGATGCAGCAAAAGCAGTTCTAAGGGGAAAGTTTATAGCAATACAAGCCTATCTCAGGAAACAAGAAAAACCTCAAATAAACAACCTAACTTTACATCTAAAGTAATTAGACAGAGAAGAACAGACAAGACCTGAAGTTAGCAGAAGAAAAGAAATCATAAAGATCAGAGCAGAAATCAATGAAATAGAAACAAAGAAAACCATAGAAAAGATCAATGAAACTATAAAGCATGTTCTTTGAAAAGATCAACAAAATTGATAAGCCCTTAGCCAGATTCACCAAGAAAAAAAAAAGAGAGGACTCAAATCAATAAACTTAGAAATGAAAAAGGAGAAGTAACAACAGACATCACAGAAATACAAAGGATCGTAAGACACTACTATATGCAACTATATGACAATAAAATGGAAAATCTAGAAGAAACGGACAAATTCTTAGAAAAGTACAATCTTCCAAGACTAAACCAAGATGAAATAGAAAAGATGAATGGACCAATCACAAGTTCTGAAATTGAAACTGTGATTAAAAAACTTCCAAGAAACAAAAGTCCAGGACCAGATGGCTTCACAGGCGAATTCTACCAAACATTTAGAGAAGAGGTAACACCTATCTTTCTGAAACTATTCCAAAAAATTGAAGAGGAAGGGACACTCCTAATCTCATTCTATGAGGCAACCATCACCCTGATATCAGAACCAGACAGAGATACCACAAAAAAAGAGAATTACAGGCCAATTTCATAGATGCAAAAATCCTTAGCAAAATACTAGTAAACCATATCCAACAGTACATTAAAAGTATTGTACATCATGATTAAGTGGGATTTATCGTAGGGATGTGAGAATTCTTCAATATCTACAAATCAATCAGTGTGATACACCACATTAACAAACTGAAGGATAAAAACCATATGATCCTCTCCATAGATGTGGAAAAAGCCTTCAGCAAAATCCAACACCCATTTCTGATAAAAACCCTTTAGAAAGTGGGCATAGGGGGAACCTACCTCAACATAATAAAAGCCATCTATGAAAAACCCAGAGCTCGCATCATTCTCAGTGGTGAAAAGCTGAAAGAATTCCCACTGAGATCAGGAACAAGACAAGGATGTCCACTCTTGCCACTACTATTCAACATAGTTTTGGAAGTCCTAGCCATAGCAATCAGAGAAGTAAAAGAAATAAAAGGAATCCAGACTGGAAAGGAAGAAGTAAAACTATCACTAATTGCAGATGACATGATACTATTCCTAGAGAATCCTCAAGACTCTACCAGAAAACTGTTAGAGATCATCAAAGAATTTGGCAAAGTCACAGAATACAAAATAAATACACAGAAATCAACTGCATTTCTATATACTAACAATAAAAGATCAGAAAGAGAAATTAGGGAAGCAATCCCGTTTACCATCACATCAAAGAGAATAAAATACTTAGGAATAAACCCACCTAAAGAGACAAAAGATCTGTACTCTGAAAACTATAAGATGCTGATGAAAGAAATGAAGGATGACACGAACAGATGGAAAGACATACCATGCTCTTGGATTGGAAGAGTCAATATTATCAAAAGGACTATACTATCCAAGGCTATCTACAAATTCAATGCAATCCCTATCAAATTACCAAGGACCTTTTTCAAAGAACTAGAACAAAATAGTTTAAAGTTTGTTTGGAAGCACAAAAGACCCAGAATAGCCAAAGACATCTGAAAAAGAAAAATGGAGCTGGAGGAATCAGGCTCCCTGACTTCAGACTCTACTACAAAGCTACAGTCATCAAAACCATATGGTACTGACACAAAGACAAATATAGATCAGTGGAACATGAGAGAAAGCCCACAATTAAATCCACGCATCTATAGTCAACTACTCTATGACAAAATAGGCAAGAATATACATTGGACAAAAGACAGCCTCTTCGATAAGTGGTGCTGGGAAAACTGGACAGCCACATGTAAACAAATGAAACTAGAACACTTCCTTACACCATGCACAAAATAAAACTCAAAATGGATTAAAGTTCTAGATATAAGACCAGATACTATAAAACTCTTAGAGGAAAACATGGGCCAAACACTCTCTGACATAAATGATAGCAACATCTTCTCCAATCCACCTGTCAGAGTAAGGACAATAAAAAGAGAAATAAACAAATGGGACTTAATTAAACTTCAAAGTTTCTGCACAGCTAAAGAAACCCTAAACAAAACGAAAAGACAACCCACAGAATGGGAGAAAATATTTGCAAATGAATCGACTGACAAGGGATTAATCTCCAAAATTTATAAACATCTTCTATAGCTCAATACCAAAAAAAAAAAAAACAACCCCATCAAAAACTGGACAGAAGATCTAAACAGTTCTCCAAAGAATACATACAGATGGCCAAAAAACACATGAAAAGTTGTTCAACATCACTCATTATTAGAGAAATGCAAATCAAAGCCACTCTGAGGTACCACCTTACACCGGCCAGAATGGCCATCATCAAAAAGTCTACAAACAGCAAGTGCTAGAGAGGTTGTGGAGAAAAAGGAACACTATTACACTATTGGTAGGAATGTAAATTGGTGCAACCACTGTGGAAAACAGTATGGAGATTCCTCAGAAAACTCAAAAGAGAGTTACCATTTGATTCAGCAATCCCACTCCTGGGCATCTATCCAGAGAAAAAACCATGACTCGAAAAGACACATATACTCCAATGTTCATTGCAGCACTCTATACAACAGCCAAGACATGGAAACAACCTAAATGTCCATCAACAGAAGAGTGGATAAAGAAGATGTGGTACATACACACAATGGAATATTACCCAGCCATTAAAAGGAAAGAAATAACGGCATTTGCAGCAACATGGATGGACCTAGAAATTATCATGCTACATGAAGTCAGTCAGACAATGAGACACCAACATCAAATGTTATCACTTACATGTGGAATCTAAGAAAAGGACACAATGAACTTCTCTACAGAATATAATGACTCACAGACTTTGAAAAACTTATGGATTCCAAATGAGACAGGTTGGGGTGGGGGGATGCACTGAGGGTTTGGGATGGAAATGCTATAAAATTTGGTTGTGATGACTGTTGTATACCTATAAATGTAATAAAATTCATTAAGTAATTTAAAAAATAAAGACTATGATCCCTTGCCCATTAAAAAAAAATTAAGCCTCATGGAAGCTTATGAAAAAATAAACCATATATTGGGTTTTTGTTAGTTAAAACTTAGAATTACCCTTTTAGAAAGCCAGTCTTTTACCAAGTAGGGAAAACTAGCCTTTGTTTAAATTAAGGCACTGCTAGAAATGTCTGGGATCAACCAGTTTCTGAGTCGATATGAGTCGAGCTTTCTCTCCCTGAGTTATTGTCCTGTTGGCCTCATGTAACTGCGAGAAGGAGCTTCAGTTACTTCAGGAAGAAGCTAAAAAAGGAAGAGGTTTATTACATCCGCAATGGGCCAAGGTATCTGAACCTCGGAGCTCCTCAAATAAAATGTAACACTTACTAGTGACCCGGTCATACACACACACACACACACACACACACACACACACACACATTCTTTTTCTCACATTATCTTCCATCATGTTCCATCACGAGTGACTGGATATAGTTCCCTATGTTATACAGCAGGATCTCACTGCTTATCAACTTTAAATGCAATAGTTTGCATCTATTAACCCCAAACTCCCAGTGCTATTTTATTAATGGTATGATGGACGGTGAGCATCACTGAGAAACCATTTCTTCCAAAATCTCCATTCTTCCCTATTCTTTCAACCTTGAGATTATATAAAGATTTCAGAGATTTCCTTTAGGCTTTTTATTTATTATTACATAAACACTGAAAAAATATTTATGTGTTTATTTTTCAAAAGGCTTTGAAGATACAAGAGTATAGGGAAGTTACTTTATTCACTATGTCAAGGAAGAGGTTTCTCAGGAGGTGACCTTGAGTGGTACCTAGCAGGAATTGAAGGCTGAAGCTCAGTAATTCAGTAATTCTCCACAGCGACGCTCAGTCACATGACATGAAGTCAAGGGCATTTCAAGTGCTTACAATCTTCTTTGCTCCATCAGTAAAGATGGATTTATTTAGGCAAGTTAGCAGTTTCTAGGTCTAGGTAATAAAAACAAGGGGCATCATTCTACTCAATCTTCGTCTCTTAACTTCATAATAGTTAAGACATGGAAAAAACCCCAAGTGTCCATGAGTGGATGAATGAATAAAGATATATATATATATATATATATATATATATATATATGTATATATATATCCCACTTATGTATACATATATTTACATATATACATATATGTGTATATATATACACTTATATTTATGTATTATTGTGTATACACACATATGTATATATTATAGTATATTTATTATTGTCTATACACATATATATTATTGTGCATGCACATATACGTGTATATATGCATGTATATGTATACATGTATATATGTATATGTGTGTATATATACACATATATATGTATATATATTATAGTATATATATTATTGTGCATACATAGTATATATATTATGTATATAGTATATATATAGTACATATATTATTGTGCATATTATAGTATATATACTATTGTGCATAGTATATATATTATTGTGTATCATGTATGCACAATAATATGTTAAGCCATAAAAAAGAAGAAAATCCTGCTACTTGTGACAAAATGGATATACCTTGATGGAATTTCATGAAATATGAAACATGAATTATTTCATTACATGAAATAATCTCATGTAATGTGGAAACCAAAAGCAAAAACAAACCAAAAATACAAAAACTCAAAGATACAGAAAACAGGTTGTTTTCTGTTAGAGTCAGGGAATTGGGGGTGGGTAAAACTGTAAAAAGGTACAACCTTCCAGTTATAAAATAAATTTAGTCCTGGGAATATAATATACAGCATGGTGATTAGAGTTAATAATTTGTGCAGTTGTATTGTATACTAGCAAGTTGCTAAAAGAGTAAATCTCAAAAGTTATCATCATAAGGGGAAAAAATGTGAAACCTTGTACCGTGATGGCTATTAATCAGACTTACTGTGCTAATCACTTCATAATATATACATATATTGAATTATTATGTTGTACATGTGAAACTAATATACTGTTACAGTCAATAATATCACAACCAAAAATCAATTATTTTTCAGTAATCAATAAAGTAAGAAGGAAAAATTCAGGAAGCATATAAAAGACCTAAACAATAGTAACAATCAACTTAATCTAATAATTCACATTATTTAAAAGCTCCACACAACAACAGCAGAACAGACATTCTTTCTAGGTGTGCACTTACCAATGCAAACCATATTCAGGCAAATTAAACATGTCTTAATAAACATAAAATTATCTAAATCACAGAAAGTGTGCTCTGTTATCTTAAGAGAATTAAACCTGAAGTCAATACTCAGTACTTGGAAAATTACCATATTCTTTGGAAGTTAAAAACACATCTGAAGAAAAATGGATAAGCATTTGAACTGAGTTAAAATGAAAACACAACATAAAATGTGTGGAATGAAGCTACAGTAGCATTTTGAAATAAATTTATAGTATCAAAGGGCTCATATCATCAAAGAAGAGCACATTAAATCTAAAACAAGAAAAGGAGAAAATGTAAATAATAAAAGCAATTAAGGAGAAAATCAGTAGAGCACAAAAATGAAACCCAAGGCTGGTTCTTTGAAAAGATGAGAGAAATCATAAACTTTTATCATTCTGATCTGAGAGGGAAAGAGTTAGAGACAAAGAGGACACAGATTACTAATGTCAGAGTGAAGGAAAGGACATCTGATCCCGTAGATAGAAGATGAACAACCAGGCATTCTTAGGCATAAGTTTGTGTCCATAAATTCAAAAAGATCCATGAAAATGGGCAATTTCTTTGAAAGAAACAAATTACTAAAACCGACTTAAGAAATACATGAGAAAGAAGAAAGACAAACCATTGGGGCAGAAAGTGGTGGCCAGGGGCTGGGACCAGGTGCCACTGACTACAAAAAAGATTTGAGGTGGACTTTGGAGGGCAGAGAACTGTTCCATGGATTTACTGCAACATTGCTCAAATAACTACATGCATTTTTCAAAACTCACAGAAACGTACACTAAATTTTAATGAATAAAATTCTACAGTGTAAGATGCATCTCCATAAATCTGGCTTAAAATCAGACAAATTGAATATCAATTCTATTCTGTCTTCTGCTTTGATCGCTTCCCTTATGGATGTCTAATATTTTGTGTCTTCTTTTCATCAAGCTTGAACGTCAGGATGGAATTCACTCACAAGAACTTGCTATACTTCTCCAACCAGGACATGGCCTTCCAGAGTAATCACAGCTTCCACCCCCATAACTTTCCGGTACCTTTGAGGTCTGGCGACACTACAAGGACAGATAAAAATCTGGAGAGGGTCCAGTCATGCAGAAAAGTCTACATCGTCCTCTCTTATAGTCCAAAATATAAAACAATGAGCACTGATACTGAGCAGGGGAAAGAATCCTGTCTGGCCCTGCTCCCGATGTGGTCATATAACCCAGACTTTTTCCTGAGTTCATTAAAAGTCAGCTGCCACCTGATAACCCTATATCCAAACCTCAGCCCTAAGGACTGGACCAAATGGCTAGAAGAAAGACAAACCTTGTGCGAGGATGTAGATGTCGTAAACCAGAGTTCTCAGCTGGAGATGCTTTTGCCCCCAGCACATAACTGGCAATATCTAGAGACACTTTTGGATCTGGCCACCAGAAAGGTGCTACTGTCATCTAGTGGGGAGAGGTCAAGGGTGGTGCTAAACATCCTATAACCGAGAGAAATCATCTTCAAGACAAATGATTATCTGGCCCCAAATGTCAAAGGTGCTGAGGTTGAAAAACTTGACTCCAGTTTTCTGGACTTTCATTGACTTTGACACAATGATAAGATGCAAAAGAACCAGAAGAGGATCACTAAATATCTTGCCTCCAGAACATGTTGTAGGAAAGACCTAAGTAGGTGTGAGCTATTCACATGCCCCCATTACTATCCTCAGAATGGTATGCCTTTAATGTATGAGCATGCAGCACATGAAAGTAATTCTTAGGCACTCACTCCAACCTAACTGGTAACCTTTTTCATTCTTACATATTGTTTCTCTCCTGTTTTTGCTTCTCCATCTTTTTCAGTGCCTAACCAACTTCCGCCTCAACTAGCATTGGACACCAACAGTGAAACAAATCTGACTTTGTTCATTCCCAGTTCCATAGTTCTCTTTGTGTTTTCCCCTTAACCTCCCTTGATGACTTAAAATGTGTCAAAGAAATTACAAACGTTTTTACAACATAATCAGTTGAAACATCTGCATGTCAATGTTTTTTGGCTATTGAACCCTAAAGACACAGCATCCACTATGGCATCATTGTTACCAATATCAACTAATTCCAATTTCCTGCTTTGATGCCATGCTCCTTGGTGATGCGAGAACTAGGGACTGTGTAAATCTTGTTTCCCAGACTCCTTTGCTGACTGGCTTGCAATGACAGACACTACGGGGTGGGGGGGTCTAGAGTGTGGAGAAAGGGCGGGGGGGGCCTTCCTTCCTCATTTTGGTTCCCGTCTCTGTTGCCACAGCAGGGACACTCTGCATCCAGGATGATGGTCAGCCCACTTACTCATAACTCCTTGTACCAGTCTCACCACGCCCTCAGATACCAGCAACAGTTAGCTGATATACCTCAGTTCCTAGGTCTGAGGACTAACTCTGAAAGGTCTTCCCTCAGAGCTCCAGAGGCACCAACCACAGCTGGGCAGCTTGTCTCCTCCCCCAAAGCCTGGGACCACAGGAGGCTTCCCCTGGTTCCCAGTTCCTTCCCTTCTGTTGTCCTCTTAAGGGGTGGTATACACTGCCTGCAGTTATTTCTGGCGTCCCTAGGCATCCTCTTTGAGCCCTTTGAGCCCTACAGCTGTGTAACAAATGCTGATATGAATCTTTTTTGTCCAAAACACAAGTACATTTTAATGGACTAGATTCTGGATGATAGAAGTGCTACCAGTATTATTCATCCTGCTGCTACTGCTGTTACTACCACTATACCATGCTGTTAAGTCTATAAAATAAACAGGTCTAGTTACCTCACAAGTGGACAGAGTAATGCAGACTTCATTTCCTCACCCAAAACCGATAGAACAAGTCCGTGAAAGATACATTAAGACTACAGAGCATAGAAAAGAGTAAATTTAAGGTAAAATCTATACTTTCTATTTTCTAAATGACATAAAGAAGAACTGAGCACATATGAGTTCTACAAAGATCGGTAAAAATTTTAATGGAAATGGCACAGACAAGTACATTTGATCATAATATACACACCCGGAATTTAATAAAAAGAAAATTAAAATATAAAGCATAAAATAATTCAAAAACATTTTTATAGCTAGTAAGGAAATGAGAAGATACTTCTTATACTGATTTACTGACCAAATAAGCTAATATCACTCCTACATAACGTGGAATTATTATTAAGATAATGTAAAATGTCAAAATTTATTTGACTGAACTAAATGATAATTCTGACAAACGTTGTGTTCTACAGTGGATCCACTAAAATGAAATTTTCACGTTTCCTTATCGGCCACTAACAAAAGGTCATTGCTAGCATTCTCCAGTCACCAACATAAAATTACAATTTTAGGGAAAAGCAGGGGCAGGGAAGAAACACTTAAAGACTGAGCACTGACCTAGAAAAGACTGAAATCTAAAAGAGACCGTTTCACAAAAAAGGTCTGAGATACATTTTCTTTATGCATATGAATAACTAGTGTGTGTGCATTTGCCTTACTGAAACAGACTTTAAAACAACTATCAACACTGTGCATAAATGATGAAATACAAGAAGCTCTTTTTAAAACAAGGATTTCTTAATAGCCGCTATGATTTAAAGTTGTTTTGGAAATTCTAGCCCTCCAAATTAGTTCTAATTTACAACAAGAATAACTTCTCAGTATTTCACAATGGATACATTTTAACAAAGGAAATATATCCACGGAACAGGTATACAACCCACAGGGTGTCGGCTTCTGATAATGTTCCCACAAGCCCTGTCTCCTCTGTCCTTGTCCTGTGGTGTCCTCTGCCCTTTGGTGGCTTGTTTCCTTCCAATGACCAGTGGTACTATTGCCTGGGTTAAGTTGGATGGTGCAAGCAGGGTGATAAGGCAGGATCAACGTTAGGCTAGGGGAGGGAAGAATTAACCAAAGGAGAGCCCTGCAAAGTTGTGCAGGAATCAGAAAATGCAAGACGTTCACATATGTTCACAGCCAGAGAAGTGGTGGGTAGGCTTCTCTTTTAGGCACTCACATCTCAGAATCAGATGGTCATAAACCAGGATCTGAAGCTTTAGAGGAAGCCATGAGATGAAACAAATAAAGAAGCTAAACCTCTGAATGGATCTGCTTCTTCTATTTTCAGCCGCACTCCCAGCGTATGGAATTTCTCTGTTCAGGGGTCAAATCCAAACCGAAGCAGTAACCTAAAGCACACCTGCAGCAAAACCAAATCTGTAACCAATTGTGGTGGGCCAGGGATTAAGCCCACACCTCAGCACAGATCAGAGCCACTGCAGAGACAATGCTGGTTCCTTAACCTGCTGCATCACAGCGAGTACTCCCTGAATGGATCTTTGTTGGTTTCTTTCCATTGTGATTATATAGGTCCTGATGACAGGAGGGAGGATTTGTAACTGAACCTTGTCATTGATTCTGCTCAATCGATCATCATGTTTCTTATCAACAGCGATAGATGATAGATAGATAGATAGAT
>PVHT020000140.1:62224-158360 GCA_004024745.2 Catagonus wagneri
GAGGACTAGAGAAGAGAGTGGAGCGAACTTCAGACAAATGAAACAAAGGGAGCAAAGATGAAGATGTGGTGATCGTGGTCTACGCATTGTGGTCGATTACAAGTTCAGCACACAGTGTTCTTAGGTGAAGTGATCATGCCTGTGGTCTGGTAATGAGAGTCACGGGCAGCCCGTGGAAGGTCCTAAGGGCACAGTGCTCGGGTAGGGGTGCCATATACAGCAGCAGGCTCTCATAATGGAATGGACACACTTACTTGAGTTTAGAAACATCTCTTTAGGCAACAAAGCAGGTGGACAGGAGAGGCACCTGGGAGGGCATGATCACTGGAATGTGCCTGTGAGATAGTGCAACTGGGTGGAGTGACAGTTATTCTGGGTGAATAGATGGTGACATGTGAAAGGAATAGGGAAGAGCTATAACTGACTCCATGTAACGAACAAATGAATGCACTGGGCTCCTGAAGGGAAGCACAGGAAGGAGAATGTTTCCTTTTATGTTTCTTTGGTTTTGAATTTCTGACACAAACAAAATGAGGTCCACTTTCAACATAATCATGTTGTAACTAAGATAAAGTTATAAGGTTTTGTGTGTTGCCTTTTTTTTTATTTTGTCTTTTTAGGGCTGCACCTGTGGCATATGGAGTTTCCAGGTTAGGGGTCCAATTGGAGCTGTAGCCACTGGCCTACACCACAGCCACAGCAACCAGGGATCCGAGCCACGTCTGCGACCTATACCACAGCTCAAGGCAACAGTGGATCCTTAACCCACTGAGGGAGGCCAGGGATCAAACCTGCACCCTCGTGGATGCTAGTCGCGTTCGCTAACCACTGAGCTAGGACAGGAACTCCAAAGGTTTTGTGTTTTTTTCACAAGTTTTCCTCTGCTCTACTGAGGTATCGATGACAAATACAATTTGCATATATGAAGAGCATACATGCATGTTGCCACAACATGGATGAATGTGGCGACACTATGCTAGTTGAAATAAGTCAAAGATAAATAGTTCATGATTTCACTTATATGTGGACTCTGAAAAGTTAAACACATAAAAATATTGAGTAGAATGGTGGTGATCAAGAGCTGTGTGGATGAAGGAAATGGGAAGGTTGTATGTTTCCATGGATATATATATGCATCTCTATGGAAAGTTTAGTGCATTTGGCATTTTCACTGCCTATATGTGACCATATGCTGGAGTAACCACAAAACAATATTTTGAAGGTTAAGTTTATTGGCAAGAAAGTGAAATTTTATTGGAAGAAAATGTGGTTCATGCTAGCAGTTAATGACTTCCATCTCTGATCTAGTGAAATAGCATCTGGCCAAATGTGTATATGTTCAATAAGTAATTTGCAGCAATCTGGAGCAATGGAACAGGCCCCTTTTCCAGCTTCTTTTCTCCATATGGAAATGCTCATCCTAGAACTCTTCTATCTTCATACTTAAGTTTACCATTTTATTCAAAGACTAATGATCTTACTGACTCTTTTTCTGCAGTAAGAAGCGGTTTGGCTTCTGCTGAAAATCACTGTCTAAATGTGAATGGCATTTGCAGAAGAGACACCTGCAAAATGACAGAGGATACAATTGGTGCCTGCAAAAGAAGGTGGAAATGCTGTCGGGCATGGTGGATTCTTTTGCCTGTGCCAACACCTATTATCTATTCAGATTATCAAGAACCCCTTAAGAACAAAATGAAATGAAGCTAGGAAACGCATCAAAAGGAAAGTTCTTTGTATCTAAAATCTTTAGAATATACATATCTAACACTGCCAGCCTGGAGTTCCTTACTGGCTCAGCGCTGTCCCTCTTGCAGCTCAGGTCGCTGCTGTGGTGTGGGTTGGAGCCCTAGCCAAGAACTTCCACATGCCATGGATGTGGCCAAAAAGGAAAAGCAAAACAAAACAAAACACTGCCAGCTTTATGATCAACTTCTATTACCCCTTGTCAATAAAAATAAACACTGATTTCAAGCCTACCCAGGCACTGTTTCTTTGTGACTCATTTTCAGATCCAAACCACCATTGCTTTAAAAGTAAGAGTGCCTCTTTATTTAAGAAATTTGTAAACATTTGTCACAGAAAGATCAAAAATTTACCAACAAGTTGCAATGATAGAGATATAATTATACATAACATAATTAAATAGACAAACAGAGAGCATAAAGGCAATGCAAAGACCAAATACAGAGGAAATCCAGAAGATACCAGGGAGGGGAAGGGGAGCAAATTGGGAAAGGAGAGAAAACTGGAATCAGGCAAAAGGAAATAATTTGTGATGATATGTAAGGACTGCAACTGCATGGCAGATAACTGGAAAGAGATGAAAACCAAGAGGAGAGAATGAAAAGACGAAGACCAACAGAAGTAAGTACTCTGACAGGGAAAACCTCAACAAACACAAAACAGAGTTTGATGTTCTACTGCTACACACACACACACACAAACACACATACACACACAAATACACACACACACAACTGAATGACTTTACTGTATATCTTGAAACTAACAATATTGTAAAGCAAACACATTTCAATAAAAATTCAAAAAGTAACTAAGAAAGATTGCTATCCAAATGAGATGGAATTACAGTTCTAGGGTAGGGGGAGGATTACAGGAGAAAGATAAAAACCCTTACAGATACATAGGAAAGATTTTAAAACCTTAAAAGGATAAGAGGTTTTTGGCTACAAGTGCAATCAAAACAGGATGAGCGACTGTCTAGTCCTGAGAAGTAACCTCATGGTGAGTTCCAGAAAACTCTGAAACAATGATGTATTCTTCAGTTTTTCTTTTTTTTCTATTGACAATTACAGAAAAATCTCCTTACTTGTGTCTGTCTCCTTACTGATATCTTTGTTAGTCATGTACAATAATAAAGGCTTATCTCTTGGCATTTCTTATTCTTTTGATTTTTTTACTTTTTTGCCAAGCACCAAAATGTTTAATAAAAAACTGCATAAATTATGTTTTTTTCTGTGTTAAGTTCTTTCATGCCTTTGATAAAGCAAAGTGAACATCTGTTTCAAAAATTTCTATACTGTGTGATGTCCTAAAAACCCACAGTAATCATTATTATGTATATTCACGTATACACACACTAACATATACATTAAAAAATGACAAAAGAAAAGCACAATAAGAGCCTGTAGTTAAGAGAATTTTAAAAAGTAGCTGAACTGCACCTAAAATATGTGCCAATTGTTGAATTCACTTCTAATCCTGCCCCAATTGTGAAAGGGATTGCCTGTTCCATGGACATGTGTAGAGACCAATAAATTGGTGAAACAGCTCCCTAACCATGTCTTTAGATAATGTGATTTTAAAGAGTTTCAATAAATCCTGGTGATAAATGAGAGATTTGGGTTGCAAATAATAGACACAAATATTGTAGAATGTAAAAGTTGGAAGAGACCTTAAAGATGTTCTGGTCCAATCACCTGTTGTTGTGTCTGAATCACCATTTTGATAATATTTTTGCCATGCAGCTGTCTGACCCACGCTGCCACACCTTTCGTGAGGGGAACTTAACTGCCTTCCAGGAAGCTTGTTCCATTCTTAGAAAATTGTGAATATTAAAAATCTCTTCCTTATGTATAGAGATGACATTCACGTGTGTGCACACGCGCGCGCGCGCACACACACACACACACACACACATATACATACATATTTTTTTTCTCCAGGGGTTCTTCTAACCTATGCATGGACTTTTGTCTTTCCAGATTTATTGAGGTATAATTTGTAAACCATAAAATATGATCATTGTGTTAGAATTTGATAATTTTAGTAAATATATTCAACTGTGCAACCATCATCACAATCCAGTTTTTGGAGTATCTCCATCACCCTCTAAAGTCCCCTCAGGCCTGATTGAGGTCAGTGCTTGCTTCCACCTCCAGCCCTAGGGAACCACTGATGTGCTTTCTGTTTCTGTAGTTTTGCTGTTATTAATCATTTTGCATAAGTGGAATATACAACATATAGTCACTTGTGGCTGGCTTTTGTCATTCAGCAGAATGTTTTTGAGGTTTATCTATGCTATTATCCTTAAGAGTGGTAGTTCATTACTTTTCATTGCTGAATGGTATTCCCATCTACGGATGTACCACATTTTGTTTATCCATTCACTAATTGATGGGACATCTGGATTGTTTCTAGCGTTTGTCTGTTGTAAATAATGCTGCTATGAGCATTCATGTAGAAAGCTTGGTGTGCATATTCATTTTCATCTATCTTTGGTAAATGCCTTGGGATGGAGTTACTGTGTCATATGGTCAATTTATATTTAACTTAAAATAACAGTAACAACTTCCAAACTGTTTTCTAAGGTGGTAGTGTCATTTTACATTCCCAGAAGCAATGTGTGAGGGCTCCAGTTTCTTTACATTCTTGCTAACAGTTTCTACTGTTACACTTTTTGACTGCAGCCATTCTAACAGATGTATAGTGGTACCTCACTGTTATTTTAATTTATGTTTGTCTAATGATTAATGATGTTGAGCATTTTTCATGTGTTTATTAGCCATCCCTATATCTTCCTTAGTCAAATGCCTATTTAAGTCTTTTGCCCATTTTAAAATTGGTAGGTTTTCTTCTTATTATTATTGAATTATTAGTTTTTAATATATTCTAGATTAAAGTTCTTGATTAGCTATAGAACTTGCAAAAGTCTTCCTACCTGTGGCTTGATTTTTTTTTTAATCCTTTTTAATCAAAATTCCTTCTGCTACTTAATTTATACTAGGCCTTAACATTCTGTCTAAACCCTACTGATGATTGGACACGACACACTTGCTTTAATAATTCAACATGTTGACTAACTTCCATGGGAGAGATCCTACTGTGTATGTGTGTGTTTCATGGTTCTAATTCTTTTTTTTTTCTTTTGGGGCTATATCTGCAGCAAAAGTTCCAGGGTTAAGGGTTGAATCAGAGTTGTAGCTATTGGCCTGCACCACAGCTACACCAACACAGGATCTGAGCTGTATCCGTGACCTACACTACAGCTTGTGCGAAGGCCAGATCCTTAACCCATTAAGCCAGGCCAGGGATCAAACCTGCATCCTCATGGACACTAGTCAGGTTCTTGACCTGCTGAGCCACAAGCTACTCCTATGGTTCCAATTCTTTGGTGCAGACTTTAAATATTAGAATAGTAATGTCTGAATAGGATCATTATAAATATTCTAGGAAGCAAAATTGTAAAACAGGAGGTTCCAGATTCCCTCTTCTCACACAAAGGTTGACTTAACAACTATACATGTATTAAAAGAAATTTATGAGAGTCTGGAGTACAGTCAAGAAATCAGGGCATAGGTCCCATATTCTAAACACACATGAAGGAAGCTGCACAACCCAGACACACTTGAAGAGGGTTGCCCCCACCCTCCATCTCTGGCCCCAAGCAGCCCCACCCCCCCCCCCAGTTTCTTGACCTGGAGGTACACCTGCAGTTCTCCTGATCTATGGCTGCACGCCAGGGGCTCTACTGACCTAGAGTTTGTGAAGACCCTGCTCCCATGGCTCCACTAGGCTTTGCCCTAAGAAAGGCGGGCTGTCAGTGGTGACTTGTCTTAGCAACAGTTCTCTGCCTGGGACCCATGGCTCTGCCAGGCATCTTTTGAAATCCAGGCAGAGTCCAAGTTAGATTCTGTAAAATGATAATGGTGTGAAGTTCACTTACAACACTAGTTTAAAAGTTAAGACAAACCTACTAAAATAAATATAACTACAATAATCTACTACTGATATGCAATATAAAAATACGTAAACTGTAACATCAATAATCCAAAATGGGACAAAGGAGAAGTAAAGGGTAATGGTTAGGAATGCTACTGAAGTTAAGTTTAAAATAGAGTGAGAGACCTTTAATGTTTTTAATGTAGTTTTTTGGTAACCACAATGGAAAAACCCATTGAAATGGTATGAACGAACATGATAAAGATGTCAAAGCATACTGATACCAAAAGACATCAAATCATCAAAAAGACATCAAGATAAGAATCAAAGAACAATGGATCTATAAAACAGTCAAATGCAACAACATGGAAATAGTAAGTCTTTACCTACCAATAATTAATTTCAACGTAAATAAATTAAGTTCTACAACCAAAAGACAGAATAGATGAATGAATTAAAAAAAGATATGTTGCCTATAAGAAACTACCTTTAGCTTTAAAGACACAATGACTTTGTCATAAAGACTAGAAAAAGATATTTCAAGGAAAAGGTAACCCCAAAAAAGCAAGGGTAGCTATAGTTACATTAGACAAAAATAAACTTTAAACTAAAAAAGTGATACAAAGAGACAAAGAAAGCCATTATGGAATGATAAGGAGATCAATCCATCAAAAATATATAAAAATTGTAAATACTTAAGAACCCAACATCAGAGCACCTAAATATATAACACAAAAACTAACAGAAATAAAAGGAGAAATACATAGCAATAGAATAATAGATTGGGGCTTTAATACCCCATTCTCAACCATGAATAGATCATCCAGACAGAGAATCAATATGGAAATACTGGTTTTGAACAACATTATAAACGTATGAACCTAACAGATATAAAGAGAACATTCTACCTGAGAACAAAAGAATCCACATTCTTCGTTGGTGCACGTGGAGCATTTTCTAACATAGATGATATGTTAGGCCACACAACAAGTGTTGGCAAATTCAAGAAGGCTGAAATCCTATGTATATTCTCTGTGTCTGAACCTCCCCTATTGACAAGCAGGCCAGTCATTCAGGAATAGGGGCCGACCCTACTCCAGCATGATCTCCTTAAGTGTCTGAACCTCCCCCATTGACAAGTAGGAGAGTCATAGATGAAAATGGGTAACCTATTCCAACATGATCTCATTCAGCCAATCACATCTTCAATGACCCTCTTTCCAAATAAAGTCACATTGTGAAGCATCAGGGGTTAAAACATCAACATGTGACATTTGGAGAGATGCTATTCAATCCAGAACACTGCCTTTGCATGAAATACTATCTGGGATTAGCTGGTTTGGACACATTTCATAAAGTCAACATTTGGCAAATTCAGGATCAAAAAAGGTTTGCCAGGATTTATAATGTATATATAACTCTGTAAATATAAGATATTTAGATATCAAAGTTCTATTTTCTTTGTTAACAGAAGATAACAACAAACTGACTTCTGGGGTTTTAACACTCAGTCTTATTCAGCTGTAGTTTACATTAAGTTTGGTTTAATTCAGTTACAGTGTAATTTACATCCATAAAAATAGATATAGATATTTTAATAAGTTATCTAGACCATTCTTGACTTTTTCTTATGAGTACAGATATTTTGATAAAATTTTGATTATCCATAATTGTTAAGGTATCCTTTGTCACTGCATAATTGTATAATTGTTAAGGTATCCTTTGTCACTGAAGAGCTTCATAACTTTTTTTTTTTTTTTTGGTTTTTCAAGAGCCGCACTCATGGTATATGGAGGTTCCCAGGCTAGGGGTCTAATCAGAGCTGTAACATCCAGGCTATGCCACAGCCACAGCAACGTGGGATCCGAGCCGTGTTCTGCAACCTACACCACAGCTCACGGCAACCTACACCACAGCTCACAGCAATGATCCTTAACCCACTTAGCAAGGCCAGGGATAGAACGCGCAACCTCATGGTTCCTAGTTGGATTCATTAACCACTGAGCCACAACGGGAACTCCCTGAAGAGCTTCATAATTTTAATGCTGAATACCAGTTATGTTCTGGGAGAACTAGAGACAAAAGCCAAAGGCTGAAAAGAAATATTGGTGTTTTTTACAAATCTCTATTTTGGCATTTTGAAATAAAGCCTTCATTTCTCTCTAGTTTATTGCAATGTACCCTCTTTCCTTTTACAGGTCTAATTCACTCTCCAAAAGTAGGATTCAATAGAGTGAATTTGGTTAATGAAGTCCCTATTATATTTGAAGAATTCAAACTGATAGGTTCTTTTTCAGTCACATGTAATGCATACTTTGCCATTTTATTAAAATTTTAAAAACCTCAAAATTAAAAAAAACTAAAATATGAAAGTGTGTTAGAGGATATTATATTAGACTCATATGCTCATTAAACCCAGAATTGGTGTACAACATGGAAAGCTGTATAAGATACAGAATGGAAAGAGATAAGACCGAAAGAGCAGAGAATCTGGGCTGCAGAATCTGCTTTCCTAATCTGATGAGTCTCCACAGAACTCAAGGTGGGCATCTTTACTCCACTCAAGAAAGACAAACAATGACATCTTGTGGCTAAACTCCTTCTTGTATTTTGACAATTTTCAGTTTCTAAAACAGCTAAGAAGTTGTAGCTTTTCTAGCAGAGTACACAGTTTTACATAAAAGATTTGCAAATATACAATAAAATGGAAAATACGGGTTTAGCTTCCATAATTAATGGAACTGAGAGACTGTAAAACATGACTGATTTTCTGCTTTTCTTTTCCTATAAAACTAACATTTACTGTGATTCAAAACTGACTACCTAAAGTAAAAGAATGAAAATAATTTAAAAATGAGCAGTTTTCTTTTTTCTTTCTTTTTTTTTTGCCTTTTGTCATTTTAGGGCCGCACCCATGGCATGTGGAGGTTATCAGGCTAGGGGTCTAATTGGAGCTGTACCCACTGGCCTATGCCAGAGCCACAGCAATGCCAGATCTGAGCCGCATTTGCAACCTACACCACAGCTCACAGCAACGCCAGATTGTTAACCCACTGAGCAAGGCCAGGGATCGAACCCGCAACCTCATGGTTCCTAGTCAGATTCATTAACCGCTGTGCCACAACGGGAACTCCGAAAATGTGTATTTTGAATTCTAGTAATGCACCTATAATTTAATGCATATATAAATATGGTAAATTGACAGCCCCAGGCACCTCCTATAGCTTCATGACTCAGTTAATAGAAATCATTAGCCCAGTGCCCATATGTGAAGCAGCCAAAAAAAAAAAAAAGTCACTTCTAAGCCATAGTTAAGATTCAACACAATAAAAGAAGAAGAAAAAAAATGCAAGAAGAAGAAGAAAAATTGTTAACTTTACTAGAACAGCTTCCTCCTTCTGTCATAAATCCATAAGAGCCCATCACATTTACTCAGAATATTAAATAAATAGATAGGTTTACATTTGCCCCATGATGTCATGAATTTCTCAGCCTAGATCAAAGGACCTTTGTATCCCAAGTCATTGCTTAGGAGAACTATTAAGGACCATCATTTTCTTACAGGAAGAATAAAAAGAAGTAATAAGTTCCAAAAAATACTGTGTTTTATAAATAGTATAAATTGAGGAACCAGTGAGAATCACGTAATTTTCCCATGTTTACTCAGCTCCAGGTTCAGTCTTCTGAGGATACTTCAAGTTAAAACTACACAAAGTCCATCTAGGACCTCTGAATTTAAAACACAGCCCCTCATCCCTATTCTATTTGAATTTTGTCTTAGACCATCATATCTGTGAACTTATTGAAAACCACCTCAAATCACTGGTGGAGCAAAAGGGTTAAAGAAGAAAAAAACAATGAACACAGAGTGATATGCATGATCATAGCTAACTCTTGTGGAAAATGCACTGCACGAAGGCAGTGTTCTAAGTGCTGTAAATGACATCTCTGTTTTTCCTTCAAAAGACTGTATGTGGTAGCTATCACCCTTGTAGAGCAATAATCAGTTATTGAGGCTGCAAAGAACCAAGAGTTTATTTGAGGTCTTAGGAACTTTACTTTGGGAGACAGATCTGGGTAAAGTGGAACAAGTGTTCTGAGGAAAAGGAAGAGTCAGGGGCTTATAAAGGCAAAAGCCACAAGGTTATTGAAGTTGGATAAGAATTATGACTGAGTCTGATGCAAGAAAGGCGATACTTGTCCTTAAGGGATAGCCTGACACGGATAATTTTAGGGTAAGGGTCTGCCAAGTATCTTGAGTTTCTGGGAGGCTGAGCAGATGAGTCCTGGGTGTCCGTGTGAAGACAAGGTGGTTAGAGGTGCGGTCTTCCTGGCCGAGACATTGCCCTTCCTCAGGGGTCTCTCGGCTCCATCAGCAACCCCGACTCCATTCTGATTTTCCTCTCATACCCTCATTTCACAGGTACAGGGTAAGTATCTTCTCCAGGGTTGCAGAGCCTGTACGTGGCCATGATAGGCTTCAATCCAGGCAGTTTTCTAAAGACAGTTACCCTGACTCAATAGTAGAAGGAAATACCACTGGTTTCCCAACCTGGGGACAGTTCAGAGATGCATGCCAGTCGTGGCTCAAGGATAAAACTGCAGACCAGCTCTCAGTCCTTCCAGCCTCTACAGGCTTCCTATGGCATCGAGTCTGCATCTTCCCAAGTAACTTAGGGATTCAGCAAGCTCTTTCTCTTAAAGTACGTGCTTAAAAATCACCACTCAATTGCTAATAAAATATTTGGTGAGATAAAGTATAATTTAATTGCATCGGTCCTAATATTTCACTTGAAAACCAGAAGCTCTTAGGGAATAACCCTATTGTTGGTTGTTGTGATGGTTTTGTTTTCTCTAAACATCATCACCATTTACCACATAAACTATGACCTCGGGGAAAGTACCAATAGAAAACCACCATCTTAAGGTGGTTTTTTGTTTGTTTGTTTTAGCATTCCAGGATTGTTTGTTTTATATTCCAAGGCATGTCACTCAATGGCCAAACTATCTCCTAAGGAACTTTCATTTAAATCTCTTGAGTTTTTCTTTTTCTTTTTCTTTTTTTTTTGTCTTTTTGCCTTTATGTAGAGCCTACCCGCGGCATATGGAGGTTCCCAGGCTAGGGGTCTAACAGGAGCTGTAGCTGCCGGCCTACGCCACAGCCACAGCAACGTGGCATCCGAGCCGCGTCTGCAACCTACACCACAGCTCACGGCAACGCAGGATCCTTAACCCGCTGAGCAAGGCCAGGGATCGCACCCGCAACCTCATGTTTCTTAGTCGGATTCGTTAACCACTGAGCCACGAAGGGAACTCCTCTTGAGTTTTTCTAAAAACAAATATAATCTTTGAAGGAGTTACAGATCCCACAAATGAGTATATTTACTTTATGGAGTTTGAGAGTTTAGAATGAACTGAGCACTTTGTATTCTGCAGGTGAGGAGGTGGTGTGGAGGCAGGGAGACTGTTAAACTAAAAATAGAAAGGTTTAACATGTTTTCCAAAATTCTTGAGCCTAAGAAAACAGGGTTTTAGTGCTCTAACTAATGAGATTAAGTGGCTTAGGAAGTAGCCTGGAAAGGGGCAAACTGGAATTTTTCACAGCAAAGCAGACATTTCTGACTCTATTTTACTTGGTAGAAAAGTTACATGAACTCATCTCTATGTCCAGAGCAACGACACAAAGTGGATTTTGTTTACGGTAATTAGAATGTAGAGCAATAATTTTCAAAGACTGGGCAGGGATCAAGTGCAATAAAAATCACCAACACTTGAAACACTCCAGTGTGACCAGCGGAACTGGATTTAATTCACAATTTAAATGGGCAAACTGCCTAACAGTGAACAGATAAACGTTCTAAGGAGTTGTCAGGGCCAGAAGGAAGCTATATTGTGAAGCAAGTCAAGCCCTTCCTCTTCCGCTGTCACTCTTTATCCATTCTGGCCCAGAGTCCTCAGTGTTGCCCTTGGTAAACAGCCCCCACCCCCACCCCCGCCACCCCTCACCCACCCATAACTCACTCTAGACCTTGTTCTTCCTTCTCCAAATTTCTCAAGTTACTCTAAGAAAACCCTGAGAGCCTGGACCACACTCCTCCCCAGGCCTGCAGAATTCCAAGTCCCATAATATTCCTAAGCTAAATTCATGTTCTGAGGAACTGAGTAGTCGTCTCCCCCTGCAACCTCTCTGCTTGAATGTTTCACATGCCAGTAACCCAAAGTGGTGCCCTTGGTGCTGGAGGCTAGGTAGGGTGGGCTTTCAGAGGGGTAGGGATAGGACTGCAGGATCTAGCAAATACAAACACAGGATGCCCCAGTTAGACTGGATATTAGATAAACAAGAAGCAATTTTTCTTTCTTTTCTTTTTTAGTGTAAGACTGTCTCATGCATACCTATGCCTCATGCGGTATTTAGGGCATCGTTATGCTAAGAATTATTCATCGTTCATCTGAAATTCAAATTTAACTCTGCATCCTGTTTTATCTGGCAAGAAGGGGTGTCTCTCAGTGCTCTTCAATTTCCCAAACACACAAAACCAATGTACCTGTTTTGCCAGCTCTTGTTCCTGGAGGTACATGTCAGCAAAATAGTTTAATTACAAAATTTCGTGGCATACAAAACTGAGAATGCACCTTCTTTCTAAATAAAGATGCAATACTATACTTATCAACAACAGCAAAAAAGGCACCTATCTTTTTCAGATTAGTTATTTAGTGTCACAGTAACTCACATTTATTCAATTCCCACTGGGTTCCATTTAGGACATATGACCGGCATTTACAACTCAGTTACCATAAAACATAACCATACTTAGAATTTAAGGTTCGTGAGTAATATCATTTAAGAGCTATGTTATTTTCGCAGTGGTTCTGTACCAAGTCACCACCAATGCCGTGGCTTGAAACAGCAAGATACCCACAGAATGGCAGAAAAATATTGCAAATGAGGGAGTTCCCATCGTGGTGCAGCAGTTAACGAATCTGACTAGGAACCATGAGGTTGAGGGCTCAATCCCTGGCCTTGCTCAGTGGCTTAATGATCCGGCGTTGCCATGAGCTGTGGTGTAGGTCGCAGACATGGCTTGAATCCTGCGTTGCTGTGGCTGCGGCGTAGGCCGGCAGCTTAGCTCCGATTCAGCCCCTGGCCTGGGAACCTACACATGCCATGGGTGTGGCCCTAAAATGACAAAAGGCAAAAAAAAAAATTGCAAATGAATTGAATGACAAGGGATTAATCTCCAAAATTCATATACAGTTCAATACCAAAAACAAACAAACAACCCCATCAAAAACTGGGCAGAAGATCTAAACAGACAATTCTCCAAAGAAGACATACAGATGGCCAAAAACCACATGAAAAGATGTTCAACATCACTCATTATTAGAGATATGCAAACAAAACCACTATGAGATACCACCTTACACCGACCAGAATGGCCATTATCAAAAAGTCTACAAACAGTAAGTGCTAGAGAGGGTGTGGAGAAAAAGGAACACTATTACTCTGTGGGTGGGAATGTAAATGGGTGCAACCACTGTGGAAAACAGTATGGAGATTCCTCAGAAAACTAAAAATAGAATTACCGTATGATCCAGCAATCCCACTCCTGGGCATCTATCCAGAGAAAACCATGACTTGAAAAGACACATGTACTCCAATGTTCGCTGCAGTACTCCATACAACAGCCAAGACATGGAAACAACCTAAATGTCCACTGAGGACATTTAGCAGTGGATCCAGAAAATGTGTTACATATACACAATGGAATATTACTCAGCCATTAAAAGGAAAGAAATAACGGCATTTGCAGCAACATGGATGGACCTAGAAATTATCATGCTAAGTGAAGTCAGTCAGACAATGAGACACCAATATCAAATGCTATCACTTACATGTGGAATCTAAAAGAAGGACACAATGACCTTCTCTGCAGAACAGATATTGACTCACAGACTTTGAAAAACTTATGGTTTCCAAATGAGACAGGTTGGGGGGTAGGGGGCTGTGCTGAGGGTTTGGGATGGAAATGCTATAAAATTTGGTTGTTATAATTGTTGTACACCTATAAATGTAATAAAATTCATTAAGTAATTTAAAAAAACAGCAAGATGTATTATCTTAGAGTTCTGTTGGTTTGAAACCCAACATGGGTCATACTGAGCTAAAATCAAGGTATTGCCAAGGTCACGTTCCTTTTGGAGGCTCACAAAGAGAGTTTGTCTCCTTTTCCCAACTTCTAGATGCCACTTGCCTTCCTTTCCCCATTGCATCACAGCTACATCTCCTCTGGCTCTCTCCTTTTGCCTCCATCCCATGCTTCACTTAACAGGTCCCTTGTCATTACACTGGGCCCATTATGACAATCCAAGATAATCCCTCTATTTTAAGTTCACCTGATTAGTAACCTTAATTTCACCTACAAACTTTAATTCCTCCTTCTACGTAACCTAACATAGTCACAGGTTCCAAAGACTGGGACATGGACTTCTTTTAGGGGCTAGTGCTCTGCCTACTATGAGAGCTTTGATTTACACCTCATTCTGCAGAGGAAAAGAAGGCCCAGCACGGTTGCACACTCTTATCACACATGTAGTTACCATAAGGCCTTTAATTGTTCTTTAACTCACTAATGAATGTCTTCTTACTGACCTATTATGGTAGGAGCTGTCAGAATATAAAATCCTTGACCAGTCACAGTCCCTGATCTCAGAGGACTTAAAAGCTATGTGTTCATGAAGTACGAAGTCAGTACATGAGGGAAGGACTTCAAAGGCAAACCAGAACATATCTCAAATCCTTACTTTGGCAACCCAGCTGGAGAGAATAAAATATAACCATTACTACTGTAATAATAGAGTAAAAGAGCAAACCAGAAAATTATGGCTGTGTAAATAAAGCACAATAATATATTTTGGAGTCATCATTACATCGTTATCAAGAGCAATGTGTTTAGCCTTAGATAGAGCTGGTTTCAAATCCTGACTAAGACTTTGGAATCAAGGAGTTATAAAATCAAGTGCTATAAAAGTCTTGGTTTCCTCATCAATAAAATGTGAATAACACCAATTACAATGAGCTCTGCATGAAGAATATAGAGAGCACTTATAGCATAATGTGTCCAATAATGACAGTAGTTATTATCCTTAGACAATGCAATTTAGTGAAGATTAAATACCACAGAAACTTGTCATTGAACTTGCAGCATAAAAAGAAAGTATAAGAAAGGAATGATTCATTTTTAAAATGCTTGGTTTAAGTTCATTTATCTTAAGAGAACCTAGCTGAAAATTTAATTGCCTGATATTTGCATCAATTCCATTAAAAAGTCTAGGAATAAAAGGGAACTTCTTTTTCTCCTAAGGCCTACACTGTCTTCAAAAGAAAATGATACAAACTACTTTATCAATCAGAAGTAGATCTTTCCACTGATGGAGTACATCCTGACATATACCGAATGGCCTTAAGTGGTAAATCATACTAATATAATAGAGTCCTATCAACGAATTTCTCCAAGTAATTTCCCAAACTTGTAAATGCACATTTGACCCCAGAGAGTGTTTTATGTCTGTGTGTCTATCAAGACATAAAGTTTTGTAATCAGTAATAAATCAACAGAAAATTAGGATTTTTGTCCCCACTGTGACTTTGCTCTAATTCTTTCTTCCATTTGTAAAATTGTTGATTATATTTTAGGCGCCCTTCCTCAGGAAATCATGCAATGCAAGGATTCCATAGTATATGGTTAAGAAAATGACATTATGAGACGGAATGAAATTGCTCAGTGTTGGAAGCTGGGGCTTTTCCCCACTGATATTTTTGTATTGTGTTGCTCTGCTTTCTTATGAACACACTGGGTAGAATGTTTAATCTCTCAGACAAGTACAATCTGCTTTCTTTGAATCCTATTAGAAAATGAAGCTAACTAGCCAATTTAAAAAGTAGAATGGCAGCTCCCTTGGGATAAGGCAGCCTTAAAATTGTTGCCCAATTCAACATAAATATGCTTTAAAGATTGTGACAGGTGGGAGTTCCCATTGTGGCTCAGTGGGTTAAGAACCCAACATGGTACCCATGAGGATATGGATTCGATCCCTGGCCTTGCTCAGTGGGTTAAGGATCCGGTATTGCCCTGAGCTGTGGCATAGGTCACAGACGTGACTCAGATCCTGAGTTGCTGTGGCTGTGGGCTGGCAGCCGCAGCTCCGATTCAATCCCTAGGCTGGGAACTTGCATATGCCGTGGGTGTGGCCCTAAAAAAGAAAAAAAAAATTAAGTGTGTTGCTGTTAAGCCACTAAATCTGTGGTCATTTGTGATGGTAGTAATAGAAAACCAACACAAACAGTAACTGAGAGGCTCTGATACACTGAGGTGAACACTAGAAATGGGGAGATTCCATCTAGTTTTTTCAAGAATATTCATTCCTAGCTGGGGTTGCCAGATAAAATACAGGACACTTAGTGAAATATACATTTCAGATAACCAATGAATCTTTTTTAGTAGGAAAATGTGCAAAATTCGGCACATACTTGAAATAAATGTTTCATTATATCTGAAATTTAAATTTAACTGAGTGCCTTGTATCCTTATTTGTTAAATCCGGCAGCACTACTTTTAATCCACGCATGCAGGGAATTCTAGGAATTAACTCTGCTCAACAGAACTACTCCTGCCAAGCATGCGGAAACCCATTTCTTAACGATTTTCTTCTTGTATTTTGGGTCTAATTTATCATGCACAGCCTGCCTTTCTCTATGCTAATAGGGTTGCCTGGTTTCCATCTCTAGTCACTGTATTATTGTCATGAATTGCAAATCAAGGTCAGTGCTATTTTGCTAAATGTGACAGTCCTATGATCATCTGGGATGTCATATGCATTCTCCTCCTAGGGTGTCACCCAATTTTTATTTCTCCTCTGCCAATGTACATGATGACTAGCCAAGCACTACTGAGCGGGCAATATTCAGGCTCTGACCCTGGGCATAAATGTGACCCCTCTGCTTGTTTTAAATAATCTCATTCCCATAGCAGCCACTGATACTGCCTTGCTGAACTGCTCAGTAGACTGTGGGGTAATGCCATTAAATTGGAACAAATTAGAGTGCCTTCTCCCACAGCACTTTCCTCTGGCTGTGAACTTTCACTTATGAAAATTCGGACTCATGCATGATTGTAAATTTAATGGTCTAATATTTTCCAAAGGAATCAACATAGTTCCTTTTAGTGGATTCTTATATCGCCAAGGAATGGGGGAGCAAAGAATGTCTGTTTCATAGTTAGAAAGTATAATGCCCACTTATTACACATAGACAATTTATAGAAAAATTGGTAGAAATAATGTTTCTCTTTCATCAGGATATAATGAGGGAGGTAGGACGTTAGTTCTAGACAAGACTTAGGGATATGATTGTAAATTTATGTTGACTTACATTTTTTCCAATAATATACTTGGGGTTTATTCCAAGAAGTGTGTTTTCTTTTAATGATAAAAGATATTTAACATAAATTCTTCAGGTAACCCTGACATTTGTAATGAGGTTATTATTTTTTTAAATATAGGCCTCTAAACATGATAATGACCACTTCTGCTCAATGAAGTTTTGAATGAAACCAGTTTTCTTTTTTCTTTCTTTTTTTTTTTTTTTTTTAGTTTTGGGAGATATTCTAAACCATACTAAACAAAATTTTCATTCAAAACAAGTATAATTTTTCACCATATTGCTTATGTAAGAAATACCATATGCAGTATAATTATAATCCTTATTATCTTTTTCTTTTGAACAATACTAAAGTACGTCATGGCAGTTTGGTAGTATTGTAAAAGAGAAATATCTTGCAAACACAGAACCCTCTAAATGTCCTTTACAGGTGAAGAAACCAAGATCTTGAGAATATAAAGATCCTAAGGATTTATGGTGGCTGATAGATAAGGTTAAGGATTTAAGGTGGATGATAAAATACAAAATAAAAATAGAAACAATATATATTATACAGCAAGAGCAGAATCATAAAATGTCAAGAAATGGAGGGTAAATACTACAATGCTATACAGAGAAACATCTTGTGTGAAGTGGTCCACAACTTTAGTAAGAGTCAAATAAAATGAAATGTTGCCACTTGGATTTTTAAGAACCACTTGCTAAGGAGAAGCACACAAACACTAGGCATGCATTCCTGCTTGGGTTCTTCATAAAGAGGACACAAGGTAACATATAAGCAAAAACATCTTACAAATTCCAGACAAGAATCAAGTCCAAGACCCAGATAGACCTCAGATTTCCCACCACACTACACATAGATGCTGATCTCCAATTATTCTCAGCAAGACCACAGAGTCCCTACTACATCATCAGATTTTTTCCCCCTTAAAGATGATATATATAGTTTTTCTATGAATGGCCGTTTCCTCTGGCCATAATTCAAGGTATCTTTTGTATTATCTGTGTTTTAAAACATGTTTTTAATGTTCATCTACTGAAAGCTCCCAGATAACCAGTTCCAGGTATGGAATATAACACAGATACAGGCCAATCACATTTGATGGATCAGTTACAGACTCCTGTACCAGCTTTGGTATTAACAGGGAGATGTATACTGAGATACCCATCTCAGCGTTTTGCACAGATACATACGAAAAGTCACGGCAGTTTGGCAAGTATACTCATTAAGTTTTGTTAAGCATTACATTTTTAGAGAAAAGGGAAGCTGTACTGGTAAAAGCGTGTAAAATTCTGTGAACCAGCTTTCCTTAGCTTCCTCGGCTCTGCAGAACGCATGCCTGGGCCATGGGGGCGGAGAGGGGTGCCCCGAGGGAGGTTGGTGAAAGGCCGCTGGGGGTCTTTCCGCCCCCCATCCAGGCCCCCCAGGTCTGCAGGCCCAATGCCCGGAGCTCAGTGCTCACCTGCCCCCCCAAGCCGGCTGGCCCCTACGCACCGCACACTGGGGACACCTTATGCTGGTTCTGAACACCCCCCACCCCACCCCAGCCACGCGCCTCGGCCACCTGACGCCCGCCCCGCGCTCTGCTTCCTCTTCACCAGCCTGCACCCCGCAGGGCTCTGAGGACACTCTAAGTGGGTCCCTGGAGGTGAGTCACCGCTGCAGAGGGTGCCCCTTGTCCTCGGGGCCTGCAAGACCGACCTGCGCGAGGGCAGGTGCCGGTGCAGAGGCTGGGGGGGGCCTGGCTGGAATGATGACCCACCCCCGGGTCAGGAGAGGGCAAGGGCCTACCTGGACAGCCGCGCTGGCTCCACGGTCATGTCCCCGCCATGGGTTCTCTGGAGGCTGCCGCGGGCCCAGCCGCGCGAGAGGAGCTGGGCGCTGATCCCTTGGCCGACCTTGGGCGGAGCTGGCTGTGCTGGACCACTCCCCAAGCCTTGGCAGGCACACTGCCCCTCAAACAGATGGTCTGGGCTCCCTGGACGGAGAAAAACCTCTGTGAGGCCCGAGCAAGGGGCTTCCCTGGGCCCATCGCCCCAGCTGAGGGCTGGGCCAGGAGATCCCGGAACCACTAAACCTCCTGCTCCCAACTGGGACTGCGCATCCCAGGGCGGCCCGTGCAGCCGCGCCACCTCGCGGGCATTCCTGCGACTGCACCTTCAGCAAGAGTTTGTTCCCAGAACCCACACCCTACTCCTGTCTATCCCAGTGGTAACTGTAGCAAAGACGTCGCTTGTCAAAAAGAGGGGGAGAGAGACTGTGTATGCAAAAAACAAAAGATTAGGTGGCTTAAAACAACACAACGTATACTTCTCACAGTTCTGGAGGCTGGGAAGTCTAAGATCAAGGTGGGATCAGATCCAGTGTCTGGTGAGAGCCCATTTCTTGATTTGAAAATGTCATCCTCTCCCTGTAGCCTCAACTGGTGGAGTGAGCTGGCTCCCTGGCCCATTCTTACAAGGTTCCACCCTCATGAAGGAATTACCTCCCCAAAGCCCTGCTTCCAAATACCATCAATTTTAATGTATGGATTTGGGGGCACACAAACTTTCAGCCCGTAACGATACCAAAGAACAGTACTGTGAAATGTCGGTGTTTAGCACTGAGAGGAAGAAGGAAAATGCCAGAGAAGTCCTCACACTGGGCAATTTGGTGTATCACAGTGGATGAGGGAAGAACTGGTGACCATGGGTGGGAGAAAAGAAGCAAGTTCTTAGAGACAAGGATGACAGGCTTGCCACTGCATTTGAAAGCTAGGAAGCCATGGGCGACCTTTAAGAGTGAGGAGTTCAGGGAGAATCTGAACGCAGATTTCAAGATGTTAAAAAAGTTTGAGCTGGCATTTCAAGACATTTTCTAGTAAGTAAATGCAAGAAAGAGAATAATTGACTGGTCCCTGACTCCAGGAATACCCACAGGGCTGTTTAAGGCACTGTTGCAGTAGAAATCCAGTTGAGTCTTGAACTAAGTGTGCCTTCCCAGTTCCACCTCCATCTGCTTCCTCATCCCTGGAAATCTGGCTTTCCCCTTTCACTACGCTGATGAAACTGTTCTGGAAAAGATGTTCCTTTTGATTGCTGTGCCTGAGCACGATTAAATCATCTGGGCTATCTTTGTATCCCAGATCTAGGAGTGAAAACTCTAGGTATCAAAAAAGCATAACTAAGAAGTTCCACCATTTTAATGTAAACTTGGTGATTCTAAATAGATGTGTGCATAATCTGGCCAACACCTCAACAGAGAGAAGCTTAAATTTATTATAAAAATTATTACTTAGGGGTGGATTCTTATGAATTCTTTAGGAGATCTGTGATATTCACATCTGACAGGTTTCTGACAAGGAAATAAACTATTTACCAAATAATACACTTGCTTGCCTGACATGTTTGAGGGGCACCCATTTGATTACATAAGTATCTATTTTTATTTTAACACAAATTATAACTTATTAGTTCTGACAGAAATTAAGCATCTAAATAGAAAATGCTGTCACTCTTAGTGATGTCACCTTGAGCTCTAGCTCTCCAAGTCGGCCATGCATTTAAAAAGCAAAATAAGTAAGACTATAAGTACCTCTCTGGCTTCTGTGGACAAAAACCAGGCACACTTTCCAAGCAATATTTACTGGTGTCACGTTGAATGAAGTCACATCTATCAATGACAGCCGAGTAACTGTTTTGAGCATTTTAAATCTGAGAACTACAATTGTTATTAGGTGCATGAACATTTCAGGTTGCTGGGTCTTCCTATTGAATTAATCATTTTACTATTATAAAACATCCTTGTTTTTCCTGAGTAAAACTGTTTGCCTTAAAATCTACTTTGTCTGATGTTTACATAGTCACAGGGGCTTTGTTTAGCTTTCGGTGGCATGTCTTATTTGATCATTTTGCTTTTGATTTATCTGTGGCTATGTAGGTATGTCTTCAAAACTAGCATATAGTTTGGTCTTACTATTCTTTTATTTTTTAATCCAGCCTGCAAATGTGTTCTTTTATTTAGTTTCTACTCCTATGTATATTCAGTATAATTACTGATATGATTGGATTTAACCAAACATCTTCTTTGTTCTCTATTTGTTTCATCTACACTTTGTTCTTTTATTCATTTTCTTGCTTTCTTTTGAACTAGTCAAGTTCTTTGCTATTCATTTAATATTCTGTTTTAGATCTTTTATTATAGTTTTATATTATTATTTTAGTGATTAAGCCTCTGACTTAAAACTTTTTCGCTTTCCATAAAATACAGTATCTTACCACAGTTTAACTACATTTATTCTCCTGCCTTTTATTGTTCTTGTGTAGTTAACTCTACATCTTGTAAAACTACAAGCATAGTTTTAAGCATAGCAATTATTGTTTCTTTAAGTGGTTACTCTTTTTCATCTTTTCTCACATATTTTCTCTTTCCAGGGTTCTTTATTTCTGCTTGAAGTTTTGTACCTCTACTTGGAATCGTTTAAGCTAACCTAAATAACTTAATGTTTCATACTGTGCAGTTCTAATGGAAATACATTCTCCCGGATTGTGGCTATCTAGAAAAATAATCTTCATTCTTGAAAGATATTTTTCTGTTAAAATGCTAAGTTGACCAGTGTTCTGGGACTAGTAAACTACTGTATCTCTAGTTTCCATTGTCTTAGTGCAAAGGCAGCTAGACAGCTTACTGTTAGCCCTTTGACATTATTATGCCTCTTCACCCCAACCCTCATTGGTTTTAAAGTTTTTTTTTTTTTGGTTTTCAGTAGTTTGGCTATAGGCCTAGGTATGATTTTTGTTTGTTTGTTTGTTCTTACCACACCAAATGAGTGCTGAAGTCCTTCAATCTCTGTGTTGTGTTTCTCATCATTTGGGAAATTCAGGCCACCTATCTTTTCAGTATTCTGTCCCATTTTCTCTCTTCTTTCCTGCGGTCACTCCAATGACACCAAATTAGGCATTGTGTGGCTGTCCTCCATGTTCCTACACACTGCAGTACTTTAGAAAGAAGCAAATAGCTGCTACAAATTCCCATCCCTATTTGTAATAAGTGACCCTCCTTACACAGAGTGATCTCTTACAACACTGCATGGATTGGAAGATATTTCTGTATGGAGAAGTACCATTGGAAAGGACCATGTGTTTTCAAAATTTTAATCCAGCACTTGAGAGGGCTGTTGGGAAGAATACTGCTGCAAGTGAATACGTTTAGAAACACAGTATTGCTGTAGAATTCCTTTGTAGACAACTACAAAGTAGATGTCTTACTTTCTAATTTTGTTAAACCTAATGTTACATGCATATTAATGGGCCTGGAGGCCATAGTAGCATATACTGCCATGGACTTTGTAACTGTGAAATGGCTAGTTTTTTTTTTTTTTTCCTCCATCCCGCAAGCCCAGCCTCAGGGCAGGGACAATTTTCCTCTGTTTAGAACTCCGTAAGGGAAGCCACCCAGATCTGCACCTCTCTAGAGAATTCATTAGTTAATGCTCCAGAATCCACATTACTATCACATCTCCCTTCCCAGCCCTGTTTTCATCAAATTACATGCCCTCAGAATCTCCATTTTTTCTCTCCTTTAAAAAAGCCCATATTTAGGAAAGTCATCAACTCTCTGCCACCACAGTAGAAATCAGCAGTTCTCACACATTTTGGTCTTGGAAACTCACTGCACCCCTAAAAATTATCAGCAACCCCAAAGAGCCTTTGTTATGTGGGGTCCACATCTTGCTACTTATCACCTTAGAAATTAAAGCTGGAAGATTTGTTTAAAGGATGTACTTAGTAGTTAATTGAAAGCAGTAATATTAAATGATTACATGTTAATGTAAGTAACACTTTTATGGAAAATAACTTTATTGTCCAAAGTTAGGGAAAAAAAAGTGACAAATGTGACGCTATTGCACAGTTTTAGCCAATCTCTTTTGTATCTGGCTGAATAGAAGAGGGGGATTTTTAGATGTAAAAAAAAAAAAAAAATCAAATTAGGGCAGGAATACTTCCCCCTACTGGCAGGGATAGTCCTTGCCTTGGTGGCTGTTAGAGCAATGACCCATCTGATCAGGTCTGGATGACCTTCAGTGCCCCAAGAGGCTATGGCCTCTTTCACCACCAGTGCCTCAGACTATACTGCACCAAGGGGGGAGCATGGCCCAGCAGGGGGAGCATGGCCCAGCAAGGAGATCACAAGGGCCCCCTCAAGAGGGGGAGAAGCCCCATCTGATACCTTCACCGAGAGGACATGGATGTCACCATGCAGCATCCCTGTCCTGCGACATGATGTAATGATAACAATGCACCTTTGGGAGCCAGGCTGCTTGGACTTATACCTAGATTCGACTTGTACAAATTGAGTGATTAGAGAAAACTTTTTATTTTTTTAATTTTTTGCTTTTTAGGGCCACATGTGCGGCATATGGAAATTCCCAAGCTAGGGATCGAATTGGAGCTGCAGCTGCCAGTCTACACCATAGCCACAGCAACACTGGATCTGAGCTGCATCTGTGACCTACACCACAGCTCACAGCAATGGCAGATTCTTAACCCACTGAGCAAAGCTAGGGATCAAACCCATATCCTCATGGATACTAGTCAGGCTCGTTACCCCTGAGCCACCAGGGGATCTTCCAGAGACTTTAATTAAAGAATAACCTTAGGGAGTTCCCCTTGTGGCTCAGGGCTAACAAGTCCGACTAGTATCCATGAGGATGCTGGTTTGATCCTTGGCCTTACTCAGTGGGTCAGGGACCTGGCGTTGCTATGAGCTGTGGTATAGGTCACAGATGCAGGTGAGATCCTGAGTTGTGGCTGTAGCTGATTTGACCCCTAGCCTGGGAACTTCAATATGCCTCGGGTGTGGCCCTAAAAAGCAAGAAAAAAGAAAGAGTAACCTTAGACCACATTCTGGGATTCAAATACACACTGGTCACTGGGAGGGAATTTCAGCTGAATGACTTAAGCATATTGTATAAAGGACACAGGGTACGGTGCCGTGGTAATGTCCCTTAGGAAATGTGTTTGACGTGAATGCAAACATATTTGTGTGGTTAAAAACAAAAAAAATCATGACTCTTTTAACTCCAGATACACACCATCTCGTCCTTACTTTAAGAGTTACACATCAGGCTCTTCCCACTAGTTAAGTTTGCAGTTCCTTCCTACGTAAAGATGAAATCCATTTGGAAACTTAATAAGCAATTATTTGTCTGTGGTAACGTTTCCCACAAAGATTGCCAATTGAAAGCAGATTACGTACTACTTAATAGGATGAACAAAAGCTCTATAACAACCTGGTTAAAAATATTTATGGTTAGGGGTTCCCCAGTGGCCTGGCAGTTAAGGATCTGGTGCTGTCACTGCAGTGGCTCAGGTCACTGCTGTGGTGTGGGTTCCATCCCTGGTCTGGGAACTTCACAAGCCACCGGCATGGCCAAAAAAAAGTTAAAAAAATAAAATATTTACGTTAAAGCTATAGATTAACATGGCTCTGTATTTAAAACAGTACTGAGAGAAAAAAGCAAACTGTATAAACTTAGGTACTATTAGAAATACATGAATACGTATTGGCTGCCTATTAAAATATGACAATATATGGGAATGGTGCAATTCTCTTCATGGTGGCAATTAACTCTGAGGAGAGAAAGAGAAAAGAGGTTAATTTTGATAAGGGCTGTGCATGGAGATAGCCTCAGTTACTATTTTATTTAATTTATTTTTTATTCTTAAATTTTTTTAAGTTTTTATTTTTTATTTATTTTTGTTTCATTTATAATGATTTTTATGTTTTTCCATTACAGCTGGCTTACAGTGTTCTGTCAATTTCTACTGCACAAAGTGACCCAGTCACACACACACACACACATATATATATACATTCTTCTTCTCAAATTATCCTCCGTCATGTTCCATTATAAGTGACTAGATATAGTTCCCTGTGACTATTTTATTTTTTTAAGGGTTATAGAAATGGTACGTTGTGCTTAGACAAACCTGGATGATGAGGGTGTGTGTATTTAATATAGTTATAATGTTCTCTCTATGTTAATGCACATGAATATAAACATAATATACACACAATTAAACTGATACATCTAAAAATTTAAATAAGCTCACTTTCGGATGACACCAAGGAGTTGCCATCAAACTAATTAAGAAATGTGCAGGACAGATGGTGACACACCATTGCAGGGGCATCTTTCCTGTAGGGTGGGCAGAGCACTGGTGAGGCCCATATTTGAGCCCAGAAGCACCAGGTCCCTGGATTCTAAGGGAAGACTGAGTGAGCAGTGGAGGAGGAAAGGCAACGTGTGAGAGATAAGAGCCCTGGGCCACCCACCGCCCAGCTGCACCACTGCCCAGCATTCCTATGCATTTCCCCATGTCCCGAGGTGGCCCTGAAGAAGCCACAGACTTTGAGGCATTGCTACCTACCCAGATATCCTCGACTGAGAAAGAGACAGAAACGTGGCTGCCTGGGTTGGTACTTGACATTTTTAGCTTTTCAGAAGCACCTGCATTCATTGCTAAGAAGGGACCATGACCTCTTCCCCAGGAAAGCTAGATTCCAAGCTTCAGAATTGGACTCTGAATAACAAACATTCAGAGAAAACCATCTGTTGATTGTCCCTGGATTCTATATAAAGTCTATAAAAGCAAAACAGTTTCACTGGTTTAAAAAAAGAATAGAAATTCAATAGAAGCAATTTTCTTTTAAAAATAGCTAAAATATAATAAAGGTACTGTGAAATAGATAAACAGGACCTCCAGTCTATGGAAGCTCTAAATAAAGATTCAGCGGAAATAGTCTCCTAAAAGGCTTTGATAATTTTCGGGAAAAATTTCCCTTTAAAGGGTTCGAGCAAACCTAATCCCTGTTCACTCAAATGACCAAGTTTTTCCATCTCTGAGCTTCAGTTCAGGAATCCAAACCTTCTCTTTTGGCCATAGCCACATACCCACATCATCAATGGTGTGTGCCAAGTGTGGTGGTTGGGTGGCTGGGGAGGTGGAGTGGCTTAGTGGATACCAAACTCTTGGTAATACATGGATGCTACAGTCTATCATTGTACTCCTTTTCTGTCTTCTCCCCTCTACCCCAGTCTCTGGGCTTCTGACAGCTTAACTTGGCAGAATCCATGAACATGAGCACCAAGCTGATGATTTTGCATTTTTCTCTCACAGAAATGTTGCGTGTGCAGTCTCTTGGAAGAAATGAATGTAAATTCCACAAAGGAGCAAGCCCATGCTTGGGAAGCTCTTTGCAAGTTCATTAAATTGATGGCTTTTGGAGAGAGATCTAAGAAGCGAAGCAGTGATTGGAAAAAAAAAATCAAGAAAGCATTCAATGTAATCTGCTTTCTAGAATAATATTCTTACTGTGTATACGGATCAATGGAAAAAATATATAAGGCTTGGATAAATGGACTAGCAATAACTATTGAACTAAAATTATAAGGTACAGAGAAGGAAAGAGGAAAGAAAGGAAGGAAAAGAAGGAGAAAAAAAGGAAAGAATCTAAGTAAAAACGCATTTGACAAAATAGCTACATATGTAATATATATCCTGAGAAATACAAACTCTATAACGTGAAGATTGTCAAATACTCAAAGCAAAAAGTAACGAGAACCGTTATGGGGCCATTCTTTTGCATGTATAACATCAGCTTGTGATTAAGCAGGCAGAGATAGGAAATTTAGGGAAGTGCTCCAAAATGTCAGAAGAATTTAACTCACAGGAGGCTTATTTTTTATAAGTGAAGGTCTACACCAGGGAGTAGCATTGCCATTTTTAAAGATGTTCTCCTACACAATAAATCATGGAATAAAGGAAAAGGGGGAGCTTTCTTCTGCTTTAGGCAAGTCGTGGAGCAAAACTGATCACACAATGTCCATTTTTTATTCTGTCTAAATATCAGCAGAAGTCTGACATATGTAAACGACCACAATAGGCCACAGAGATTAGATATATGAAGGTGTCACAGGTGTGCATTTGAACTTGGAGGCACAGGGTATGTCAGCGGACAACAATGGATGGTTAAATGTGTTCTACAGTGACAGTTCTGAGCACCACTAGATGTCAGCATCCAATAATGCTCCGAAAAAGGCTCCTGCAGCCTCTTTTATTTTTCTCTGCGACAGACTTTCTGTTCAGCCATTTTCTCCATCCAGAGAAAGTGAATGAGAAATTGCATGAGAAGTTAATAGGTGTAAAAATGTAAGAAGGTCAGCAATTCATGGGATGGGACCACTCTCCCAATCACAAGTTGTATATATTAAGCAGAGATATTGATAAAAATACCAGCACGTATTCGTGTGTGTGTGTACGTGTATAATGCACATAGCCATGGTATATGAAGGAACTGCTTCAAACATGTTCTCACCTCCTTAAGTTCTCAATGAGTGCTTCCCACCTGCTGCATCTTGAGAAAAATGAAGACATCTGATGCACTTCCTGTTTTCACTCTATTAAGAATTTAACCTTTTCTATATTTGGGGTGGATGTTTTTGGATCTCTCAACACTTCTGCAAAACTCTTACTGCCTTGAGGGCTAGAGCGTTCTCTTGCCCATCACGTGTGCCAGGTAAAATCAGTGCATTTGTCAATGACTCGGTGTATGGATGAATTAATTCATCACAGGGAGAGAATTGCAAGAGCAGGTCTGCCTCTTAAGCTAGACCGTGCGTTTTGAAGAATGCGTGTGGGGGAATACCTAGCATCAAATGACCTTGGACTACAGATATTACGAATTTCCAGAGAACAGCTAAGGAATTGCAGTTTACCTTTGCCCTTGTAGCCTTTTCTCTCAACACCTAACTTTGGAGAGAGGAGAGGAAAGAGAGGGAGTTAATGCCTTTCTCGCTGCAAAAGCTACAATCAAGGGAGACACCCCTCTCCCCCGGGGGGCCTCTGCTCCCAGGTGACAAAGGAATATCACACAAAGTCTGTGTGTGCAGGAGGCAGCCTGGGGGAAAAGAAGGGCACCAGTGGAACCGGGGAATCTCGGCACTCACAAAGGTCCTAAAGATTAGTTAGGCGGTGGTTTCCTGCTGTGACCTGGCTACAGTCTGGATGTATTTATCCTCCGGTTCACTGGGTGAACTCATTCATTACTCCCGATTCTAAAACAAGGTCTGCCCTTTTCTCTGAGAAACTGTAGCTCCAGACTGAGGTTGTAAAATCTATTCACGTAGCAAATGTCTGTTCACCCGGAGTCGCTGTGAGGCACTGTGCTAGCTTCCCCGGGGGAGCGGGGTTGGGGGGGAGCAGTGACAGGGACTGTCCCCAGAAGCTTAAAATGGTATCATCTAACTAAACCACAGTATAGAATAGTCTTACTGTTCCACAGTTTATTAACACTTGAAACATATAGCATAACAAGACAGAGGACACTTTCGTTTATTAAACGTTTCTTTTACAAAAAAAAATTCCTATTTGTACATTGAACATAATAGAGACATCAAATCTTCCAGCTGACTTTTCTTTTTAGATAAAGTAATTGCCATCTTTAGAAGAAAATGGCCTGCTCCAGGCTACAGAGTGAGCTGAGGTTATGTAACCGTTCTCACTGGTAGGCTGCTGGGAGTCTGTTTAAAGTCCTATAAAATCTTGATTGAAAACAACTTGGGAAGCAATAGGTCCAAGAGAAGATGTGAATTCCTGGGTACATCTATACCCAGGATCACGGTTAATATAATAATGCTGTCGTCTGACTCCTGGGCACCAAACACTTGGGGGAAGAGAATTTATTTCATCTTATTTCAGAATAATATGCAGGGTTTCTCTCTCCTTTTACTTCAAATCTATGGAACTGGAGGATTTCCCCACTGTGAGCAGTTTCCTCAATGTATTCATTTTTTAGTAAATACATTAAGGGGTGGTGCAGAAAGAGATCAGGGGTGTCTGTGTGCACCCGGAAACAATTTCTCCCTCTTGCTGTGAATTGAGGGTTGGCTGGAGCAGACCTGTCACTCAGACAGAGAGCAGATGGGGTGAGCACATTTCCACACACGGCTCTGAGAAGCAGCCGAGAACAGATTCCACGGCCATTTTGTTTTCAATCTGCCTTCACACTGTGTTTAGGATTTTGTGAAAAATGTCTAGTTTCTTTAGTGGAAGGCTGAGCCGAATTACCTCACAAACTTTTGTTCTGATCAGACGATATCTCTTCGTGTGCACTATGAGAAAAAAAAAAAAATTCACAGGGCTTCTATGTGAAAGGCTTAAGCAGCCTTGTAGCTTGCATTTTATTCTTTATTTGTGAATATTTTTTAATATGACATTGACAAGGTGTTGGATAAGACTCATTAGTGCTAGTAAAATGACAAATGTGTGTGTGCATATCCATTATTTAATACAACAGAGGATGAAAGACTGGTGAAAATAAGCAAAAGGAAATATTTGGAAAAATAGCCAGCTGTAAATAACTAACCCATTAGTTACTGAGCCCAGATAACAAACCGTATTGAGTGAAGGATTCATTCGAAGATGGCCAAGCCTTGTGACACTATTCATTTTCTCTATGTGCTTCAAATCTTCTCTTGAAGGAAATATTATCTTGAAGGAAAAGATACTTAATGGAAGAACTGGTAACTTTTATTTACAGAGAAAATGCTTTGAGATGTGTGGATAATACGATTGGTTTTAAGCTGGTGATCCACTGAAAGTTAAAAACATTTCACATACCATTTTAGCTAACTCATGAACATCTAGTCTTACAGCTCCTAGAAGGTCCCCACAGAACCAAGGCACAACAGCTACAAGGAATAAACCCCCCAAGTCTTTGTCCTTGCCTCTCGATTTTGCTATGAATCTAAAATTGCCCTAAAAATAAAATAAGGTACACCAGGTATGACTTCTACTAAAACGTTGATAAGAAATGGTAATAAGGGACATTCTTGCCTTTTCCTGATCTTTATGCAAAACATTTATTTTTCACTGTTAAGTGGGATCATTGCTATGGGTTTTTTCATAAGTTTTCTTTATCACCTTGACAGTTCCTTTTTATTCTTAGTTTTCTTAGCTTTTTGAGCACAAATGAGTGTTGCATTTTGTTCGTTGCTCTGTATCAATTAAAATAATTGTATGTGGAATTCCCATTGTGGCTCAGTGAAAACAAACCCGACTAGTATCCATGAGAATGCAGGTTCGATCCATGGCCTCCCTCAAGTTAAGGACCCAGTGTTGCCCTGAGCTGTAGTGTAGGTTGTAGACGCAGCTTGGATCCCATGTTGCTGTGGCTGTGGCATAGGCTGTCAGCTGCAGCTCTGATTCAACCCTTAGCCTGGGAACTTCCATTTCCCACAGATTTGGCCTTAACAAGAAAAAAAAAGAAAAAAGAAGAAAAAGGTGAAAAAGAAAAAAAGATAATTGTATGTTTCTTCTTTTTGTGTGTGTTAATGTGGTGAATGGAAATGTTTGATTTTTCGAATGTGAAACAAACCTTGCATTCCTGGGATACATCAGATTTGGTCATAATGTTTTATTCTTTTTTATATTTTGCAGGATTCAATTTGCTAAAATTATGTTAAGTATTTTTTCATCTATATTTCATGAGAGATGTTTTGTTTTATCCTGTTTTGTTTGTAATTGATTGTGGTATCAGAGCAATGCTGCCCTCTTCTTCTATTAACTGGAAAAACTTGTGCAAAATTAACATTACTTATTTTTTTTAAACAATTGCAGCCTTCAGTTTTCTTTGTGGAATGGTTTTTAACCACATATTTAATTTCCTCAATTGACATAGGGCTATTTAGGTTACCTACTTCTTCTTAAGTAGTTTCTCAAAAGCTTCTTAATAGCTTGTATCTTTCTAGGAATTTGAACTTTTCATTCTAGTTATCATATTTATTGACATGTAATTTTTAAAAATATTATCCTTTTGTCATTTTACTGGTAGGATCTATCACATTGCCTGAATTTTCTTTCCTGATAGTGGTAATTTATACCCTTTTCTTTTTTTTCTGGATAAATATTTATCAGTTTAATTGATCTGCTCAAAGAACCGACTTTTTTAATTTAGATTTTTAAAATTTAATTTTGTTGAAGTATAGTTGTTTTACAATGTTGTATTCATTTCAGATGTATAGCAAAATCAATCAGTCATATATATATATAAGAACCAACTTTTTATTTTATTAATTTCTGCTGTTAATATTTCTGCTTACTTAATGTTTGATTTGTTCTTTTCTTCATAGTTTCTCAATACAGAAGATTAGATCTTTAAGACCTTTCATATCTCTTAACATGAAGATTTAATGCTATAAGCTCTGTTTCACCTGAATCCCACAGGTTTTGATGAGCTGTATTTTCATTTGCATTCAGTTCAAAATATGTTCAAATTTGTTTTGATTCTTTTCTTTGATCTGTGACTTGTATAGTAGTATGCTATTTTATTTCCGAATTTGGAAAGACTATCAGATATCTTTCTATTATTGGCTCTTACGTCAATTTGTTGTGGTCACCAATCACGTTTTGATTGATTTCACTGTCTTTAAATGTATGGCGATGTGTTTTTTGATCCAGAATATAGTTTATCCTCATGAATGACCTGCATGATCTTGATAAGATTTGTATATTCTATTGTTGAATCAGGCTTGCTTTTTTTCTTCCTCTTCATCTTTTTAGGGATGCACCTGCAGCATATGGAAATTCCCAGGCTAAGGGTTGAATTAGAGCTGCAGCTGCTGGCCTACACCAGAGCTCATGGCAACAATGGATCCTTAACCCACTGAGCAAGGTTTGATCCCTGGCCTCATGGATACTAGTTGGGTTCTTAACCCACTAAGCCACTGCAGGAATTCCCAGGCTTGCTTTTAAGCTTTGTTTAGTGTTGATTCAAGGCAGACTTTGGCCCGGGGCTAGTTGATGCCCACTATGAGTTGATGTTTTTCTGAGGACTACACCCAGTGCTTGTTTATCATAAAGTCTTTTAATCTGGAAAGGTGGAAACACAAATGATCCTAAGGTCTGCACTGTATGTGCCTCAGGAAATGTTTGTCCCTTGCTCTCTGGTGATCCCCCTTCTTCAGGTGTTCCCCTCTTAGGCATTTGCAGATCAGTAGTTGAAGCCTTCCGTATATTTCTTTGCTGATCAATAGAGCCTTTCTTTTGTGAAGCTCACTCCTGTCAGATAACCTCCCTCACAAAGTGAAGTCACCTTGGTTGACTCAAATGCCAATCTCTATCTCCTTGATTGATCGACACTGCGTGACTTTCCTGAACGTGTGCCAGGACTTCCAGACAGTTATCTGAGGCAAATACAGAGCTGGCCTCATCTGCTTCCTCTGTGTCAGAGAGCACAGCACTTTGCTGCCTGGATCCAATGCTGGAAAACTATTGTTTCATGTTTTGTCAAGTTTTCTAGTTGTTAATGGTAGGACAGAAACCCCAGTCCCATGTGCTCCATTATGGCACTCAAACTATTTGCAACCTTTTGTTTTTGAATTACATTTGTTTTGAGTTTGCATTTATCACAGTTATACCTTGTTTTTGAAAGAATGATTATTAATCTTCCCATTTTACAGAAGGGAAAACAAAGTTTAGAGAGACCGATTTAGGGGCTGGAGCATAATATCTTCTTTCTCTCAGGCTGTATATACTCCACCCTTTAGCCCTCTCTTGATTTTCTTCAGTCAGAGTTCTTATTGGGAATTTGGAATCAGGCATTTGTAGTTCTGAACCCAGCACCATCATTTAATAGGACCTAAAACAAGTTATTATCTCTGTTTTCTCATATGCGAAATGGAAATCATAACAAAAGTAAACTCTCAGCAGTGCCTCATAATAGTAAGCATCAATATATGGAGTTACAGTTTGGGTGATAATGATGGTCATTAAAAAAAAAATACTCCTATAACCAGTCCCCATATCAACACTTATTCTGTATTGCTTCTCTGACAATATTAAAATTAGTGGTAAGGAAGGGAATGAATGCTAATGTCCTCGCTGCTCATTTAGGGCTCAATTTAATACGCACCTCATTTTTATGTTTTATCACCAGTTTCATGAGCTATTCAATCTATCATACAAGTGTGCAATAATTTTTGTCCACCATTAATGAATTTTACCATCAGTTTTGATTTTCTTCCCTAGGTCATCTTCTTAAAATATAATTGGCTTCAAATTAGCTCCCGCTTATAGCTAGAGTATAAACATTTTAGTATTATATACTTTGATAAAGCCCAAAGTATTCACCATTGTTGTTTTCTGTTCATTTAAGGAAATTTCATCATTTCAAAATGAAACTCTCTAGTAGTTTTGAAATCATATTATTTAAGATAAGAAAACAAGCCAAGATTCGTACATGGACATGGAGCATTTAGTCTTTGCTCATATCCCACCCAGAGCCAAAACCACGGTCATCTTTTTAAAAAGGCTTGAACATTCAATCTGTTGTTAAATATTTTGTGCCTATTTAATCCTTATGTAATCCTTGTATAATCCAATTTCTTGAGTTAATTTGTTCGTTTATAGCATTTCAACAGCCTTTCAAATTAACATCACAAAATGTAGTTCTAAAATAAAGACAGCATCCTGTATAATTGTAAAATGAATTTTTGGGTGAATGTATATTTATACATTGGGTTTCAAGATTTTTATGGTTTTAATGTGAGGAAGCATAATTCCAAACCATCCACACAGAACTGGGACCTGCTGAGACACAAGTCTGTCCCATTGTGGGTTTTGGAATCAATATGGTGATTTATCATAAATCTCTTTTTTTCAATTCATTTTTTTAAATTTTTATTGAAATATAGTTGATTTGCAGTATTGTGATAATTTCTGCTGTCAATAAAGTGATTCAGTTATGCATATGTGCACATCGATTCTCTTTCAGAGAATAGGCTCTCAGGCTGAGCCTAGACGCTCATGACGACTAAATGGGTCACTTTCCCCAGATTCCTCTTCTCTTTCTCTACACAGTGCTCACACAATTCCCCGGGGCTTTCCTTCCTGGTCCTCAGCCAGAAAGCTGAGGACTTCTTTGCCTCATTCTGTTCGGCATTTCTCTGTCATTGCATCCGCATCCGAAGTCCAGCAGCAAGGACAGGAAATCATTAAAAGTGCAACAGCCAATCACACCATCCTCTTGAGACAACAATTCCTTCACTTTGCAAAAGAGGTGCCCCTGTCACAGCTGCCACTGTCACCACCCTTGGCTTGCTAGGGAGCTGGAACGTGAGAAAGCAGAGAAAATGAAAACAAGCAAGGTATTCCCCTCACTCTCTTTGGTGTTCGGAGAAACTTTTCATGCTTCTCCAACCAGAGCTGGAGGGCACCCTGGAGTTTTCTCTCAGTCCACACTGATGCCATTTCCAAATCTGGAGCCACATTGAGCCCAGGCAAGAATAATGAATGGAAAAAAAACATTTAGGTAAAATCACCACTAATTTAGGAGTACTTCAAATTCTGGTTACTCTGCTAGTCTGCCTATTACTACTTATTGATTGATTGATTGATTTACTTTTTTTGTGTGTGTGTCTTTTTTGCCTTATCTGTGGCCGCTCCCGCGGCATATGGAGGTTCCCAGGCTAGGGGTCTAACAGGAGCTCTAGCCGCCGGCCTTCGCCACAGCCACAGCAACGTGGGATCCGAGCCGCGTCTGCAACCTACACCACAGCTCACGGCAACGCCGGATCCTTAACCCACTGAGGAAGGCCAAGGATCGAACCTGCAACCTCATGGTTCCTAGTCGGATTCGTTAACCACTGAGCCACGACAGGAACTCCTACCTACTTTTTTAAAATATAGACTTTATTTTTCAGAGCATCTCTGGCTTCAGAGCAGAGGTTTCTCATAAACCTATCCCCCAACACATATACGTTCTCCCCCACTATCAGAATACCCACCAGATGGCACATTTGTTACAAATGCTGAATCTCCACTGACAAATGTCACCACCCCCCAAACTCCACTGCTCACTCAGTTCAGTGTTGTACATTCTGTGGGTCTGGATACATTTGTGATGATATGTATCTGCCATTTTACTATCATATGGAGGAGTTTTACTGCCCTAAAAATCGTCTCCACCTATTCATCCCTCCCCTACAAATCCCTGGCGACCGTTGATCTTTTTACTATCTCTATGCCGACACCAAAGACCCTTTCCTCTTCACAAAGATTTTTATCAACAAAATGAGGACCGAAAGTTGTCACTGAATTCTTCTAGTTAGAAATGTTACTCTAAAGTTATAAAACAAAAATCAAGATGTACACAAACCCAACAACAGTTTTTATAGACACCATCTCTTAGTAAACAAGCAAATTATCAACATGTTTTAAAGCCACATGGCTAAGCCAACACACTTTGAGAAACCTAGCAGACAAATACTGCCTCAGAGCATATTGGTTTTGGCCAACACAAAGCTCTACCAAATAGCAGGCACATTCAAATGATCTCTGTTATTTGGTGGGAATGTAAATTGGTGCAACCACTGTGGGAAACAGTATGGAGATTCCTCAGAAAACTGAAAATACAATTACCATTTGATTCAGCAATCCCACTTCTGTGTATCTATCCAGAGAAAACCATGACTAGAAAAGACATATGTACTCCAGTGTTCATTGCAGCACTCTATACAATAGCCAAGACATAGAAACAACCTAAATGTCCATCGACAGAGTGGATCAGGAAGATATGGTACATATACACAATGGAATATTACTCAGCCATTAAAAGGAAAGAAATAATGGCATTTGCAGCAACATGGATGGACCTACAAATTATCATGCTAAGTGAAGTCAGACAATGACACACCAACATCAAATGCTATCACTTACATGTGGAATCTAAAAAAAGGACACAGGAGTTCTCGTCGTGGTTCAGTGATTAACGAATCTAACTAAGAACCATGAGGTTGCGGGTTCGATCCCTGGCCTTTCTCAGTGGGTAAAGGATCTGGCGTTGCCGTGAGCTGTGGTGTAGGTTGCAGACGTGGCTCGGATCCCGCGTTGCTGTGGCTGTGGCGAAGGCTGGCAGCTACAGCTCCTGTTAGACCCCTAGCCTGGGAACCTCCATATGCCGTGGGTGCGGCCCTAGATAAGGCAAAAAAAAAAAAAGGAAAGGAGAGATTAAAGATGTAGTAAAAAAGAGTAATTCTCTTTAGATTCCTGGGAACCTCCATATTGCTGCAGGTGTGGCTCTAGATAAAGGCAAAAAAACCAAAAAAAATAAATAAATAAAAATAAAAAATAAAAAAAGGACACAATGAACTTCTCTGCAGAATAGATACTCACAGACTTTGAAAAACGTATGGATTCCAAATGAGACAGGTTGGGGGGCAGGGGGATGCACTGAGGGTTGGGATGGAAATGCTATAAAATTTGGTTGTTATGATTGTTGTACACCTATAAATGTAATAAAATTCATTAATTAGTAAAAAATTATCTCTGTCATTATGAATCAGAGACCTAATCACTTTTATCAGTTGATATACTGTCCCAGAGATCAATACTTTATAGCAGAGGGTGAGCTTACTGACAGCATGACATTCCAGATGGTTCTTGTTCCTCAAGGGCTTTAAAGTACACTTAAGAAAATTAACAAACCACAGTCCACAACTTCTTAGGCACAATTTTAATTGAAAATAATGAAGCAAAAATAAAAATGTAATAAAATGGTATATTAACTTGGTATCTCAGGTCTGTATTTCCCAGTTAGTTACAGATCTATCTAAAGGCTGTCCATTTAACACTGTTGGTGTCAGTTTCCTAGGATAAAAGTTCTGCAAAATAATTACTCCACAGGAAAGTGATAAAAAATGTCTGAGTATCTTTCAACTGAAAAGTGTCCTGAAAGTATTAGACATGATGGCAACATAGACACACATATATTATTGATCACAGAGGTTAAGCCATTGTAGTAAAAGGATCAGGAGTGAGCATAAGTTTATTTCCAAGTTGAGGTGGTCACAGACCTACTCTGTCATTGGGTTCTGACCACGGTTTTATAGTTCATCTTGAAATACGAAGAATAAAAAAAGGTTTAAAAAATAGGCTTCCATTGAAAATTTGCTTACATTGACATCAGATTACATGCTAACTCTTGATATTTGAATTCACTCATCACCAGAAGTCTTTGTTTTGTGGTTTAAGCTCTTTATCACGAAAAATCTGAAATTATGAGACCACGAAGTACACAAGGGTTTTCAGTCCAAGACATGGGACTCTCCCAATGCCTTTGTGATGTTTTTGAAACTAAGGGCTAAAATTCAAGATATTGTTTATATAACACAAAAAGAAAGGCATACACTTTGGTATAGGTAATCACGTATAAACTGATCCACCACGATTGATGGTAATCACTGGTAAACTCCTTCACAGAACATTATTGCTGACCACATGAGGAAGGAATTCTTTCTTTCAAAAACAGACATTTTATTTTTATGTAAAATAATTGCCATTTGAAATAGACTAATTTTTATTTTTATTTTTTTAAGATTTTTATTTTTTCCATTTAGTTGATTTACAGTGTTGTCAATTTCTACTGTACAGCAAAGTGACCCAGTAACACATATATACATTCTTTTTCTCACATTATCCTCCTTAATGGTCCATCACAAGTGGCTAGATATAGTTCCCTAATTTTTAAACACCACTTTTACAGTCTTTTTGACTGCAATGAAGGCCAAATGTTTTGCTTCTTAGCATAATATTATAAATAGTAAACACATAAATTCCTCTTCATTTCATGAATAAGATGGGAAAATGGTAAACTGCTAAAATTATCATTTGGGCAGATGTCTGTGAAATAGTTGTAATAAGACACAAGCTGTCATCATTTCAATATATTTAGTTATATCGTGCCTTTAATTGTTTTTAAAGAGGGCTACATATCCACGGTGAAACAGCTCAAAGTTCTCAGAAGTCACAGAAGCAAATAAAAGATCATATGATGTTACCCACTTCAGCCACCCCTCAACTTATGTGAATCATAACGACAGAAAACCTGAGATATAATATACAGTTGTTTAATATATTATCGCATATTCTTAGGCAATTTCCTTAATGTCTCCGAATTTATTTGTTTATAAATGAGAAATTTAAAAATGATCTCTACAGTCCTTTTCAAGTTCCAGTTCCAATGATTACAGTGACATAACATAAACAGAAGAAGGATCTCATCATCTCTCAGCTACTTCACACAAATTATTCTGCAAAACTTTTTGAAGTTGGTGCTATTTTACTCCACTTTCAGTTTCACAGATAGGGACACTGATACAAAAAAGGGATTATTACCTTCTCCAAGATTATCATGGCAGGAACACAGAGACCCAAAAGTCTGCCTTCTCCTTCTTTTACCTTTCATTTGGCTTAATTTGATTTTTAGTGGCGGGAAATCATTATCCTAATGTACACAAATTGAAGGTCATAGATTTAAGTGTATAGGTTCGTTATGTTTGACAAACATTTGCACCCACACAACCACCATCCCAGTAAAGATCTGGGAACTTCCGTCACCTCTCGAAGCTTCCTCAACAGCTTGTGAAGAAGTGACATGTCAAGAGCCTAGCCCACGGGGAACCAAATCCTGCCGACAAAGTTGTGAAAGAGCGAGGTTGCTTGTGGAGGAGATCTTTGCCAGGCAAGCAAAGATGAATGCAATCTTCTAAGAGGATCCAGAGCCAGATAATCTAGGTAGGCTAGATATGCTTGGCCTGGACTTCTGACCCACAGAAACAAAGTAAAGGTCGTTTTAAGCCACCACATTTGGAATGATTTGTCAGTCAGCAATAGATAACTGCACAGTGACCACAGGCTGGCGGTAGGATTTGCACTTATTTTGGGAGACTCGGTGCAGTGTTCAAAGATGCATCCTCTGGACTGGATGCTGTCAGAAAGTGAGGACAATCATATGATTGAGGATCTGAATAATTTCTATCTAAAAGGCTGGAAGAATCTGGTGATATTAGAGGCCAGGTGGCAGAGAGGCAGCAGTCATTTAAGCTAGCAATGCGAAGCAGAAGCAGAGTTTTTGTGAGATTGGTTTGGACATTTTTTGTTTTGGATTTGTCCCAAACAATTCTGGAATGGTCTTGCTTCTTCGTGGGCATAGATTGACTGTTTCTGACTTGCTGTTCCTTGAAATTCTGTTCATCTGGAGAAAACCTCTAACAGCCAGACCAGCTACCTCCCAGATGGCAGCAGTCAAGAGTTTTTTTTCTCTCCTTCTAAATCCATAAATATGCTCTAGATATTCTTGTACAAGCCTTTTTATGGACTCATGAGTTCATTCTCTTGAATAAGATCTAGACGAGTGGAACGTTCACAGTCTAGACAGATGTATAACCTCATAAGGAATTGCCTACTATATCTTTATCAGTAATCTATAAGACTACAGATGCTCTACATTTTCAAAACACAGTGTTGAAAATTTTTTAGTTTCAGCTGTTCTAATGAGTGCAAAATAATATCTTATTTTGGATGTAATTTGAATTCCCCTGGTGATTAATACTGAGTATCTTTTCAGGTGCCCATTGGCCATCTACATCTTTATCAAGTTTCTGCTAAAGTCCTTTCCCAGTTTTATTGATTTACCTTTCCTTATTGATTTGTAGAAGTTCTTTACACATTCTGAATACACTTCCTTTGGCTTTTGTTAAATACATGCATGATGAGTACTTGGTATCTTTTGTTTTCATTTCCTTGTCCTTGGATAAGCTGAAGATTTGAATTTTGATAGCATCTAATCCATTAATGTCTCCTTTTATAGTTTGGGCTTTCAAAATCTGTCTAAAAATTTTGGCCTATCCAAATGTTAGGAAGATTTTCTTTTCTATTTTATTCTAAAAGTTTTATGCTTGTGGCTTTATGATTAGGTCTCTGAACCACTTCAGATTAATTTTCATGCATGATTTTTCCCATTGGGGCACTTTGGCACCTGTCAACAAAACTTGACACACACACACTCTCTCTCTCTCTATACATATATACATACTGTGTCATATATATAAGCTCCTTAACATATATATATATAAATATATGTATATATTTATAGTATATAAATTTACTATAAGATCCCAAATCCCATTCAATTGGAATATTTGTCCATTGTAACTCTAAAATTACATTTTTATTATGAGAGCTTTCAAACAAATCTGGAAGTGGTATAAATGTTCCAACTTCATTTTCTGTTTTCAGTGTATTGACCATTACAGATCTATTGCATTTCATATTAATTTTAGAATTGGTTTTAAATTTCTATTCAAAAATAGGATAAGAATTTGAACACTGAGTATTTTTGCCCCAAACATGGTATATCCTTTCATTTATTTGGGTCTTAAATTTTTTTTCTATAATGCTTTATGGATTATTACAGAAGTACACATTTTTTATTAAATGTATTCCTAAGTATTTTAGATTTTATGATGCTATGTTATTATTATTTAAATTTTATTTTCAATGTTGTAGTAGGTATATAGAAATATAATTTAAAATTGAACATTAGCCTTGTATCCTATGACCTTGATAAATCACTTGTTAGTTGTTAGTTGAGGTCTTTTGTAGATTTCTAATGACTTTCTGGATAAATATCATGACATGTAGGAATAAAAATGTTTTATTTCTTCTCTTTTGATCTGTGTCTTTTATTTTTTTCTTGAAATATTGAAATGGACTAGAACTCTGTCAAGTATAATGCTGAATAGAATTAGTAAGAGAATAACTCCTTGTTTCCACCATGTAATTTACTTATAAAAGTGTTCCACAAACACTTGAAAAGAATATGTATCATGTGATAGTTTAGGGTCATGTTTTTAAAATGTCGTTTAAGTCAATTTGGTTGATAATTCTATACTCTCCCATAGGCCCAAGGATTCCTTTTCTACTTTATCAGCTGCTGAAGATGGACTGTTATCTGTTTGTGAATTAATCTGTTATTCTCCTTAGTTCTATAAATTTTACTTCATGTGTATGAAGCTCTTTTATTAGAAGCATGCACATTAGGGCTTTATATTCTTAAAACATGACATTAACCATCATGAAATATTTCTCTATGTTTCTGGCAACGTTTCTTGATTTTAAGTCTGTTTTTCTGCTATTATAGTAGTAAGATCAGCTTTCTTACGATTTGTGCTTGCATTGTATGTCTTTCCCCATTTCACCTGCATTTTTCTTTATGTTAATGTGTACCTCTTATAAAGAAGATAAAATTGAGCTTTCTTGTTCATCAGTCTAACAATCTTGGCTTTATAGGATTTGAAAACCCATTAATTTTTAATGTAATTATCAATCTGCTCATCTGCTTGGGTTAAGTCAACCATCTTAAAATGTGGTTCCTATTCATCTTTTAGTTCCTCTGGTCTTATATTCCTTCTTTCTATTTAAGTTTTGCATTTTTAGTAATTCCTTCCATATTTATACAGGTTTTTCGTGGTATTTTTTAAGTTGCTTTGCCAATCACAATATGTAAAATTAATGTATTACATCCTTTTTTTTTTTTTTTTTGCTTTTTAGGGCCGCACTTGCAGCATATGGAAGTTCCCAGGCTAGGGGTCAAATTAATGTGAGCTGCCGCTGCAGGCCTATGCCACAACCACAGCAATGCAGCTCTGAGCTGTATCTGTGACCTATACCACAGCTCATGGCAACACCGGATCTCTAACACACTGAAAGAGGCAAGGGATTGAGCCCACATCCTCATGGATACTAGTCAGGGTTGTAACCCTCTGAGCTGCAATGGAAACTCCCTATTACAATCCATCTTGAGTGACTATTATACTACATCATATATGTATTGTAAGCACCTTACAAACTTACAACGGTATTATACCATTTGCTTATCTTCCTGTCTTTAGTATTACTGTTGTTTTACATCTTTTTTTTTTTTTTTTTGCTTTTTTAGGGCCACAAACGGCATATGGAGGTTCCCAGGCCAGGGGTCAAATTGGAGCTTTAGTTACTGGCCTATGCCACAACCACAGCAATGCAGGATCTGAGCAGCGTCTGTGACCTGCACCACAGCTCACAGCAACACCAGATCCTTAACCCACTGAGTGAGGCCAGGGATTGAATCCACAACCTAATGGTTTTCAGTCGGATTCATTTCTGCTGTGCCACAATGGGAATTCCCTATCATATCTTATTTTACATATTTTACTGAATATTGAAGAGTCAATTTTAAAGAATTTAAGAACAGAAAAACAAATCATCTTTAAAAATTTACCTACATGTGGACCTTTTCTAAAAGAATTTTGCTTCAAGTGAAACTGAAATAGTTTACAGCAAATCAATGTTCATGCTGAAAATATCCCTAACAATAATACAATTAAAATAATCATTTAAAAATTGACATCAGAGTTCTATGGAAGCAACGAGAACTAAGAAGTCTAAAATTCTAGAGAGGAAAGAAGATCCCAAAGTTGAGCTGAAAATATGCAAATGCTTTTTCTCTGAAGGAATCTGACTATTCCAAGCATGGTTTAGAGGCTGTAATTTATGGCTTGGCCCAAGCAGAGGTCTGCTGATGGATAACAGATAAATTAGCAGAGTTTGATTTGTTACGCAAGTGGTAACTTCTCAGTAAGATTTCTGAAGATTCTTAACCCTAGCCCAACCCTGCAACATTCCCTGAGTAGCTTACATGATTTATTATTCTCCGTAGCATTTCTCAACTCAAAAATACTTTATATCCTATTAATTTATTTTATCAGTATCCGACTCCCTGCATCGGAATTTAAGGTACAAAAGGGCAAAGAATTTTTTACATTTTATTCACTGCTATATCCTAGTGCCTTAAAATACTCCAGTGGAGTCTCAATAAATATTCCATAAAAAATGAATATGTAAAAACTAAGCATTGGATTTAGCAGCCTGGAGGACGTTTGCTACCCTGACAAGACTAATTTCCAAGGAATGTTGAGTTCCTGGGACTGATGATAAGGGATTTGAGATAAAACAATAGGAGGTTAAATGGAGGTGATTATACATCTCTTTCAAAGGGATAAGATATTAAGGAGAACAAAGGAATAGGCTGGATGTACACGATGAGGAATCGAGACAGGGAGTGTATTTGTTTTTTGTTGTTATTGTTTGCTTGCTTTAAGATTGGAATAAACCATGAGAGTGAATAGCCAATGATGCAGGAGAGATACAGCAGAGAGAAAATTTGCCGAAGTGCTATCTACCCTTGAGTAGGTGAGAGGAGATAGGATCTAGATTCTATTAAGTGTGTTTGGCCTGAGAAATGTGAGCAGTTCATTCACACTGGAAAGAGAAAAAATAGATAATGATACATACAGATTAATAGATAAGTGATGGAAAATCATGGAGATATTCTTCTGATTTTTTCTCACTTTCCCCTGAAATAGGAAGCAATTCCTAACTATGAATGGAAAGAAAGTGTTGGAAGTTTGATAAGAGAAAACTGTGATATAGTGACCATCCAGAGGATGTAAAATGATGAAAGTTCTAGGGCAGGGGTCAGCAAACTCTGACCCTCGGGCTGAATCTGGGCTACCATTTATTTGTGAACAAAGTTTTACAGGTACACAGCTATGCCTATTTATTTATTTATTTTATTTTAAATTTTTTTTTTTTTTTTGCTTTTTAGGGCCGCACCTGCAGCCTAGAGAAGTTTCCAGGCTAGGGTCCAATTGGAACTGCAGCTGCGGGCCTACACCACAGCCACAGCAACACCAGATCTGAGTTGTGTCTGCAGCCTACACAACAACTCACAGCAACACCGGATCCTTAACTCACTGAGGGAGGCCAGGGATTGAACCTGTATCCTCATGGATACCAGCCAGGTTTGTTACCACGGAGTCACGATGGCAATTCCCTATGCCCATTTACTTACATGTTTCACCTTTTGCTCATGCAGTACAATGCCAGTTAAGAAGGTGCCATAGAAAGCTCATGGTCCATAAAACCTAAAATATTCACTAAGTAGTCTTTCACAGAAAAAACTGTCAACACTGTTCTAGAGAAAATGGAGTTAATTTATAGACAGCCCTTAGGGCTCACCTAGACTTAGGTGAGGTCGGTCAGTCTGGGCATATGTTTTTCTCCAACCATGTTTAGTTACATTGGTTCAGATATGGACAGAAGATGAATTAAACCAGGGCTGGCATTTTTCCCAGTGGGTTTAAGGAAGAGACAAAGTGAAAGGTGCTGAGCACTTGCCAAGGGCGTGGGTACAATGATGGGCCATGGAATATGAGCTAGTTCCTGAAGGAGCTGAGGACATGAAAAAGAAGGGCTGTAGGATAGAGGAGATCAATGTATGTCTGGTCCCAGAGGAGTAAGAAAGGTGGGAAGCTAGCAAATGGGAACTGGAAACTGAATGCATACAATTTGGATTATACATGGTTGGCAGTTATTGGAAATTATGAGTTTCAATTAGAGGCTGAGAGGTTGGAGTGGGGCTGGGGACAAACCATTGGAGGAGAGAAACAGGTACTATCCTCTGTAACTAATTTGGTGACAGAATGTTTACATTAACATCTTAAATTTCCACCTGGCTTAGCTGAAATCTCTTTTCATTGTTATTTCAAGTATTAAGGTTATACTTATTGCATAAATCGAGAGCTATCATATTTGTAGAAACATAGAAAGTACTTGATGATTCTTTGGTATTAGGTAGTGGAAATTAGGAAATCAGTGAGAAAAAAATCTTAAAATTAATTTACATTCAAAATGTGATTTTTATATCATTCATATTTATTACATCGTTATCACTAATCTACTATAAGTACTAATTCCTAGGTAAAATCTAGGTGGCTTGGAAAATACAATTATTTTAAAACCATGAAGGTGTCATTCTGGAAAATCATTGTCTTGTAAGTGTCACTCACAGGCCAAGAACACTCAATTCTCATTTTGGATATTGTTTTCTAATAACTGACACTGTCCTGCTCAGAAATAAACCAGTAAGAAAGATGGTGAGTACAATAATCATTGTGAATGCTGCATACAAAGAGAAAAGCAAATCAGTTTATAACCTCAGAGGCTGGAGAACTTTGTGTTGCATTGCTGGGTCACTCAGAGTGGAGGTGAATGGGAAGCTGAGAAGGGGGTGGTACTTCTAACTTGTGTTAATCTGCTGAGCTATTAAAGTTTTCCTTCAATATCGTTAAAGTCCAGTTTATTTCTGGAAATCCTCTCCTTCATACACTGAAGGGCTAGGTTGGTACCATATATTTCACAATATAGTGATTAGATTGTACTACATACAGCGTATAAGATTTCAAGTGCAGATGAATAGATTTCACACAGAGGTTAATTCATGCTAGCGATAAAAAATAAAAAAGAAATCCCAAAAAACAATAAATTTGCCAATTCTAACTTAACGTCTTAAGTTTCCACCTGGCTTAGCTTAAACCTCTTTTTATTGTTATTTCCATAAAAAGAAGTTTTCTTTTTTCAAGAAAAAAAGTATCAGTACTTTCTGGACCTACCCCCCAAATTATTAAAACCAATCTAGTGTTTACATGCACTTATTCAGGGTCCTAAATAATACACAGCAGCACCCCTACCTCATCCTTCATGCATCCCTTTAATCATTGCTCCTTTCCATCTATATGATATGGTTCAGAGGGGCTGACTCTTGAGGGGTTGGATCTGTGGTGGAAAACCACATTTCCATCAAGGTGGTTCCAAGAGACAAAAACAGCTGCTGAAAAAAAAGAAGATCAATCGCAATGCCTCTCTAAAAGTTAAAAATGTTCCCATTTTCTATGGCAGCAATGCTGGACAACTTAATGGGGTTGACTCTTCTACTGCCCTGTCCCCAACTTTTAGGGGATGCAAGAGTGTTCTATTCTGCAGGACTTGGAAGTTGAGTGCTTGCCGAAGTACCTTGAGTAGAGGGCAAAAAATGCTGGGGAAAAGAAAAAAATCCCGTGGGAGTTCTCACCATGGCACAATGGATTAAGAATCCAACTGCAGTGGCTCAGGTCACTGTAGAGACATGGGTTAAATGCCCAGCCCACCTGGTGCCGTGAGTTAAAGAACCTGGCATCACCGCAGCTATGGCATAGGTCACAGCTGCGGCTCGGATTCAGTCCCTGGCCTAAGAAATTTCACGTGCCATGGGTGCAGCCATAAATAAATATAAATAAAACTTGTGATCTCAATTGTTTTTGCACTTTTTTTCCCATTTTCTAGGCTGCTATTTCTTGCTCTAATTTTGTGTGTGTGTGTCTTTTTAGGGCCACATCCACGTCATATGTAAGTTCCCTGGCAAGGGGTTGAATCAGAGCTGCAGCTGTCAGTCTAAGCCACAGCTGCAGCAATGCCAGATCTAAACCATGTCTGCAACCTACACCACAGCTAATGGCAATGCCAGATCCTTAACCCACTGAGCAAGGCCAAGGATCAAACCTGTGTCCTCATGGATACTAGTCAAGTTCGTTACTGCTGAGCCACAATTGGACCTCCTCTTGGTCTAATTTTTGTACTGTGACTTCCTTTTTAAAATTATCCCCTATGGAAATATATTTCTTCCAATAATAGTACTCTTTTCTAAGAATAATAGCAGAATTGCTTCTCTTTCCTTTCATTTCCCCATTTTTTTGCTTATCTCTTTTATTTTGTTTGATATTTCCTCTTATAAGAGTTTCTGCAAGTTAGAAATAGTCCAGAAAAAAATTTGTTTCATTTTATTATTTCATTTAATATTTTATTTCACTAATTAATTTATTAATGAATTAAATAATACAACTTATTTCCTAAGTTCTTTTCAGTTTCCAAATATGATGGATTTTTATGTAAAAGGGCAAAAGAACCTGAAATGATCAAACAGGTAAACCACTTTTGAGAGAAGAAACTGAAGGTCCCAGGCTTATTTAATCAAACCGAAAGACGTTTACATTTGAGCCAGCAGCATGTCACACTTGCCTGCACTAACTTGAAACGATCTGTTATCTAAAAACCTTGATGGAATATTACTCAGTCATAAAAATAATGCCATCTGCATCAACAAGGATGGAACTAGAGACTCTTCTACTAAATGAAGTAAGCCAAAAAGAGAAAGACAAATATCATATGATATCACTTATATCTGGGATCTAATATACATCACAAATGAACCTAACTACAGAAAGGAAACAAATTCATGGACTTGGAGAACAGACTTGTGGTTTCCAAGGGGGAGGGAGTGGGATGGACTAGGAGTTTGGGGATAGTAAATGCAAACTATTGCATTTAGAATGGATAAGCAATGAGGTCCTGCTGTATAGCACAGGGAACTATATCTAGTCACTTGCGATGGAACATAATGGAAGATAATGTGAGAAAAAGAATAATATATATATTACGACTGGGTCACTTTGCTGTACAACAGAAATTGACAGAACATTGTAAATCAAGTATAATGGAAAAAAATAAAAATCTTTTAAAAATTAAAAACAAAAATAAAAACCTTGCAGAAAATGCAGTAGAAGATTTCTTCAAGGTATGATAGCTCAATTCAAATTTTATCATGTTCAGTGTATTTTAGCTATCAGGTAACTTAAAGTGTACTTTAAAATGACTGTTTATGTTTCATCTGAAAGGCAAAAATAAGACTAATAAGACAAAAAGTAAGGCTACTTGATCTTTGACTAAATGAGACTCTCTTATGCCTAAATTTTAACATGAAGAACTAAGCTGACTATACCCAAGTCACAGCTGGCCAAACACATTTAATCTCAAAGCGAGTAATTTCCTTAGTCTCAACATTAGCTTTACAATTCCCCAAAGGATTATATGTCAATTATAACCCAATAAAGTCAGAGGGAAAAGAATTCCCAAAAGGAAATTACTCGTTTCAAAGATAAATGTATATTTTTATGAAGAGAAATGGACTTTTAAGTTTTCAGAGATTATGATTATTTTATAATGATCAGTTTTTTGAAAAGCATGTATTGTGAAATTTTTGTTCATGTTGGCATTCTTGAACATACAGTTCTTTTGTTACTATGCTAAGCATTTCATAAACACCAGAAAGAATAGGAATTATCACTTCATAAGATTTAAATAGGAGATAATTTTCTTATTGTCTTAAAAGTGGCTTTACAAAACATAAGACATTTTCCCCAGATATACTTATAATTAATTATGTAGATATTAGTAACCCAAGGCTACAGAATTTCCAAGTTGTCATTTACTATAATACATAAATAACTAAAGACCAATACAATTCCTTAGCTCTTATGAAAATTAAGATTTTTGAAAATAACTATTTTATGATTTAATATCTGCCATTATTTCTGGTTTGACCAGAAGAAATTATATCCAAAATAAACAAAAAGTCTGGAAAATAAATATTTTTTCATTTCATTGCTCTCACCTTGATATTTTGAAGCGAACCAAGAAATCATTTTTCTTTCTGAATTGCATTAGCCTTTTTTTGTTTCTCTGTTAGTTTATGAATCACTAAAGAAAACACAGAACAATAAACATTAGGCAAGGAAATAGCATAAATCGGGAGTTGTTATCATTTGCTAAATGAAATGATGTCCACAGACTCCACTCCACCCTCTCCTCATTCCCCAGACTTTCCAGACTGTAGTCCATGCACGGAATTGTCATTGACTATTGAAGTGTTAGGTCAGCTCAACTCAGGCAATAAGCATCCTAAAGAAAGAGCATCTACTGCATTGGAAAGAATGTACACACAGAGGAAAGAGGGATAAACAAAACAAGAAAGAAAAAAACAAACAAAAAAAAAACACTGGAGAAACTAATAATAAGTACACAAAGTACACAAGTGTATTTATTACATTTTGCAAGCACTTTGTTCTACATTTCAAAAACGCCACCATCAAGCTGTTGGCACATTTATGTACAAAACAGATTAATTGTAATGCCTGCTACAAAGCACTTTTTGTGAAAATACAAACTCTAATACCAGAAAAAAAAAAGCCAGAAACGTCAACATCATTACATAAGTTTAAAAGACAGTTTTAAAAATCATCACAAACTGTTAAGACACAGAACCGAAACACTATAATATAGAATTTAAAGAAGCCCATTAATACTTTTGCTGAATATCTGTAATACTGCATATATCAGGAGAATGTTGAACCAGTAGGACAATCTAAGTGTAGAAAAGGAAGCAAAACCTCAAATTAATTAAATAATACTACAGAATGCATAATCATGCCACAGATAACCCTAATAATACCCCCCCACACCTACTACAAGAACTTGTAAAATTATGGATGATGCATGACTAGTCGTTGTACAAAGATTGTTTCACTCAATAAATTTTATTAGAAATGCACTTACACTGAGAAAAGATTTCACAATGGTCAAATCAGTGCACAATACTACCTAGTTTTTATACACTGACAAAAATGTCTTGTCAGGCTACATCATTTTAAAAGACACTTTACAGCATTCTTGTAGTATTAGAAATAACCGAAAGAAGAGTTAAGGTTAAAACAAACACCAAATTTGGTCCAATAATACTGATTGCTTTTTTTTTATTATTCCTTTGATACAGGTATGTTTTATAAATGAATACAAATGAACATTTGGTTAAAATGACTTACTTGAAATAAAAACACAAATATATCACTACACTTTGAAAGGACACATTGTATGGTGGCCTCTGACCACTCTTTAAAAAACGCTACAGGTCAACCAACATAGATTGGAAGGCTGCAAGCAAAGCTATTATATTAATGGAAGCCTTTTCAAATATATCATACACATTTGAGGGATAGTTTACAGAGGTGCAATCCATTACAAATTTTTAAGGTAGGTAAAACAAAGTCTGAAGGGTTAGTGTGCTTATTTTTAATATACCACCTTTATAAAGGTAATTCCACGTTAGCATATTAAAAGTTCCAATCCAGCCATTGCTTAAATCACAAAGAGATCATTCGCCAATAGTCCACAGTAGTTATTTCCTTTAAAATTGTCTCTATACTAAACTTTAAAAGATAAGCCTGGTGTCACAATCTTAAAGAGGTAACTAGCCATGCATTAGCATTACTGTTTCTACATGCTCACAACATAAACATGAGTAATCAGAGAGAAATACCTTTTAAGTACATCAAGAAAAAAATACATTGTTAATGAAGATAAGAAGCACTTTTTTTTTTAACCTACTCTTACAAATTTAGAAATTGCACCTTAGATTGATGAAAACATTAACCAGGGCCTACAGCAATGTGGCCACTGATCTTCAGACAAGGTTTTCATATTTTGAGTCATCATGATATCATTTCTGTTCTATTCGTAATGTACAATGATCCCTTTGAAGGTTACCTGTAGTTAAACTAGTTACCGAAATCAAAATTAAAAAGTATAAAAAGCTATTTTTCTTTTCAAAATGTAAGAAATAATGCAAAAGGCGTAATGTATAACACATGGAATGGTTAAAAATCAAAGAAATCTCTGCATCTGACACTGTTAGTCTCTTTGATCTTATAGAATTATTAAATGAGTTTGAGAAATTTAAAAAAGAAAAAAGGCTGGATAGGAGCTTGTAGAAGATAATCCAATTACACCAATTTAACAAATTAGGAAATTAAGTGCTAAACAGCAAAGATCTGTAGTCAGGTAATTCATAAGTCACCCTCCATATCATTGCTGAGAAGCACTTTCATTTTCTTTTTCAAAAGGTTGGATGGTTGGATGGCCTTTAGTTAAACATCAATTCATCTGAATGGTGGAAAGGATGGGCAGGTGTTTATGTGTATGCATTGAGCCGCTCTTTGGAGCGAGTAGAGTGGATGTCATGAAGCTCTTGCTCCTCCTTCGACTTGATGTCCTCATACTTCTGCATTCGGCAGGCATCTTTCACATAAGCCCAGTTGGCAGACAGAACCATTAGGTAGTGGACCTAATCAAAGACAAAGATAATTTATACTGGGGGGGCTTTGTTCTGTGTCTTCATTACACCTTCCTATCAGAAAAGAAATATACAAATCATATACTTCTACAGAATATGTTCATTAATAAAAATGGAATGATTTCTGTTGTAATACCAAGAATATAAATAAAACATTCCTTCCTCACTCCTTCTGCTATGAAGTCAACTTCTCTGCTCACTTTTTTCAGTATCTCTTTCTTCTCTTTCAACTCTGAAGTATCCAAGAGTCTTAGTCCAATATTTTTAATCTTTATGTGATGCTTCCTGTCCTTCTGCCTTCACTTACCCAAAGTGTAGACTGTACATTTCATGTTTATGTATTTATGTTTTCTAATCCATTATGGGAAACAGCTTCACATATGGCTGGAGTCCAGTCAACCTAGATTAATGAGCTGATGTATTGCTCACTGTCCAACAGAAAGGGATCATGGAAACCCCCAAATAACCTGTGGATTTAATTATCAAGTTAATTTTCCACACAATGAACTTTGCACTTTCCTCTATATTACAAACTATATGAAAGCAAGCACTATGTCATATAGATTTTGTGTATTATCTTCATTCATAATAGCTAGAATAGTGCCCTGTTCAAGAAGGAAGCTCCTGACTTGTCTTGAGTAATAACATAACTCAAGGAATGAAGCCCTTGATTTCACCTGAATTGACTCAGCAATGAGCTCACTTATTTATTTTTCATTCTTTCTGTCCCTCATAGACCATAAGAGAAAGTAGTTTTCCAAATGGTGGATTTTGATAGATGAACAGGAAAGAGAAACTAAGTTGTCAGGTATGTATTTCCTCTGCGTTTTAAAGGATAGGCAATATTTTTTATCCACAATTTAGTAAATGAAAACACTGAATTTTTCATTGAAGTACAGTTGATGTACAATATTATGTAAGTTACAGGTATACAGTATAGTTCAAAATTGTTAAAGGTTATATTCCATTTATAGTTATTATAAAATATTGTCTATATTCTCTCTGTTGTACAATATATAAGGAGCTTATTTTATACCTCATAGTTTGTACTTCTTAATCCCCCACCCCTATGTTGCCCCTCCTCCCTTCCCACTGGTAACCACTTCTTTTTTTTTCTGTACCTATGAGTCTGTTCCTTTTTTGTTATATTCACTAGTTATTTGTATTTTTTAGATACCACATATAAGTGATATCATACAGTATTTATCTTTTTCTGTTTGACTTATTCCACTTAGCACAATGCCCTCCAAATCCATCCATGTTGTTGCAAATGTCAAAATTTCCTTCTCTTTTATGACTGAGTTGTATTCCACTGTGTATTTATATGTGTGTGTATAAGGTGTGTATATATATATTTTTTTTTCACATCTTCTTTATCCATTCATCTGTTGGATACTTAGGTTGCTTCCATGTCTTGGCAATTGTAAACAATGCTGCTATTAAAAACTGGGATGCATGTATCTTTTTGAACTATTGTTTTTGTTTTTTCAGGTATATACCAAAGAGTGGAGTTGCCAGATGATATGGTAGTTCTAGTTTTAGTTTTTTGAAAAACACTAATATTTTGATTAGTCAAGATGGGAGGCAGCCCGGTTCTAGAAAAGTGCTAATGGACACATAGAATGCAAGATCAGTTCTAAATGGTGACTACTGTAGCACGTTAAGACGGTCAACAGATAGCAGAAAGAAATTAACAAAACAATTTTGACACAATGATATAGGAAAGAAAGGCATATTGATAAGAATACAAATAAGAATTTTTAAGAATGATTCGTTTTGTCTGAAATTTTGCATTTTGTTTAGTTTAGATATTGTAAGCCACAAGTAAGCAGGAGCTGTGAGTTATATTCTTGTAACCACGGCATTTTTGTAATGAAAGCTTAATCACTATACATATGTGGATCAAATAAGGCATAACCAAATTCCTGTAATACATTTTTGTTGTTTGCTGTGCAGAGTATTTATCAAGTGGAAGGTACTTAAATTATTTGCCACTGGAATGAATTTATTTTTACATGAAGTCTAAGAAAACATGACCCCTAAATTATTAAGTTTCTTTGAGTAAAATACTAAAAAGAATTTCAATATTACTCTAGTTCAGAGACTGGTGCATCTCAATAGGTCTTCAGACATTTCACCTGACCTTAGGTTAACAAAAGCTGCCAGGTAAATTAGCAGGTAAATCTTGACCACTGGAATTTGGTGATGCTGAATTGACTGTTTTGGCAGCAGATAGAATTTCCTAACATAATGAAAGTCATGGAGTAGAGTACATGTTATTGTTCATCCAAATTCTTACAATCCTTGTCATAAATTATAGATGATGCTTGAAATATTTTGGTGGAGTAGAATTCATCTCAAGTTTTTGATCTCCAATATGGAAATAATGATGGTAGTTGTAGTGTGAGTGTTGAATGAGATCATGACGAGGTTAATGACAGGTGCTATATTATGACTATTGAATGGATTCATGTATGTAAAACATTTGACGGTGCTTTCAACAAAGTATGTTGTAAAGAAATATTTATGTCAGTACTATGGTAGTAGTATTAATACTGGGAACAGTAGCAGTACTTATATTGTCCTCGTCTCCTAAGATCTAAATTTGGGATGTCAATCAGTATTTAGATATTCCTTATTTCTTAAGGAATTTATGCTTTAGATATCTAAAAGCATGCTTAATATTTCAAATAATCTTCTAAAGGCTTGCCATTTGAAATAAAATTTATTTATAACAATTGCTAAACCTATGCATAAGTTCCTTAAGAAATATATAACATCTAACTCTCTATTATCCTAAAATCTTTTCACAATGGAATCATTTCAGAGTAAGCATTTATAGAGTCATTTAAACATTATTTGCTTAGGTAGGTACTTTTCACTAACGTTCCTGAAGGCATGTGCTTTTACACAGAATTTTACACATACGTATATGTTGCAAATGCAAACAAATGCTTTATTATGTGTCTTTTTTCAAAAATTACTTTGATGGGCCTCTTAGACACAGGTGTACGCTGCCTGAAATACATGTCCCTAAAACTTATCCATCACACAGGAATGTGTGTGTGGACATAAACGTATAGATGGTTCCTTTTATTTCACAGCCAGGCTAGGCTGGGTGCTGCTTGGGATCATGAGGTTTGGAACTTCACTTCCCAGAACATCTGGATGATTCCCTAGGGCATATTCTAGAACTGATTTTATGTTAAGACTATAAGGCCTTTGCTTATTATTTTACTGTACCCCTCCAATTAATTAGGCAGCATAATTTAATGAAGTATCTCATATCCTGAAATGAAATTCCTATGCAGAGATTTATACACGGAATCTAAAATGTTGAGCAATTAACATGACATTAAATTAACAAAACATCTGAAATTCCTTTTTGGCCTCTACAGAGTCGTTTTTGTTAGATGTTTTTGAAAATCATTTTTAACAAAGTAGCATCAAGTCAATATAAATGTGTTTATGGAATCACTAAAAATAAGTGGTCTGAAATGGCTCACCAGCACATCAGCATTGTCTCGATACTCCTATTTTTAGTCTTTGACAAAAGAAAAACACTCATTTTTTTTTTAAAGTATTCCTTTCACCAACACAGTGGCCCATGTATTGGCACCTGAAGTAAAGGAATGAAATAAACCCAAATTGATAAATCATTTTTGCATATATAGTTTGTTGTACCATTGGTGAGGTTACTGGGTGCCTTCTAGAATTGCAAAATACTTGTCTTCTAGCACACAAAAACAAGGACTGAGGACCTTGGCTGCAAAATCTCTTCCTAATGCTCAGAGAACGTGTTCATTGCTGCCATCTGGCAGTCCAGTGAAAAAACTGGAGTTCACGGTGAGTTACAAAGAGACAAGGTCCTCAAAACTCAGTAAAAGCCTAACAACATTTCTAAAGAAAGATAGGCACAGAAACATGAATTGAGACTAGTGAGGTTTGTGTGAAGAAAAATAAAATAATCCTTTAAAATAAGTGACTCAGTACGGCTTTTTTATGTTCTATTTAAGGAGGAAAAAAGGATAATGTACATCAAGGAATTGATTCTGTAGTTTGAATATCCCACTGATACATACTTATATGCTAAAGTGAATTTTTTAACGTTAAGAGTAGTCTAATATCTAAAATGCCAGTGAACCTACTTATTTTTGTTAGTGTTACCAATATTATGGAGTGTTTGAATATTTCAACTGGCTATCAAATATTTGTGCTATTGTAATGATCTTTCTTTAGGTTAAACTTTGTTTTTCACTTATTTATTTGCCCATTTTTTCCTCCCCCCCTTTTTTTTTTACTGATATTAAAACAAGTACGATTTGTATAGACTTCAGACACTAGAAATAAATCACCATCTCTATGGGCAAATCGAAAAGCCAAGCCTCAGAGCCTGAGGTCTTACCATAGCAATGACCGCTGCCCCAGCTCCTGCAAGTGCCACAATGAACAAGTGGAAGGTCATGTTCAGCTGCAAAGGAAACCAAAGAGCCAAAACATGGATCAGGGTTACAACAGAAGACAGACAAGGCTGCCTATTTTCTTTTAAGAATTGTCTTCATCTTTAACAGAAGTGCGCCTATGATAAATCACTTAACCAAAAACATTATTGCAATATCTTTTCTCCTGCAAGTTATTTAAATCTTTGCAACTGCACCATTTTAATATAATTTCATTGTAAAGATGAGATCATGATTAATAATGACGGTTTCTAGTAATGTTATAACTACAGAAGGCTATGTTATATCTTCTAAAATATAACTTTATACTTTTTCAACTTAGTAAAGTGCTAGTTTCTAGAAAAATGATCATAATTTTCATTTAAATAGGCACAGCATTGCCTTCATTTTTATTTTCTAGTCCCCCTGCATAACATCATTGCAGTGAGCATGCCTCTGAAAGCAAAAGGGGGAAATTCAATGCAGATTTAATTATATATTCAAATGACAGAATGAAGCTAAGACTGACAAAATTAAAGACTGTAAAAACACTCACCTCAGTGGATTCACACATCCTCAGGAAATTCTCAGACACGGTACAAATTTTCTTTTCTTCTCCAATTGTCACGATCCCTGCAACATGGTGAGAATTACGGTTTAACATTATAAATGACCTCAAGATCCCAGAGAGAGAAAAAGAAACTTTAGCTGATAATATCTAAGCAAGTTTCATTTTATGAAAACTATGCTGAAATGGAAAAATTCTTCCTCAGCTTTTATTGCCTGATCATAATTACGGAGAGAACCCAGAATAGAAGATCAAGACTATTTAGGCCTCAAGGCATTTAAAACATTTTCAGTCTGAATTCAATGGACTCCAACCACCAGAATCTTCAGATTCAATTGGGGCTCGTTCATTGGTTTGGTCCATTAACGTAATGGTGTAGGCACTAGAGTTACTTTGATAACTGTGCCCCAGACTAGGATGAAGTCAGGATCTAAAAATATTCTACTGGTACAAAGCCTCTGTTTGTCTATAAAAGCATATCGCCCAAAGGAACAACAGGCTAATGCTAAAAACAGTGCTATTAGTAAGAGAAATTAAAAAGCTGTAATTCCAATCATATTTACCCTTGCACCAGTTGGTTTATGGACTATCTGCATCAGAATCTCCTGGGGAATTATCACCCCACGCTAGGGCTGTTAAATCAGAATCTGGGAAAGTCTGCCAGGAGTATTGTTTTTTTATCAAGCCCTAAGTGATACACTGCCACAGACCTCATTTTAGAGAAGTGATCCAGTTCATCCTGAAGTGGGTCTCTGATTTTTCTGGAGAAGTACTGGAGTCTTAAACACTTACATACATGAGAGGAAAAATTCACAAGTTCTGGGCAAACTAATACTTAAGCTTTCAGCACTTGCTGCTCTTTATTGAGTTTTAAGATGTGCATATCTTCAAACATTCTTAGCTGAGGTGTGCCATCGACTTTCCATCTCTATGGAGCCACTACTATCCTGCTCTACCAACGGTTTGTGCAATTATTTCAGTTAGAAAAATCTACTTGCAATACATCAAATGCAGAGATCCTTTTCTGAGACCTTTCCTTTTTTGCCAGGAGAGCTCGAAGATGTTAAAAAAAAGAACCTCCATAAAATTCGTCTAATAAACCATTGTTAGTGAGAAAGCTTCCTAGTAAAGGCCATTTTCCCTCATGCTGATCTGTTACAGCCTTCACTCATTCAGGCAGAATACCTTGGCTGTACACGCATTTTCTGGCCCACTTCCATATTCACAGTGGCAGCAAAACTTCTAGGAAGTGCTGCCTATGCTCAGCCTGTCTTTCCCTTCTTTCCATTTCCACTTAAACACTTCCTGGTCAAGTTTCACCCCAATCCTCCATGGGAATCGTTCTTGTAAAGATCACCCGTGCCCTCCACATTATTAAAAATGGAAGATGACTTCTCAGTGATCCTTCTGTTTGCCAGCTAGTGACTCTCTCTTCCTTCATGCTGTCTTCATTTGGGTTTCAAAATCCACAGTCTCCTGTTCTTGCTTTTCCATTCTCCCCAACTCCTCCTTTCCACTGTCTCTGTCTGGTTCCTCCTCTTTGCTGGGACCTCCTTCCCTGGTGCTGCCTGGGGTTGAGGCCATGGTCATCTGTCTGCTTTGCTGATCTCATCAAGTCTCATAGCTTTTACCTTTAAATATTATCGAGACTCCTAGATCCACATAGCCAATCCCTCCCCTCTCCCCTGGAATCAAGAGCCAGATATCCAATTTCCTACTTGACAACTCTATTGAGATTTCCAATAAGCACCTGCAAATCAGCGTCATCAAAACTAGACTTCTGATCTTCTCCTGCCTGCTTCACTCCCGAGCAAGCACTTCTGGTTGGCTTTCCTGTGTCTTTCAATAGCTAATCCATCTTCCCAGTTCAATCAAAAACTGAATTCCTTCTTGAATCCTCTTGTACTCTCCAGCCCACATCTAATCTATCAGAAAATCCTGTTGCCTCTGTCTTCAAAGTACATCCAGAGTCAGACCACTTCTCCCACTTCCCTTGCTTCTACCTCAGTCTGAGCTCTCCGCTCAGCTGCAGATGACTGACTGTAAGAGTGCTCACTGCCAGCCCTGCTTCTCCTCTCGCTACAGTCTGTTCCCCACATGGCGGCCAGAGCCATCTTTCTATAATGGGAGTCAGATCTTGCTTCCCTTCTGCCCAAACCAGAAAGCATTCTCTACTTCCTTTAGAATAAATGCCTCTAAATCGTCCATGTCCTGTGATGCAGTCATCGTGTCTGCAGGTTCCAGGGACTGTCAGATGTCATCTCCATCTCCGGACTTGCTTATTCTGCCTCAGCCACCTGGCCTCTCTGTTGCTGGGTGAAGATCAAGGCAGGGTACTGAAGCAGTACTTCTGCACTGGATCTACCTTAGGTTGCTAAGAACACTCTCCAAGGGTTCATTTGTATCATTTTAAAATTAGATTCCACATGTAAGTGATATCATATGATGTTTGTCTTACTCTGACTTCACTTACTATGATCATCTCTAGTCCATTCATATTGCTGCAAATGGTATTATTTCATTCCTTTTTTGTGGCTGAGTAATATTCCATTGTAAATACATACCACATCTTCTTTATCCATTCCTCTGTTAGTGGATATTTAGTTGCTTCCATGTCTTGGCTCTGCCTCTTCCACTTTTATGGAACCATGTGATTATATTGGGCCCACTTGGATCATCAAAGACAATTACCTTATCTTTAGATCAGTTTATTTGTGCTCTTAATTCCAACTGTAACCTAATTTCCCTTTGACATATAACCTTACCTGTATAGATACACAGAGGCATGGCCGAGACAAGAAAACTATAGCCAAGATTTTACAAAATGAATTCTTAAACTACTTAGCAGAAAAGAATATAGTTCAGTAATTGGCAGCAACACATAGCTAAACATACAAGACGTCCTACTAACAATACATGTATCTCATTTCTACACTAACATAAAGTATCCTTTTGAACAGAATTGACTAAAGCTACGATGCTGTTTATTTAGTTTCAAATCTGTCCTCTGTTCCTATCCTGTGAAAATAATGCAATATTCCTGGGCAATGTTGCCTTCTCTAGAAAAAGCATGATGGGTCAGGTCGATGATCTAAGTGTCTGTCAAACTTTGTTTTATTTTAATTTTTTTTTTTTTTTTACTGTTTTTGGCCACACCCATAGCATTTGGAAGTACCCAGGCCAGGAATCAAATCTGAGGCACAGCTGTGACCTACACAACAGCTGTAGCAAGGCTGGATACTTAAACCTCTGCTCTGGGCTGCGGATTGAACCCAAACCACCTCAGAGACAGTAGCAGATCCTTATCCCACTGTACCACAGTGGGAGCTCCTTATTTTACTTTTTTGTCATGGAGATTTTTTTCTTTAAAAATTAAGCAATGCTTAACATAACAGGAGCTCAATAAGTATTAGCTGGGAAAATTGTGAATAAGTGAAATGAAAAACTTACTGGGAAAGACTTTATGGGAATCAGATAAAAGCCAGCTGCTCCTGCTAAAATGTGTGAATGTGCTGAGCATGAGACAGGTTTGGGCCAAAAGGCTTAAAGAAGTTCCATCCACTTTCTCCCTATGGTTGACCCTGAAATAATTTTGTCAAATTTCCAAATTTTAATGGAGCACAGTATCAAATTCTGGATATACATGATATTGTGGGGACCAGTTTTAATATTTTATGAAACAAATTTACTAAGATAAATACCTAATACATTCAATGTCATCAAATCACTGTACATATAATTGAAGGGCAGCAGTTAATTATAAAACTTTAAAACTACAAGTAAAATTATTTCACGACTCACTTTCAAATATAGCAAACCCTAATGTGATAAATCATCTTTACATTCCTCCACTGTGAAGGGGTGCCTCTGACTCCCACTAGATCTGTCTGAAATGTTTATTCCATGCCTGGGAATGAACAGTGAGATGTACAATACAAAGAAGGCATAATACGCATTACAAGGTGAGAGTTCCCACTATGCAGTTTAAAGATCTTGGTCTTCTAAGAGAAGAGACACCATCTAGATGGCAAAGTGATACCTTTGCAAAATAGGGGAAATTTCTTTGTAGTATATTCTTAGATACTCAACTACTTTTCGGATTAAATGAGTGAACGTCTGTACCCATCATAATCCACATTTTGGGGAATGGTTCTTTTCTATTCTGATGCCCCTTGCTTATAACTTGATTGAATATGTACATTTCAGGATTCTTATTAAGGACTCACCATCTGGAGGGCAAATGAATGGCTAGATTCTGTGTGAAGAGCAAACAAAAAACCTTTAGAGCTAATTTAAAAGGTTATATGACATCTGAAAAGTACTTTCTCTTCCATGTCACAGAGAAAAGCTGCACTTGAATAAATCCTGATAACTATCTTGTAAACAGTGCTGAGGTTCAAAGAGCAGCTTTAATCAGAGAAATGCTTTACACTTACCATAAGTGTACCCCATATAAGCTCTGGGAAGTATTGTACTAAAAGTATTGCTCGTTTATCTGAAATTCAAGCTTAATTGGGTGCCTGGCAACCGTCTCTGGGAGACTAGTCACATCTTTTCCAACTTTAATTTTTCAGATCTGCAGAACTGAAGGAAGACATTGTGGGGGTTGAGGGCTATGGAGTCAGGGCCACAGCTCTCCAAGCAACTACTTTCCAGAGACCTCCTGTAGCAAGTGCTGAAGTTTCCTTTTCCTTACACGAGACATGATTCCAAGGTTGAAACCTCCCCAAGGGGAAAGCTGTCCACATTCCCTCCACTGTCTTCTTGTCAAAAACCTCATGCACAGAGCAGATCATCATTTGGATCAGACAAGGGGGCTGGGGACTCCTTCTGACAGGAAGGGTATGTGAGCCACAGATTTGAAACACACAGCTAGTTGGTGATGGACTAGTTACATCAGTACCCTACAGTCTAACTAGAGCATAACATTACAGCCACCAGCTGGCAGATACCATTTTCTGAAATGTTTCTCACTTTGCCAAAGCATGAGGAAACCCTCATTAGAGAAAAACATTTACAACATTCTACAAGATTTTAATAGCTGCATGGTGAAAAAAAATCCATTTGAACAGGTGAATTTGCATACTTTTTATGTATTCTGTAGCCCCCGTGTGTTTTACAAATGATGGGCTAGAATTTCAGATAGGTTATGTGAGATGGGATTCAACTTTCCACATTTGTAGCTCAGTATTTGCTTTAAAGGAGAGACAGCTAACTTCTAACTAAGAACAGATTCTGGAGCTAAATGGGGTTGAATCTTGGCTCAACCTACCAGCTGTATAACCCTGGGCAGGTAACTGGACCTTCTGGTACCTCAGTTTTGACATTTATAAAGAAGATAATAACAGTGTCCACCATATAGGATTATTGCGACAATTGAACAAGTCAACATATATATACCATTTAGAACAGGATATATACATTGTACACCCCTATATACATAGGAAACTATTATTATCACATGAGGATTTAGCCCTGAATAAAAATAGCCAAAGAAGACTACTGGTCTATTTAACACTTTTTGATTTTGATAGTATGAAATGTTAAGTTTTTTTGTCCTGTTTCAGAAGACAATGAAACACATATTTCTTAGGCGGTCTTCATACCAGACCTCACAAATTGTATAGTTTATCATGGGAGAATTAAAATAGCATACAAATACCACATTGAGTCAGGGAAAAATGCAAAGCAATCAGGACAGAGAAATCACATCTGTAACTTGCCAGCACCAGGAAACACAGCCTGACAGCCTGTTCACATCTACACGTTTGTGTGTTGACATCATGGGATCAACTTCCAATCACTTAAATTCCTCCTTATTTCAGTTAGAAAAGACTGGCTTAACTGTGTATTCTCTGATACATCTGTGTCTCTGGTAGAAGAAGTAATGATGTTTTCAAAGTGACAACAACATTTTAGAAGCGGTTATTTAGGTGAAAAAGCATGAGATGCTGTTTTACAGCTGGAGGTCCACCTACCAAACTGTCGAAGGTCCAGGCAGAGATTCGCTCCCTCCACTAAGGTAGTATTTCGGCAGATGGTCCACAGGTTGAAGTACATGTAAACAGGCAGTGAGGTGAAAGCGGTGACTCCCAACCAGGCCAGCATGAAAAGGTAGGTCAGCATAATAAACTGCAGCAGAGAGAAAGTCCAGACAGAAAACACATAATCTACTGGGAAGGAGGAATTTAACCTACACAGCTCAATACGGAAGGTTTTAATTATTACAACCCCAGTTGGCACTGTGCAGCCTGGGAAGCTGAAAAATGGTGAGTATAACGGATCATGTGAATAAATCTACTGGAAAATCACATCACACAAGTTCTGATGATATACAAAGGAAGAGATCACCCATCTGTACTTTTTTTTTTTTGTCTTTTTAGGGCTGCATCCATGGCATACATAAGTTCCCAGGCTAGGGGTCAAATTGGAGCTGTAGCTGCTGGCCATCACCACACCGCAGCAACGTGAGACTTTAGCGGCATCTGCGATCTACACCGAAGCTCAAGGCAAGGACAGATACTTAAACCACTGAGCAAGGCCAGGGATCAAACCTGCATCCTCATGAATACTAGTTGGGGTTGTTACCATTGGGCCACAGTGGGAACTCCAACCTGTCTGCATCTTAATGCGTGTTTCATTCATGTATCTACCTTAAAAATCTCACCACGCAGTTTTAAACCTGATGAAACATTAACTGGTAAATTTAAAGGGGATTCTGCAAAGTGAGTTAACACTTTGCCAGAACGTTTATATTACAACCAAATGGGCACAATTACCTCATATCATAAATATCTAAGCTATTTAATCATGTTTACATTTAACATTCTAAATATGACGACTTGCCAGTCATTTTAGTGTATAATGATAGTAGAGTGTATTTCTACTTTTTTTTTAATGATTTCTGTAAACTTTAAGGCTTCTTTCAGGTGTATTAATTTACTTTTCAGTGACGATCGACTAAGCACTGACATGTCATGTCCTTCACTTACTGTGTCCCCAACCTAAGTGTCACATTTATTTAGCAATAAAGGGGGCCTTACAGCACACTGATTAAAGGCACAGCGTTCTGCACTGGATTGAGTCTAGGATGCTCTTTATGCCTCTGTGCTTGTCTTTGTAAGAGAAAATTGTAATCTGCACAATCACTGCAGGATCATAGAGAGGCTGGAATGAGATGATATGGGAAAAGTATTCAGCCTTGAACTTGGCACATAAGAAGCCAGGGCACAAAAATAACAGCTCCTTTTTTATTCTATATGGTATTATTGTGGTTACTACAGCTACCAGTTACATGGATGTTTTTCCTGAATGATAGGACTACATGGGATAAGGTAATTATCATTTTCATTTCATTGTTTGGAGAAAATAAAAAGGATGAGCAGTTCTTGATCCTATGAAAGTTGTTAAAAGAGGGGAAGGAGAAAAGCTCTATTAAGTTTGGAAACCATCCGTGAACTGAAGAAATCTTGTTAATGGAAATCCCTGGAAGGAGAAGACCTGTTTATTAACCTTTTCCTCATTTGGACTTGTAGATCTCATGGCTAACAGACCCGAGAACATGAACATGACCGGGCAGCTCCAGGCCCAGCCGGAGGCCGGTCAGGATGCGGAACCCATGGGGAGTAATCAGCATGATTCTGGCTCTGTTCTATTTTGTTGTTCTTTCTGTCCCAGGTGATTTTTCAAAAGCTTTTTTTGAAGATGCTGCTCACAGAAGACTAACAATCCAATGGATTTAGACCCGAACTGGCAAGGGATCCTTTGAACCATGTAGCTGCTGCTACTTTACAAGGCAATAAAAGCAATGAAACCACAATTCTGACTCCTATTTGCTATAATCCTATAGAACAGTAATTAAGCTGAACGGTATAGAGTAAATATTGGCTGTGAGAAGATATTTTCATGACTACTAGTGCATAAGTTTTGTTCTAAGATCACAAGACTTGACTTTTGGATTTGGACTACAAACCAGTTACATTTCAGGAAGAAGCAGTTCACAGTCACTAAAGTATCCAAATTAAACATGCTAAAACTCTATCTTCCTATTTCATATTTTCACTTAGAATTGGATTGATAATTAAGACTGAAGAATTATTTAAATTCATTAAGTGTGACTAGGTAAAAATTCTCTACAGGGGTGGCCATAAAAAGAAAAAAATTTTCTACATGTAATAAAATATCTCATAATTATAGTAAGTGTATTTCTAGCTTTCCACTCCTACTAATGATAGATATTTTGTTGTCTGAGCGTTAAGTAAATAAATAAGCTGTTCTTTATTTTTAAATTGCGTTATAATTAATGACATTATAGTCGTTTCAGGTGCAGAACATAAGATTTGATTTTTATATATGTTGAGAAATGGTCACCACAATAAATCAAGTTAACATCTGTCACCATACGTAGTTAAAAAATATTTTCTATTTTTTCTATTGTTTGTTTTTTGGCCACACCCATGGCATATGAAAGTTCCCAGGTCAGGGGTTGAAGCTGAGCTGCAACACCATAGCTACAATGCTGGATCCTTAACCTGCTGGGCTACAGTGGGAACTTCAAAATTTTTTTTCTTACGATAAGAATTTTTAAGATCTACTTTCTTAGATACTTTCAAATACACAACACAGTATTTATTAACTACAACTACCACACTGTACATGACATCCCAGGATGTATTTATTTTACAACTAAAATGTTGTAGCTTTTGACCGTCTTCACCCATTCTACTCCCTGCCCTCACCACCTGCCTGTGGCCACCACCAATCTCTTGTGTGTCTCCTAAGCTACTCTTATTCTTACTAGAACAATCTCTGAGAATTTGAAAAATTCTTCTGCTTTTGAAAGCCTTTTTTCTTGTCTTTCTTAACATCTATTCAGATGAAACACTTTCTGAAACTTTACTCTGCGGTATCTGTTTGTGAAAACATACAAACCAAACTAGAAGAAATACAATAACCCGGAACTTGAATTCAGAGGACTGGGTCACTGGTGAGTGAGGTGCACATCTCACTGAAGGCTCAGAGTTACTTCCTCGTACATGAGCTGGAAGTTAGCAGACGCCCCCTTACAGGGCTCATATATGAGATCAATGAATAGTAAACAAGGTCCATAATAAACTTTAAAAATAAACCCTAAGAGAGGAAGTTGTTTGATTCAGGAAAAAGGTAATTATTTTCCATTTCTAGAGGTTAGGTATAGAAGTAACCAGTTTATGTTGCATTTGGTGTTTACTGCCTTGAACAACAGTGGACTTTAATTTCTAGTGGCCCTGGCCCTATTGATAGGAAGAAGGGAGGACGGGTCTTGTGGAAATTAAATATATAAAGTGGACTCACTGGCTTTTCTTATTTCAGCCAGCCATTGTTTAATATATCGCTTGCTTATTAAAATGCTGACCATTCCCTCCCAATTCACAAAGAAAAAAAAATTAAGTAAAATATTTTTGGTTTGGTTTAGATTAGTTAACTTGTTGATGTTTGATGGTAGAAACTGCCTTTAAGCGATAGGGACTGGGTGCCAGGTTCATAATTAATACCTAACAATTTCATTATCACATCATTATTTGAGTATCCTTTCATCAGAACATGCAAATGACTTTCATGATGAGCAGCTTCTTGTTATAATATTTCTTGTTTTGTTTCGGTTTTTTGCTCAAAATATATTTGTTGAGGGTTGAATATGTGTTAGCATTAATTCAACAAAATTGCTATGAATGATTTCTTAGTGGCTTAAAGGGAAAAAAAAGCATATAATTATTATTTTGAACTCTACCTGGATATTCTATTCATTGTTAGAAATTGAGTAGGGAGGCTGAAATCTAGAACTGTAAGGAACAAGGTTTTCATCATCTCCAAAAGTGGCCAAAATGGATGATTGCTCCTTGATGTTGTAGCTTTGAGATTACGGTTTGTGTTTAACTGGGGAATAACTTGTAAAAGGTAATTGGTTTTTCCTGTTTTTTTTGTTTTTGTTTTTGTTTTGTTGTTGTTTGTTTTTTGTCTTTCTAGGGCCACACCTGAGGCATATGGAAGTTCACAGGCTAGGGATCGAGTCGGAGCTACAGCCGCTGGCCTAACACCACAGCCACAGCAGCACAGGATCCAAGCTGAGTCTGCAACCTACACCCAGCTCACAGCAATGCCAGATCCTTAACCCACTGAGCAAGGCCAGGGATCAAACCCGCGTGCTCATGGATACTAGTTGGGTTCGTTAACTGCTGAGCCATGACGGGGATCCCAATAATTGGTTTTTCATCTGAACTCCCCTGAACTTTGACTTGATGTCTAACAAAATCACATTTTGTTGAGCTATAGATTTTCTGGGGCAATATTAGCAGATGTGCACCAGGCTGGGTAAAAATATCATCTTAGAAGTTAGCAGCAGTGATGAAAAAGGGACAGTTGATTTTGACTCCAAGAGTCTCTGAGTCTACGAATTACCTAAACACATATAAAAACACTTGGCTAAATCTTAACTCAGAACACCCTCATTTCACGATAGTATGTTGTAAATGGTATTTCCTTATTTGAAATAAATTAAAGAGTATCTGTTCAGTCATGTCCCTGCTTGAATAGCAAAAGGAACCAGCTTTAGATTTCATCAAAGGCAGAAACGGCTTAGAGATTCTGTCCTTGAGAAGTCCCATGGGGTGGACATGAGCTGAGGGGACACAGCCTCTGATAGTGGTTTGCCCCCGGTGACACCTTAGGATCATCTGGCAAATGTGAGAAAGAGATGCTCAGGCCTTGCCCTTGCCCATTTCATCCATATTTACAATATCTCTGCAGGCGATTCTAGGGCATCCAGTGTGAAAAACTACTGCTCTACTGGAATCAATAAAGCTCTCACGAGTACATTTGATGTGAAAACGTCTTTGATATTTATCCTCAGGCTCTTCAGGGTACCACACCTGACATGGAAAAAAAAAAGTACAATTGGGATCATTTCCCGGAAATCCATGCTAACATCAACACCAGAGCCAAACACACAGATTAGTGACATAAGCCAAATTACTAAATCAAGATTTCCCAAATTCAGCACTATTGAAATTTGGGGTGAGACCATTCTCTGTTATGGGTAATGCCTTGTGCATCACAATATGTTTAACAACATCAGTGGTCTCTACCCAATAGATACTAGATGAGCGCCCCAAATTTCTCACCCCTGGGGGTGGGGTGTGGGGAAACAACACTTGGTTTAGGACCACAGCTCTTAACACGAGAAAATACCAAGTCAAAGAAAGGCAAATGGACACCTGAATATACCATCACTAAGAACGTGAAATGAAAGAGCATTAATGATACTGAATTCAGCAGGCTCTGAGACGTATTCAGTTTACTGCAGAAAAAATTACTATGTTATTATGCAAATTACTTGAAAATATGCAATCATCATCATTGTCAACATTATGGCCCAAAACTACCTTAGCACAAGTAGTGATTAGAAACTTGCTTCAAGAAAACTGTTTGCTATGTTTATAGCTGCTTTATCTGTGATTGCTGAGATTCGGAAGCAACTAAGATATCCTTCAATAGGGGAATGGAGAGATAAACTGTCCTATATCCAGACAATGGGATATTATTCAGCACTAAAATAAATGAGCAGTTAAGCCATGGAAAGACCTGGAGGAACCTTAAATGCATATTCCTAAGTGAAAGAATCCAGTCTGAAAAGACCATAATGTATGACTCTAACTACATCAAATTCTGGCAGAGGCAAAACTATGGAGACAGTAAAAGGATCCGTGGTTGATAGGGTTTGCAGGAGAAGGAAAGATGAATAGGTGGAACATAGAGGATCTTTAGGGCAGTAAAACTATTCTATATGATGCTATAATGGCAGATACACATCATTCTACATGTGCCCAAACCCATAAAATGTGCAACACCAAGAGTGAAAGTGAAGGTAAACCACAGACTTTGCCTGATTGTCATGTTTCAAAGTAGGTTCATTAATTGTAGTAAATGTACCATCTGGTGCAGAATTTTGACAGTGAGGGAAGCTGTACATAGGCTGGCGCCAAGGATAGAGGAAATTTTTATACTTTCTGCTCAATTTTGCTGTGAACCTAAAATTGCTCTAAAAATAAAACCTATTTAAAAATATACTAATTGTTATGCTTTCTTCTTTATTACCTTGCATCTGTCTCATTCACTTATCAAATCAAATGAAGATAATTCAGAATATAATACAGGATACATCACATGTTTGAAGCTGCCTTATCTAACACCTGGATGCTGAAGTGTTCCAGATATTTCATTCTGATTTGTACCCTGCAGGTGACTGATAGAACTTCTTTCTATCCTCCAAGTTCCAGGTCAAGAGTCTCTTGCTCATTAATTCATTAATAATCTAAATTTCATATGTGTCAGCAATGTGTACTGTACAAGACCTTGGGTATATATTAGTCAACAGTGCCTATCACAGACGTTAATCACGCTCTGCAAACAGCATGTGTGTGTTTATATAGCTCTTACTTTTTCGAGTGAAAGCAGAGTTCAAACAAAATCAAGTTAAAGATAAAAGTATTGCTGGCACCTTTTCCAGCAACCATTACTATAGAGGAAACTTCCTCTTAGTAAATGCTATTTAATTATAAATTACATTGTAAATATCTGGGAAGTGCCATTTTAACCAAGGATCCCAATATAGTAATACTGGGCTTAGTCATTCCCCAGTGAACTTTTAATTTTTATACCTTTAATATACTTAATTTCTCCATAAAGTAATTTAAAAACATAAATTATAGCAGTTAATCTCAAAATGAGAAAAAGAGACAAAGAAGTTGAGTCTCAAAAATGTGGTGAAGCTTGTTATGTTTTGTACAATGTTACTGATTTAAAGACAAAGTCAGAAAATATATAGCTCTTGTTTTTTTTTTTCCAAGAGAAAAATATAAAAATAAGTATCTTTTGGGCTGAGATTCTTCCCCAGTATAATGGGAATAAAGCTCCTCACTGAAAAAAAGAGGGATCTATTAACCAACCAATATTTTTAAGGACTGTCTATAATCCATCTAGCAGTCTATTTAAATTATAACTATTACACATATGGACTATTTTGCATATGAAAGTTAGCTGAGACAATTAAGAAAATTGTCTTTCTATATGCAGCATCACCTGAACATATAAACTCCAGGTCACTCCCAGTAGCATTAGTTACTGCAACAGAATGTATTTAAGATGTTACCCTGGGATTCATAAAATCTATGAACTTGAAGACATTATCTATCTATCCTTAGGATGAATTTCTACCTTTATTATACCATTTGATTGAAAAATCTACACCTGCAAATGATTCCACTTAAACTAGAGTATTTTGATAAGTATAAATTGAAAATTCATTAGTTATGGAGATACTGAACTTTAAAGTAGGCATCAAATTCTAAGGTTTAATTTAATATTAAATCAGAAACTGACAGTTTTTAGTATTCTATAGTAAGAAAACAGAGATATATAGAATATTATCCTGCTATGCACAGTTTACTTTAGATAAAAAGTATTTTAATATGATTTTTTTCTTTTTTTAGCTGTGCCCCTGGCATGCAGAAGTTCCTGGGGCAGGGATCAAACCCATGACACAGCAGGGACCCAAGCCACACCAGTGACAATGCCAGATCGTTAACCTCTAGGCCACCAGGGAACTCCTAACATGATTCTTTTTAATGGAACTATTTTGTTTAGGAAAACATGGATAAGAGAATGTGTTACTTCATGTCTTCAGTTTTCTTTTCCAATATTAGCTCTTCAGATATACGTGATATGATGTGATGAGAAAGGTACTTCATCTCTGTAGCCTTCCCCCAAAGTCCCAAACCCCAGTCTAGTCATGAAAAAAATACAAAATTTCAATTGAGGTACATTTTTCAAAATGCTTAACTCCTCTTCCACAAAACTTTCAAAGTTATCAAAAAATAAGGAAAGTCTTAGAAAATGTCACAGACTAGTGTAACCTAACGAGAAATAACAAAATTGTAACACAGTATAGTTAACACCTGAGTGAGATACTGGAACAGAAAAAGAATACTTGATTTGGCAAAAACTAAGGAAATCTGAATAAAGGATTGGCTTTAGTTAATAGCAATGTTTCTATATTGGTTCACTAATTGTGATAAATGTACCATGCTAATGTAAGATGTTAATAATAGGGAAAACAGTTTTGGAGTTCCCTTCATGGCTCAGTGGTTAACGATCCGACTAGGAACCATGAGGTTGCAGGTTCGATCCCTGGCCTTGCTCAGTGGGTTAAGGATCTGGCGTTGTGGTGAGCTGTGGTGTAGGTTGCAGACGCGGCTCGGATCCCGTGTTGCTGTGGCTGTGGCGAAGGCCGACAGCTACAGCTCCTGTTAGACCCCTAGCCTGGGAACCTCCATATGCCGCGGGTGCGGCTCTAGATAAAAGGCAAAAAGACAAAAAGAAAAGAAAACAGTTTTATATATATAGAAATTCTCTGTACCATCTTAACCTTTCTGTGAATCTAAAATATTGTATAATTATAAGTTTATTTTTGAAAAAATACTTTAGGAGTTAAAAAACATATGGAGTCATAAATGCTATGAAATTATATCCTAGGATACTCTAATACATAGAGAAGTCTAGTGAGAATTAAAATGCCACTGAAAATACAATTTAAAAAAGAAAGGTTTAGCAGAAGACTATATTTCATGACTTAAAAGAACAAAAATGAGCAAAAAACAAAACAAAAGCTTAGCTCAATATTTTGAGAAGTTATTTTTATTTTGACTTGAGTGAGTTCCAATAATGGTTTATGGTGATCTGAGAGGAATAAGCAGGATTTAAATCTTTTTTCAGTTTTTTTAAAACCTCCAGCAGCTTTCAGTCTCTTGAGTTAAAAAAAAAAACTAACACTAGAAGATTACTTTTTACAACAGATTTTCCCATTTTTTTAACAATGTCATCTTATATGGCTAACTAAAATTTTTTGTTAAATTTTATGCTCAAAATTTGAAAAGAATACGACCCATGTTTTCTTTTTGCTTTTTTTGCTGTAATTTATATAGCTACACAGTAAATATCTGAATGGTCACAATGAGTTGGTCCACTGTCCTAGCATTTAAAGTTCAGTTCTGAAACTTCCAAGTGCATTTATGAGATCTACTTCAGGTACTTGGCAAATAAATTCCTGGTTTCTTCTTCCACAATGCAATGATTTTTGAAAACTTATTTCTAAATATTATCACTGTGCTTGAAGCAGTTTATCTTCCCCCTTCTCTCTCATTTTTATCCCCTATTGAGAAAGTGTTAAAGTGCATTGTTAGAATCTGAAAAACAGATGCTGCCTTCTTCAGGTTAGAGGTGGGATTTCCCATAGACTAAGCTTTATTCTAGGAACTTGGCAGTCTTAGATGAAAAGTGTTATTATTTCTTATTTACTTTCAAAGAAGCTGAATTTTTGAGACAGATTCGAATGCTGGGTTCCTTGATGACAACTTGACTTAGGAAATTACCTTAAAACTCCTTGTAGGCAGACAACAAATTAGAAAAGTACCTTTGGCTCCTGCGTTTTTTCATGTCCCATAGAACATGCTTGTCTTGTAAAAAGAGATCACAGAGCATCCTTGTTTTGTAAATAGAGATAATTCACTATTTTGAATAAAAGCAAAGGTTAAAAGGAGGATATCTCAGCAATGAAGGAACTTTCCAATTATCAATGAATGATCTCACCAAAATGTAACAAAGTGGCTGGTGGATTACTAAAAATTCCCACAACCAGAACATTATACTGTGAAATTAGCCCACATAAAACGAAATGGCAAGGCAAGTTTTGATCGTGAGGTTATGACAGGGGCTCTGTGCCAGATGCTCAAATCCAAATCTAGCTCCACCGCCCACCATGTACTCATGTCTTGATGGCAAATTCCTCATCTGAGAAACGAAGGTAATTAATACTGGTATCTACTCCACATAGTTTGGAGGATTAAATGACCTAGTAGTTCATAAAGTCCAGTGCATAGCCACTGGCATATATAAGTGCCCAACAAACATTTCCTGTTATTAATATTGGGCTTATTATTAAAACTGAACTTTAAGCTATGACAATGAGCCGTGAGTTACCACATACTGAATAGACGCGAATTTAACTCTATACAGTACTTTTTATGGACACTAGTCTAATACGCTGTAGTCAAAACCTATAAACATCTGAAGCTAATGGGAAAGATTTAAAAATAAATACAGTTGGACTTCCGTTTTGACATCCTTGGATTTAAGCAACCATGAACGGAAAATTTTTAAAAACTCCAGAAAATTCCAAAGAATTAAAACTTTAATTTGCTGCCCATCAGCAACTATGTCATAGCATTTACATTGTATTTACAATTATTTACCTAGAGTTTACATCATGTTAAGTATTATAAGTAATCTAGAGGTGATTTAAAGTATACAGGAGGATGTGTTAGCTTATATGCAAACACTACACTGTTTTATGTAAGGGACTTGAGCATCTGTGGATTTTGGTACTCACGTGGGTCCTGGGACCAAGCCCCTCTCACACTGAGAGAGGACAGTAAATAGAATGTGTTTCCTCATCTGTAAAATGGGGGTAACAAAAGTAACTAAACATTTAAGTAAATTGCTTATTTTTGTTGCTTTAAACATAGTGTGTGGCATATTGCTGCTGTTATAAGGCACACTGTTACTGAATTGTGCTTCTGAAATTCATGTGATGAATTCTTAGCCACCCTCCTCCTTTATACCTCAGAATGTAACCTTATTTGGCGACAGGGCTTTACACAGGTAAGGAAATTAAAAATGAGATCCCTAATCCTATGTAACTGGTATGCTTTAGGAAAACTTGAGCACAGACAGGTACACAGGGAGAATGCCAGGTGAAGATGTAGGCAATGATAGGGCGATACTTGTATAAGCTTGGATCCCCAGAGATTATCAGCAACCCACCAGAGGAAGAGGAACAGATCTCCCTCAAGGACAGCTTGATCTTAGACTTCAAGCCTCCAGAAAAGGCAGACAGTAAGTTCCCATTGTTTAAGCAACTCAGTTTATGGCCCTTTGTTCTGGCAGCCCCAGCAAATGAATACGTAGACTTTTAAAGGTTTCATTCTTTCGTATAACACTTAGATCAGGTAGATTTATAGAAAACAAATGGATCAATTTTCCACAGAGATTAGCACATTTAGGCACTCATGCTACTTCAAAACAGCTGGGCTTAAAAATGTAAAGTTTCAGAACAAGCATATATAAAATTTGAAATCCATACTGCTGCCATAATGGTTATGGGAAATTTTTAGAAATAAGACAAATTAATGGGTGTAAGGATGATCCCAAATTTCAAAATGTGAGTCATTGAACACCTCCCGAATTAAAACTGATTGTATATATATATATATATATATATATGTCGGGGTATGTCCCTGGCAATGCTGTTTTCACGTCCTGCGTGGAGCCAGTCCGTCGTGTAGACTTGCACTTCTGTCACATCGGACTTTGGCCACTTCGGGGTCACCACTTGTCAGGGTATGTCCCTGGCAATGCTGTTCTCCACATCATGAGTGGAGCCGCTCGCAACTTAAAGAAAAACAGAACCCAAGTCTCCTCTCTTTCTTTAAGCCACAACCAGCTCCATGCAGGATGTGGAGAACAGCATTGCCGGGGACATACCTCGATATATATATATGTGAGCTGAAGTTTAGCACTTGCCACCAGTCTCTACATGGAGTAAAACATGAGCCACTGCAGCTGCAAACCTGCAGCACCCCCTGAGTGGAGCTCAGGGTGGAGACCAGGAGGGAGGCACTCTCTGCTCTGAGAAAACTGGAAGAACAGGCCTTCAGAAAGTCAGATATTTTTAGGAGAAGATTTTATGTGCCCAATTCTTGCATCTTTTCATATCTGGAAAAACACTAAAATCCCTCATGGCGATGTCTGATCCTTGTGACTGGTAGTAAATTTCAGGAGATCAAAGCAAACTTTTGTAAAATGTGTGTATGCTGCATGTACCTCCCCCTCACCTTTATTATATCCTGATATTCCCGCTTTTCCTCCTAGGGTGGTATTTCAGCCCGGTCTGTAGTTAAGGATAAAGAATGTTACAGTATCTGTAAAGGCAGTTACCTCCAAGGGTGAGAGCCAGTGAGTCCTGAAGGCTGTGAGAACTCAGAATATGGCCCTGATAGTGGAAGTGAATATCAAAGGAATGATTTCCATGAGCCCAGGCCTCTTTTGCTCTTGCTACCTGTCCTTTGTTGCAAAAACTCCTATATATTCTAGTTCCTCCCTCACCACCTCAGAGCTGTTTCTCAGGACTATCCGAGATGCTGTCTCCTGGGCTTAAGTCTTAATTTCACCCCCAATAAAACTTAATTCTGAATTTTCAGGTTGTGTATTTTTTAATATATATATATTTGGTTTAAAAAGCCAATGCGGAAGAGATTCAAAGGAAATTAACATTTCCATATTCACTAAAATTAAGTTCATGTTTAATGTATTAAATAACACATTTGACTTGTACTCGACTTTGTACCACTGCCTAATTTAATTTTGTGACAAAATATTTTAATAACTTTTCATGTGATCTTAATAAACTAACTAACAATGGTTCTCAAGCCTCAAAAGTTAATACTGTGCTGGCGTGTTTTATGTACCTCACATTTAGGAATTTGAATGATAGCATTAAAATTTTGAAATAAACTTGAAGTGGTCTTGATACTGCATGAGAGGAAATGCACTATGCAGATCAAGTTATGCTTTCCAGATTATTCACGAAGAGAAGAGAATATTGGTTAGCATCTTCTATTCAGTGATATCATGCTGCTTCAGAATGAACTGCATTCGTGCATTGTGTCCAACTGCATCTCGTGAGAAGAATCAGTTACCAGTAACCACTGTACTTTTTATACAGCACAAAAAACCAGGATAGAATAAAGTTTCTTTCAGTACTAATCCTGGAAGCTTTTCATATGATATTATGATATGGTTATTTCAAAAAATTTATTCTATCTGTTACTATTAGTCAGTATTCCAAACAGAAATTCATTAATATGGACTTTTTTTTTTTTTTTCTTCAGGGCTGCATGTGCGGCATATGGAGGTTCCCAGGCTAGGGGTCCAATTGGAGCGGTAGCCACCGGCCTATGCCACAGCCACAGCAATGCAGGAATCGAGCCGCGTCTGCAACCTACACCACAGCTCATGGCAGCGCTGGATCATCAACCCACTGAGCAAGGCCAGGGATTGGTGAACCCACACCTCATGGTTCCTAGTCGGATTCGTTAGCCACTGGGCCATGAAGGGAACTCCAACATGGACTTTTTTAAAGCTAGAGAAGACTGATAAACACACTAACAGGTGAACTTAAACTAGACTGTAAAATACCACTTACCTACAAATTGAAGGGAAAAAAAGAATGGAAATAGGGAAGCAGGGAAGATAGTGGCAGGCAAGGGTGACTGATGCAACATTATTTTCTCCCCACTAATCCCATGGAGCCCTAAGTCCCACAGGATAAGGGAGCTGTGTGTGTGGTGGTGAGAGAGGGCTGCAGCTGCCCCGCTCACTGCCCAGAAGTGGGCTTGGACCCCTTGATGGAGTTTATGTGGGGGACAGCCCTGGCCTGACCAGCTCCGCAGCACTTGGCTCTGCTTCTGTTTTGGTTCTGCTCATTCCTGGGTGCAAAGGGGCTGCTAAAGAAGTGGATGGGGAGTCTTAGAGGGATGACTCCCTGCTGCCGTGCCTCTGGGCTGTCCGGTGGAACTGTTACTATTACAGAAAACAATGTGGCTCATGTTTTTGCTTTAAAAATTCTTATTTGAGATATCTTTGAAATGTCTGAATGAGAAGAGGATAATTATCAACTGCACAGTGGTAAAAACATACTTAGAGATCCCTATCATTCTCTATCATTTCATGAGTGCTTTAGATTGTGGACTCGTTTGAGCTGGAATGAGCTTTAGAGATGATCTAAGTCTTCATTATGTAAAAGAGTACACTGTGATCTGAAAGAGTTAAGGTTAAGATATCCAAGTAGTATTAAAATGACACTGACTGAATTATAAGGAAAAGCCTATCATTAATTCAAATCACCATGCTCCATTGGCAGAGTATAAATGAATCTAAAGTCAATGTGCCTTCTTAATAGAGAAATCCTTTGAGTATCACTGAAAATTGGTCCACTGAATATTCATATTTTACTTTTTAAATTAATCCAAGATCTTTAAACTTCCCCTGGGTCCGTAATTTGATATTACTGATCCTAAAAACTTAGGTATTACAGTAAACATTGTTCCCAAAAAGAAACGAGTCTTACAGGAATGTATTCCAGAGACAACTACAAATACCCATAACACAGGCACACTATTTTATCAGATTGTTATCATTACTGAGTGAATAACAGCACTTGTTACAGGCTGGTGGAAAAATGGTTGGTGATTAACTGGTATTTTTGAAAATTTTTATAAGACAAATAAATTAGATCATTCATTATCAGAGACATATTAATAGGAAATATATGCTATAATTAAATAGACGTCTTTACATAACATTGGGAAATAAGAAAAACACGTTAGTCAAGAATGGAAGCTCCAATGTTCATTTTAGGAAAATTATTCAGGGAATTGGGAAAGTAATTTTAACCACATTACTCTTAGTTGTCACCAGCCTTGTGCTTTAATAGATATACATGTATTTTCTGTATTACATTAGCTCTAGAATATAACTGTAAGTTTCATTAAATCTCATATCAATAAGGATTTAGTCCTGCTGTATAGCACTGGGAACTATGTCTGGTCACTTGTGATGGAGCATGATAATGTGAGAAAAAAAGAATGTATGCATGTATGTGTGACTAGGTCACCTTGCCATGCAGTAGAAAATTGGCAGAACACTGTAAATAAGCTATAATGGAAAAAATAAAAATTATAAAAAATTAGGATTTAAAACAAACTAGTATAGTAGGGTAATTATTATGTAAATATTAAACAGAAATTACATAATATAGTTCCCCCAAAATTCATAGTAAAATACAAAAACATGTATTTAAGGAGGAGAAACATGTTATCTATAAACTGCAGATGAATTTTTCTCTTATTCTAAATATCATATCGGAGGCCCAGAGCTAGTTGGTGTGGGGGGGATCATAAGTCAGTCAACAGTTTGCTGCCTCAAGAAGCAAATGAGTTATGTTGCCTATGATTTGAGAATTAAAGAATGTTCACATGGAATAATCTTAATTTAGAAATAATATAATTACGATTTAAAATAGCCCTCATAAGAGGGAATGTTACTGTGTGAAAAAATACTTTAATTTTTGGCAGATGAATACCGACACCTGTGTGCTGTTGAAATGAACCAACATTAAGCCCTGAGCAGAGACAGATAACATACCCAGGCGCTCACGCATCTGCCGCAAGTGGTGATTTTGAAATCCCCATAGAGGTCTTTGATGGCACCAGTCGTGAAGAAACCTTCCACCATCAGCAAGATGCCGTACACAAAGAACGCAGCTGCAATGCCGTAGATCACATACTTGAAGATGTCAATCCTGGGGAAGAAAAAGACCAAGTGATTTAGCTCAGTAACTCTTCATGGCTGATCTCTGCAACCGACTCCCACACACTCAGGGGTCCCTTTGGAAGGAAAGCTATGGAATATTTATGCTCATAATGGAGGCTGGATTCTAAAACATTCTTGCTTTGCATGACTAACGTTTGTACATTTTGTGAGCCACTTCCAGTATTTGTTGACAAGGGCTTTTCATGTTTATAGGTTTCTTTCTCTTCCCCTGCACCACCCTCTGTTCCCTGGTTCACACCAAGGCAGCCTTGGATGAGCAGTGGATCATATTTCTAAAGGATGTTGCTGAAATGACTTGATAAGTAGGATAATCATCATATAATTTCTCTAATTATAACAAAATAGCAAATATAAAGGTTTATATATATATATATATAACACTGAGTTTTTAAAACATATTACAAGAGGAAGAAAGCTTGATGGCTAATGATACATTCGTTTTTAACAAAATGACAATCTCATTTTTACTATAAATGATCAGTTGTAATTATTTTTTATTTCTCACTTACTATAAACCATCACTAATAGTTTCTGCTGATGATAAATGTCAATAACGAAAAATTATGGTTTTTACAGATGTTATAATTTTGACAATTAAACCTTTTAGGCAGAATCACTAATGGATATGATAAAATGGAAATTAATTGGGCCTGAGCCAAGTTATAGAAAAATTCCATAGAGAAATTGGAAGATATTCTTTCTTTTCTCACAATTGAGTGCCCACATATTCAAGGGCTCTGGAGAGACACACATGCATTGTCTATAAGTTGCAGATGAATTTTTCTGTTATTCTATATATTGTATGGGAACCCCAAAGCCCTGTGGGAAAAAAATAAATTAATCAGTTTTGCTGCATCCAGAAACAAAACTAGTTGTGCTGCCATGCCATATGGAGAGGTACAGGTATTAGCTATAGTTCTGTTTATGCTTTTGTAAGAAAACTGCTCTTTATTTCATACCATCACATTTGATTTTTACTCTCTCTTGTCATTAATTACAGTGAGTGGACTAGATGGGAATGACAAGAAATGATGGAGAGATCCTGGTGACTTTATACAAGGCGGGAAATGAGGGAACAGAAAGCTGGCTCAAGTTGATGAGAGATTCAAAACTGGATGCTATGTTTTTAAAATAATACATGTAACAGCATAAGGGAATGTGTTGCATAAAGAAATGAGCAAGAAGAGCTTGCTAGCATTCATTGTACCAACTGCTTAGCGACTGATTTCCACTGTCTGAAAAATCTAAATATTACACAAGTCTATTTGTCAAGGGTAATGAGGCAGATGATATGAATTGCATAAGCCCATCATGTGTGTGAAAGAATCTGAGAGTGCCAATGTACAGACCTAATTTGACATCATAAACACATTGAAGAGTTTGGTTTAATGGCTCTTCCACACAATTTTTAGGTTAAAATGACATGTTTAAGTTATATTTTAATTTTTATTTGGAAACAATTTTATGAGAAAAGATGCAGAAAATGAACAGTACAAAGAAAAACTGTATACCATTTATCTATTTATGACATTTAACCTCATTTACTTTATTGTTTTCTTCTCTCTCTCTCTGGATAATTCTATTTGAACACAGGGAAATTCATCACAGTACAGTTTATTGACCTCGATACAAAACTGATATAATACTTGTATTAAATCTATGATCTGTATTTCAATTTTATCAGTTGCACTGATCCGGTGGTGAACACAGGGTCCAGTCTAGGGTAAGTACTGCATTCATTTGCCATGTTTCTCTCTGCATTAATTTAGAAAACAGCCACCGTCTGTTCTTGTCTTTGCAACATTAACATTGTTGAGGAACACAATCCACTCTCTCCTTATCAAATAGGCTGTTTGTTATTTGGGTTTACCTGATGTTTCCTCGTGATTAGATCTGGATTAGTCATCTTTGGCTAGAATACCTGATGGCTGAGATTTTGTACATCTGCCCTGCAGTAGTGATGCTAATTTTGATCATCTAGTTAAAATGACATCTGATTTCTGTACTGGTTTCTGAGTTTGTCTTTCTTAAAACTGCCTGCATCTATCTATCTCTCATAAGGATACATGCGATTAAATTTAGGGCTCACCTGAATATTTCAGGGTAACCTTCTCCTCTCAATATCTTTAACAAACACAATTTATACCATGTAAGGCAAAATCCCATTTTTGCCATATAGGTTTATATTTATAAGCTGTAGGGATTAGGAAGTGAATATATTTGGAAAGAAGCATTTTTTAAACCTATCACAACAACCAAGGTTGTTTCTTTTTTCTCTTGCAAAATTGTTGCTTATAAAAACATTTCCTAAGCATAAAAATATTAGCTTTTAGAGATATATGAGCAAAATCAGTATGCCTGTACAGTTCTTTCTAGGGCACTTTGGATCCCATTTTTTTTTTTTTTTGTGCTTTTTTTTGGAAGGGGTGGCGAGGCCCACACCTGTGGCAATAGGAAGTTCCCAGGCTAGGGGTCGAATCAGAGCTACAGCTGCTGGCCTATGCCACAGCCACAGCAATGCAGGATCCAAGCTGCATCTGCAACCTACACCACAGCTCATGGCAACTCTGGATCCTTAACCCAGTGAGTGAGGCCAGGGACTGAGCCGGTATCCTGAGGTTTGTAACCCGCTGAGCCACAGCAAGAGCTCTCTCCCCTCTTTTTTTTAATTTGAGATTTCAGGTGAACAAAGCAGGAACTTGGAATATCAGAATATACAGGAGGCAAAAATAAGAGCATCTTCCTAGGTTCAAATAAGAGAATACTACCCATTTCTACAAAACCCTTCCAAAAATTGCATACGCGCATGTGCGCGCATACACACACACACACACACACACACACACTCACAATCTTAGTTATGTCAGTAAAAACTGCTGTTTCCTAATTAGGTGTTGAGAGTAGAACTAGGTGGATATTTTCACATATGGGTAAACATCACAACCCTAAATCCAGAATGCTGCTCAATGAGGCATTCCCATTCAGGAACAAGGAAATCGATAATCTCAGCTTGCTTGCTTGCTTTCTCTTTTTCTTTCCTTCTTTCTTTCTCTCTCTCTCTTTTTCTTTCTTTCTTTCTTTCTTTCTTTCTTTCTTTCTTTCTTTCTTTCTTTCTTTCTTTCTTTCTTTCTTTTCTTCCTTCCTTCCTTCCTTCCTTCCTTCCTTCCTTCCTTCCTTCCTTTCGCCTCATTGGTGGTATATGGAGGTTCCCAGGCCAGGGGTCGAATCAGAGCTGTAGCTGCCTGCCCACACCACAGCCACAGCAACACAGGATCCGAGCTCCACCTGTGACCCACACCATAGCTCACGGCAATGCCAAATCCTTAACCCACTGAGCAAGGCCAGGGATTGAACCCGAGTCTTCATGGATACTGGTCAGGTTCATTAACAACTGAACCAGGACGGGAACACCTCTGCTTCTTTTTCACACTGTTCTAGATGTATTAGCCAATTCAATTAGATGAGGGAAAATAATCAGGGACCCAAGAATTGGAACATAAGAAATAAAACTGACTCTATCTGCAGACCACATGATGATACTCGGAAGAATCTTTGAGGATGGGTGATAAAGCTAATTTAAATAATAAGAGAATCAGCAATGCAGTAGGATATAAAATTTACATGCAAAAGTTAATAACATTTGCATAGTCAAATAATAACCACTAGAAGACATATTGGTAGTGGAAAATTTGATTTATCATGGCCACAAATGTTAAACAATAAACTTAACAAATGCTCAAAACTTAACATGGAAGAAACTATAAAACATCTCTGAAAGGCACAAAAGTAGACTATTTCATTGATTTTTGTAGTGACATGCTTTTATTTCTTTTTTTCTTTTGCATATCTTCTATAGATATTTTCTTTATGGTTACCATTGGGGCTTACATGAGACATAATTATCCATCTATTTTATTCCATTCAATTAGCATCTATTCAATTAACAACTTGAATTCAATTATATACAAATACTTTAAACTTTCACTTTTCTCTCTCCACACTTATTATTGATATCACAAATCACATCTTTTTATATTATGAACCATTTAACATATCTCATAGTTATAGTTTCTTAATACTTTTGTCTTTTAACTTCTATGCCAGAATTAAAAGTGATTTATGCATCGCTAATACAGTATTAGAATATTCTATATTTGTTTGTATATTTACCTTTATGAGTGAGCTTTCTACCTTCACAGGCTTCTATTTTAGTATTTAGAGTCCTTTCATTCCAACTTGAAGGACTCCCTTTGGTGTTTTTTGTTAGGCATCTCTGGTGGTGATAAACTCCTTCAGCTTGTTTTCATCTGAGAAGTTCTATTTTTTGCATTCATATTTGAAGGATAGTTTTGGCAGATGGAATATTCTTGGTTGGCAATTTCTTTTCTCTAGCAATTTGAATATTTCATCTTACTCCCTCTGACCTGCAAGGTTTCTGCCAAGAAATTTGTTGATAATCTTATGTAGTCTCTCTTGTAGGTGACAAGCTGCTTTTCTCTTGCTGCTTTCAAAATTCTTTCACATTTGACAATTTGATTATATGTCTTGGTGTGGATTTGTTTTGTTTCAATTTATATGTGTTATAGTCCACTAAGTTTCTTAAACCTAAATGCTCATTTCCTTACCCAGATTTAGGAGGTTTTCTGTCATTATTACTTTAAGTAAGTTTTCTGCTCTTTCTCTCTTATCTTATGGGACTCCTAAAATGTACATATTGGTCCACTTGATGGTGTCCCAAAGTCCTTTTAGATTTCTTCACTCTTTTTCATTCTTTTTTCCTTTTGTTCCTCTGACTGGATGATTTCAAGTGACCTGTCTTTGAATTTGCTGATTCTTTCTTCTGCTTTGTCAATCTGCTTTTGAACCCTTCTAGTGAATTTTTCAGTTTGTTTATTCAACCTCCACATTTAAGTTTGGATCTTTTTTACATTTTCTATCTTTTTGTTAATGTTCTCATTTTGTCATAGAACATCTTTATGATAATTTTTTATTTTTTTGTCAGGTAATTCATATAGCTCCATTTCCTTACAATTGGTTTCTAGAGATTGTGTTCCTTTGGACATGTTCCTCTGGTCACGTTCTTCTGTTTTTTCATGTGTCTTGTAACTTAGTGTTCGGGTCCATGCATTTGAAAAAGCATCTACTTCTCCCAGTCTTTAAGAAAGTGGCTTTGTACAGAAGAGCACCTCACTCTTCAGCTTAGCTAGACATTCTGGGGGCCTCTGAAAACCTTAGGGGGATTGTGACTTCTAAAAGCCTGTGAATGCAACTTCTCAATTAGAGAGGTGTACTTGTTTCTTTCTCAGCCTCTCATCATCTGCTTCTTTTGTGACTGTCTGAAACACTGCAAGTTCTGGTTCTACAGTAGCAAGCTGCCCTGATCGTTCTTGTCTTCATCGGCCAACTGGCATCTGAAGTATGCCAGCTCCCCATCAATGCCCTGAGTTAGAGAGACAGACAACAGTCCCTCAAGTGGCTGGTATACTGTAACACTGGACACAACACCACTGCTCTTCCTGCCTCCAAAGGGAGAAGCCTCAAATTGTGCCCTTTCTCTCCATCACAGCAAGCTGGGCTTCTTGCCACTCCCCACCCTTCTTTGTTCTCAGTGACCTCAGACATCGGAAGATACCAGATCTGTCAGGGCTTTAAGCGAGGCAAACCAGTCCCTTGGGCAGCTCTAAGAAAAGCCAGAACACTTGATGGATGTTCCATTCTTCTATTTCCCCCCAAACAATAAGTCACAACTCAGGGCCTTTTCACCTGGCCCTGGCCTGGGGTTAGAGACTGATGTAGTACAGTGAAATCTGCCTTCTTAACCCATTTCAACAGGGCTGTTCTTGGCTTTGCACTTGCTGCAACTTCTTAACTGGAAATAAAGGCACTTTTGTCTACATACCATTGATAAGTTGGTGTTTCTCTGTGGGAACAAGCATTGGGACTTCCTAGTCCATCAACTTGCTAATATCACTCTTTCCAAATTCATATTTAATTTAATTAAAATTCGTTTGTATATTAGGTCTGGTTATTTACACTAGAAGTGTGATTTCAAATGATTGATGACAATTCCATGGCAATCATAAACACCTTGGTTTTATCTTTCTGAAACTTAGCTCAAACACTATGTAAGAAAACCTGACAGTAAGGGCAGGAGTTAAGGGGTATAGCTATTGATTTCTTATGGTAACTCCAACAGATTACCACAAACTTGGTGGCTTAACACACAGTTATTTTCTTACAGTTCTAGAAGTCAGAAGTTTGAAAGCAGTTTCCCCGGGCTGAAATTAAGGTGTTGACAGAGCCTTGCCTCCACCAGAGACTCTAAGGCAGAGTTTTCTTACACTTCCCAACATCTAGAGCTGCATTCTCTGTGTTCCTTGGCTAGTGATTCCTTCTCCCATCTTCAGAGCCACTAAGCAGCACCCTATTTCTGAAGTCACAATGCCTTCTTCTCTGGACAAATTTCTCTCCACCACCTTCATATAAGGATACTTGGGTTTGGATTTAGGGCTCAGCTGGATAATACAGCAGGATGGCCACACCTCAAGATCCTTAATCACAACTCCAAAATCTCTTGCATATAAAATAAATCTCAGGCTCCAGGGACCAGGTTCTGGATATCTTTGGGGGTCATTATTCAGCCTGCTACAAGATATGTTTTGTTGAAGCTGAATGTTAATTTATTGACATTCAGAAATTCTTCCATAAAGTTTTTCCTCAAACAATCTGAGGATGGACATTGTCTGATGTTACATTCCCAAATGCATCTCAAAAGTAAATCACTGCCATATTTAAATTATAATATACTTGACATTATTTTATTGGCTTGAATCCCTGTGTTTTACCATAAAAGTACTCTTTTTTATCAACATGCAATATATGAATTTAGCAAAGCAAAGAACTTCAAATATTATATGAGGAAAATTAAACTCATTATCTATAAAGATGAGTTTACTGTCGGTGATATGTCAACAAAATGCACCAAGAATCCTCTGGTCATGAAGTCACTGATTATGTATCCATTGTAGAATCAAACAGCAGAGAATCATAAGAAGGCTTACTTTCACTGCACTACTTTCACTTCGCAAAGTAACAATCATTATTTTTGAAAGAAAATAATGAAAGCACTTAACCTCCTTTCTAAATACATACATTCAAATTTGACCATGCCTCTGTAAGGGACTCTTTTTAAAAGCAATCTATGCTCACTGTAGAAAAAAATGAAAATAAAACCAGAAAAACACAGACTATTCACTCCTTTTCTGCCAGTTTTTTTAATATGAATTACAAATAACTCCATTACACTATTACATAATTTTATCAAGATATTTTTTAAAAAACTATGGCACATTTTATTACTTGAAGTTATGACATATTTTACCAATTCTCCACTTCTGTTCAAGAATGAGTAGAATAATGGCCTCCCAAAGATATCCACATCTAATCTCCAGAATCTGTGAATATGTTATTTTAGGGAATGGGATGTGGCAGATGTGGTTAGAGGAATGATTTTGAGCTTCAGAGATTATTTCATTTTATACAATCATGAGGGTCCTAAAAAATGGTAAAGGAGAGATGCAGGAAAGTTGGAGTCATGTTCAGAGAGAGATCTGAAGATACCGTACCACTGGCTTTTAAGATGGAAGGGATCACAAGCCAAGGACTACAGGTGGCCTCTAGTTGGACCAACTGAAAATATGGACTCTCCCTGAGAGCCTTCAGATGGGAGTGCAATTTTGCCAATACCCTGATTTCACTCCAATTCAATTAGCCCAGTAAGACTCATTTCAGACTTCTGACCTCCAGAACTGTGAATAAACATGTCTTTTCCTAATCTACTCAATGTGTTGTAACTTATTACAGCAGCAATAGGAAGCTAATGCATAACTATTCAAACAGCATAGTGATGGTGATCATTTCAAATAAATCTCAGAGCAGTGCTGGTTGTTTCCCTTGGATAAATTCCTAGAAACTTTTAAGGTATGTATTGTGAAAAGGGTGTCCAGAAAGTTTGTGCTAAAATAAAGATGCACTGATAATGAGTAGGTGGACTTATTCTCTGTTTCCCAATACTGAGTATTACCATTTAATTTTTCTAAATAAATTGATAGTTAAAAAGCAATGGTTTTATCCTTTTAATTAATTTTCTTAGTAGTATGGATGAACATATACTTATAAGCTATTAATCATCTGTAGTCTTTAATGAAATACATTTTCATATTTAGCCAGTTTTTCTATAGAATATATACAGTTTGTTGAGTCAATTCTGTGTTTATTAAAATTAGGAATTCTAATCTAAGATGTAAATATTTTACTCAGTTTTTGCATTCCTCTTAATGCTTTTAATAATACTTCAATGAGTAAAATTTAATTTATAATACATAAAATCTATATATTTTTCCACTGTAATTTCTTTTATGCTTACATACTTCTTGCCCCATAATACGTGAAATCTTAAATCTATATTTTCTTCTAGATTTTAAAAATTAGCTTAATCTTAAATTTTAACTTTAAATCCATCAGAAAAAAATTTTGGTAAAATGGGAGTCGGAGCATAATTTTATGTACAATTACAAGAACTTATATATATATATGTGTGTCTGTCCCAATACCATGTAGTATAAATTATTGTAGCTTCTCTGCTCTTGCTACTTCATAAACCTGCCACATTCTAGAAATTAGCTGAAGTACCAACTACCATAATCCAGTTTGCAAGTATTGAGTTTTATGTGGACAACACTTTGCTAACATATTTCCCTATGTCAATTCTAGAAGAAAAATAATGTCTTGTTAATACTTTGTATCCCTAAAGATTTGCACAGTGATTGGCACATAATATAACCCTACATTTTTTGCTGAGTAAATGAATTTATTAATAGACAAAACTGACAAAAGATTGACCTGAGGGAGTTCCTTTTGTGGCTCAGAGGGTTACAACTTGACTAGTATCCATGAGGATGCAGGTTTGATCCCTGGCCTCGCTCAGTGGGATAAGGATCTGGTGTGGCTGTGGTGTAGGCCAGCATCTATAGCTCTAATTTGAACCCTAGCTTGGGAACTTCCATACACTGCGAGTGCGGACCTAAAAAAAAAGGAAAGGATTGACGTGAAAAAGAAACCTGAATATCTGAAAACAAGAACATTGTAGAACTATAATAAATTCAAGAGTTTTAAATATATTTTCATACCTGATATTTATAATAACCCAAATAATGCTAACTCTAAAGTAGCTGTTTTTGAATAAAAATTAAGGTTTAGAAAGTGAATTATAGATGGTAAGCATCTTAGAACTGGAGGTTCATTATCAGCCTAGTGTAAAAAACTTTAATTTACAGTCAAATCACTATATTCCAAGATAATCCAGGTGCTCTTTAGAAAGGTGACTTACTGAAAAGTTCTTTATTCTAAGCCAAAAAATGATTTCCCTATAAACTGAAAAACTCATTGCCCTAAATCTCTCTCTTTGAATCACAAAGAACAAAGAAAATTTCCTTTCCTCTGATAACCCTTCAAATATTATTAAAATGAAATCATCATATTCTTATTTGTAAATATTTTTTTCAAGAGTTACTGTATTCCTGGGTTTTAGAAGAGAATAGAAACTAGATATTTGAATTCTAATCTCGTCTGAAATGTACTCAGTGTTCACCTTGGTTGAAATGTCTACTCTAGTCAAATGGTAAATCAGTGAAAGTATTACGGTAAGTAAGGTGTGTCCGGAGACAGACAGACTTTAGGAAGCATGAGAATGGTGATTAAAATTGTGATAACAGCTTCAGGGAAGGTACCATCATCACAGTCATAACCATCATCACCACCATTATCATCATCATGTTCAACACAGTCCTATGATGCTTACATGATAAAAACCCTGCTGTAACTGTTTTAAAATGGCAACTCCTTTTATCCAATAACAACTTTTGGAAGTAGGCAGCGCTAGTAGACCCTTTTACTGATGAGGCACTGAGGCGGACAGGTTCCCTTCCTTGCCCAGGGTAAGATGGGCAGGAAGAGACAGAGACCACATGAAACAAACCAGGGCATTTTTGTCCTGGAAACAGTGTTCTTAACCACCACACCATTCTTCATGGTTCTGTTATTGTTGTTTCATATTAGTGGGTTTCAAAACAGCATTCATTGAGGACTACTGGCCTCACTGAAATATTGCCTAAGATGCTCACTGCTTATTATATCTGTAGTTAGAAATTCTGTATGGCTTTCTAACCAAGTTGTAGCTGGGACTGAACCTATTTTTGACTCTCCAAGACTAATCAATAATCTCATGTCAATACTAATTTGTCTCATCTATAAACTTTTATAAGTAGAAGACTGCAGCATCCTGGTTTGCTTGTGAAGCTCCTAGGTCAGAACAGAAAGCCTGCAAACCGCTGTGATTCCTGTCAACCTAAAGAACTGGTTTCATCTTGCCATGAATTCTTGCTTTCTTTTCCCTTCTCATACCTATCCACTAAAATGCTGATAAAAGTTTCATTAACTTCCAAGGTATAAACATGAACTACAGATTTGGAGATTTACACACACATGAAGTTAGTCGAGAGGAAACCAATATCTCTCTCTCTTTTCTTTTCCTTTTATTTTTTTTTGGCTTGCACTTGTGGCATGCGGAAGTTCCTGGGCCACAGATTGAACCCACAGTAGTGACAACGCTGGATCCTTAACCCACTGAACCACAAGGAAATTCCTCAATATATCTATTTTATATGAGCCTACTGTCTGCTTTTATTTTAGGCAAACAGAGACTCATTTTATGTGTGTGTTAAATATCAAATAACTCATTACCTAGTAAATTCAAGCAGTATTGTCTGCAAACACATTTCTCACGCACTTCTGTGTCATGAGGCCTTATTTTACTTCTTTTGTTTGCTCCTCACTATATCTAGTCCTCCAATGTCCCTGTAAGACAGCATCACACAGAGGAAACCCTACCTCCTCTCACCCTCTGGGTGCCTTTGTACCTGCTGGCACTAATCATACCCCACAGTTCTGGGTTCTCATGTTCCCTCTGTGTTTCTGTAAACTGTTTGCCAACAGGGAGAGAGTCTTAATTCATCTGGAAGCTCCACAGGGTCTAGTATAAAGAATTTTTAGTTATCTGAAATGTGGAAAGACAGATCATTTGAGCACTTGCTTTTACTCCAATCAAAATGGTCTTCTCCCATTCCAAATATGCATTATTGATTTCACATTTGATGTCCAATATTAGAGACAAAAGGCAAAAGTACCAAATGAAGCACAGGATCTCTGATTTCTCTGTTGAACTGCCAAACATACTACTTTTCAGAGCTTTAGGTGAGGGCTGTAATAATTTAAAGTTTGTTGTTTAAATGTCAAATAAACATCTTGACAATCCATTTCTGATAGATTTATACAATCATCTTATGCCAGTTATTAGGCTTATGATTTCTTACAAACTTATAATCTATGAAAACTAAAGTTAGCATTTTGGATTTGGCCTATATATAGTAGATCTGTAGATTTTAAGGACATCTGTGGTAGCTTAAAATAATGCACAGTGAAAACATATTTTGTCCAGTGTAGGCAGAGATAAAACTAAAAAGAAAATGTCAGTATTATCACATTAAAATATATCCATGCAGTCGTTTACTTCAGACTCTTTGCAAACTAAACCGGAATAATCCAAAACAGTTTCAGATAATTTAATTATATTCCAAATGATGGATATAAATTATAAACTCTTAAAGATCAATTCATGCTATATACCTGGTTCAATGTAAATGGATAAACTGTCTATTACAGATTTTAAAACTTTCAATTTAATGAATACTGATACATTTTCAGAACTAATCTGTAAAAGTTACTTTGGGAAATAGAAGTGATGTAATTCTTCTTTGTCTTTGCCTGACTTTTAAACTTTCACAAGGCAGCTAAGTCTCTAAGCAATGTGACCAGAGAACAAGCCTTAGACCCACCTCCCCAAGGTGAGAGGGTTCTGTGACTTTTAAAATATGCTATTAATTCTTCATTTCCATTTGTCAGTGATGCTGATGAAGCTCTAAACTGATGTTTCAGAGTTAGGGACTATGTTTAAAGAATATAACTTCTTATCTGAGTGACTAATTAATCCCACCTCCTCTTACTCACTATAGGTGCATGGCAGGTGGCGGGGGGGGAGGGGGGTCGGCCCCATGATCACACACTTGCTTTGTTATATTTCTTATTTTATGACCAGTCTCTCAAGTTTCAAGTGTCAACATATTTTAGATAAATGTGAATTATTTCAACTTTCCCTATCCTAAAAGTATTGTTATCGCAATGTCCAAGGGGTCATGCCCCCCCCAACCTCTCAAGTGGGGGAATTCTTGTTCTATCATTTAATAGAAATGTTTGCCTCTCTTCACTTTTCATTTTCATGGAGCTCAGTAACATTAATGAATGACATAGCAAATATAATTTATGAGCAATACTGTGTTCAAGACAATCTGCCCCTAGCTGATGGATTATTTTAAAAATTTAGCAGTAGGCTCTATCTTCTGATATTGGAGTTGTAGAAAGCTGGCTTCTACCTAGAACACTGTCCAGGTTGACCAAATGTTGTCTTAGATTAGGTCTTAGGTTATAATTACATCAGGTCAGAAGGAACTGCCCTGGGTGAATAAGAAATGTGATTAACCTCTTTTCAGTGGAGGGGTAGGAGTAGAGAGCAAAGTTATTCTAGTCCTCCTAACTAGCTATATAACCACTATGATTTGTAACTCTAGAAGCCTCTTATTCCAGAAAGAATACAGATATATTCAGAAGGTTTGAATTCACTGAGAATCACAAAGTAATGCAATGTGAAAAACATTATAATCACATAATATCAAGAAGCATGAAAGAAATGTAAGAAGTTGTAGGGGCTAAAGCCATGGAAAGCTTACCATCAGCTGGGATTATAAAGTAAAGTGAATAAATAATTTATTTTCTTTTTTGAGCAAAAAATCGTTGCATCCATGACTTGAACTGGGAATTTATTTGGAAAAAAATTCTTCTGTAATTCAACCTTATACTTTGGCCCCCTGAAAATTTAGACAATAAGGGATTAAAACTTGAACAGCAAACTCTTTGCTACTTTCAGACTATGTTTGAGTTACGGTTTTTAAAAACATTCACATCACCATAATTTAGTGATCCCAGGGGTTTACATTCATGGGTAAAATGTACATTTTAAGTATAACTGGGGCTTGTAAAAAGGTGCTCAATATTTCTTATGTTTTATCCTTTTATAGAAATGAAAAAGAACCTTCCAGAATGTTCACTTAGGTTTCACATCATTTCTAGGAGGCAGGGAAAGAAGGATGATATCACATCCTTGGCTAAATTGAAATGTTTGAAAAGTTGGGATCAACCATAGTGTTTGGGTGGTTTTTCAAAATCAACAGCAGAGTATATACACTTACACCTGGCTCTGCTTCTATATTTTGTTCTATTCTAGTAGAACAGCCTATGCTCAAAGTAGAAGAGCAAAAGAAATGCAAGTATTCTACGTAATGGTAACTGAATTTTGGATAAAACTTTACTCAAATTAAAATACAAGTTAAGTCCCGATTAAGTTGACTTCTGATCTTCTGCTAGATATCTTGTTATACTCATGGTAAAGGTCAGTGTTCTTTTGACTCATGTACATACCCTAAAAGTACTTTTGTCTTCTGTGTAACATTGTCTCACTTAACTCTACCTCCCTATTCCTTCAGCACGTGGCAATGTGCACATACATTCTCAAAAGAAGAAGCAATACCAGAATGACCTACATGGTAAAAACGTCCAGCGTATCTCCAGCAGTTCTGGCCATCTCGAAGTAGGTCTGCAGGATGGTGACAGTTCCAGAAAGGGCTTCATGACCACAGCCGCAGAACAGGGCAACGCCAGCATAGAGCAGGATGGTGGCGATCAGAGAGGCATAGGGAATGCCTCCCAGGCATTTAATACAGCACTCAAAACACCCTGCAAAAGACCAACAGAAAGAAAGTTAGACATGATTACTTTTGGTAATCTAAACTCTTTTTTCCAAACTTATGCATTATAGAGAGTACAGTTGCATTTATAGAGGGCATCAGGTCAACCACATAAATCAAGTCCTGGGGTGTCCTGTAAGGTATAAAAAGTCAAGTTGCTTAACTGTAACCCCACTCTCCATAGACAAGAGAATGCTTACTTTCGCCAATGGCTGCCTTTTTTACCCCCAAACCAACAGAAGCCCTTCCTTCTCCACACAGGTTTCCTATAATAACTAATCTTCCCTACATATAGATGAATTTCATTCTATCTTGAAGCTACTGCTCTCAAGTTTCCCATGTTTTTAAGTTTTAATTTCCATGACATGTATTATTTTGAACTCCCTGTGCCTCTATCTTTTAAACAGTGAGTCAAGAACTGTTAGCTGTGAGTGAAACCAACTCAGTGAACATTTCCAGAAATTTTTAAAAGTGAAAAAGAATATCTGTGTGCAGGTAGGAAAACAAATTATTTTACAATCAGATGTTTATTTAGTTCAGATGTTTATATATGTTTGTTATTTTTGTAGTGACCCATAATGCGAAATATATTTCTTGCTGTGGTGCATGGTAAATAAAAAATGAAAAAAGACATTGCACCATAGAAAAGAGAGACCTGGACAGGTTAGAAGCAGGACTCCACCATGGTGTGTTTTCTGGCAAGTTTATTCCTTTGAATTCATCATTTGAAAAAAGGTGACATCAAAAATTTCCCTCAAATGGTTCTTGTGAGCATTAAATGAGTTAACACAGAAAATGGTGCATGACATTGAGTAACTACGCAGTAAATGTTACGTCTACCATTATTGGATGTAATTTTAACTATTACTAGTATTAACTATGTTGTATATATATGGTTTCCAAAAATTATTGGACCACCATCATTATTTTTGCTTTTGGAAGTTTCATCATTTTAGTCTTTCATTTTCAAAAGATGGCTTTAAACTAGTCTGAGACATCAAATAACCCTGGTTGTTAATAATCAAAATAAGTATCAGAATTTCCTAGCCAACTGTTAGATATCTCCTTCTAAGGGGTTAACTAGAAATGCTTAGGTATATTTGTTTTGCAATAAGAAATACTGATGACACACTATTTGCCAGCCACTGATGAGAAAGGAACTTTTAGGTTAGGCGGCTGACAAGCTGAGAGGGGCCCCTAAGGTGATCTGATTCACCTCTGTCCACCTTCATCCCTCACTGCTTCCCCACACATAGTCTATTCCATAGATTTCTCCTACTTTTTCCCTTTTGAAAATTCTTGATCAGATTCCCTTTTGTAATACTGAACCCTCTAAAAAACTCTCCACATAACTGACTTTTCCTTTCCTCAGAAACACATAATAAATGACATTGGAAAATGGACTGTTATTTATTGCACCTAATTAAGTCATAAGAAGATCTGTGTGCATTTTATCTATGATGCATAGATGTATATAGCAACATCTGAAACATGTGGTGATTGACAAGTTTCTGCGTGAAGTACCTTTATATTCAGAGGGTGGGCTAGTCTGCTGCTCTAATATTGATCACTGAACTAGCCTTCCTAAGAGAATTAAGAATCATCTTGCCTGTCCCAGGAGAGGTTAAAAAAATAAGTCTGAACACCTCCCCACTCCATAGCTCTTGATTTTACAGGGAAGATCATTCTCTGAACGCTCCTCCTCCAACCACACACACAATCTGGGGAAGGAGAAAAGGTTAGAATAGCTTGACACGTCACATGATAGGAATAAATTTCACTGGCAGATGGACAAGACCAGTGTGTATAGTATCTGAATGTCACTGAACACAGTTTTGAGTGGAGATTAACAGGGTAGCAGAAAAATCTTTGGCCTAGTCTCTGTCTCTTAATGTTGTAAAATTTGCATCTTACAGATCAATTTGAAAATAAAAAAATAAAAATTGGTATCAATCCAAAGAAGAATTAGAACTAATTCTGGCAAGTGACCCAAATAGCCCCATTATTCCAAATTCCATTCTTTTGTGTTTTCTGTTTCTATTATTCTTTTTCCTTTAAATTTTTTATTAAAGTATTGATTGCCAATGTTCCTTCAATTTCTGCTGTACAGAAAAGTGACCCAGTCATACATATACATATATATATATATATATATATATATATATACATTCTTTTTCTGATATTAACTTCCATCATGTTCTATCCCAAGAGACTGGATATAGTTCCCTGTGCTATACACACACCTTGCTTATCCATCCATTCTAAATGTGACAGTTTGCATCTACCAACCCCAAACTCCATCTATCGCTCTCCTTCCCCCTCCCCCCGGGCAAACACAAGTCTGCTCTCCATGTCCATGATTTGTTTTTATTTTGTAGATAGGATCATTTTGCCATATTTTAGGTTCCACACATAAGTGATATCATTATTCTTGAAACATCTAAGTGTACGGGATTTCTACTGCAGACCTTGAGGTGTCAAAACCAGATTACAGTGAAACCCCATAAGACTGGACGTCAAATATACAGAAAAGAATCCAAACACCAAATTCATAGATAGGAATTACTTTTGCTGAATCCTACACCTAAGCTTTTAACAGAGTAGAGACAAAATCAAAATGAGAATGGTTTAGGAGCAAATGAAGTGGTAAGCCCACTGATGGTCACCAAACTGTCATAGAAGACTTCTAATTAATTCTGTTACTATTTCAGAGTCAGTCTCCATTTATTTCATATTTTCTCCATTATGATTTAGATGGACCAATCTAGCCTCCAGGTAAGCAAGCCTAGTTACCTAGACATATTCGTGTGGGAGGAGATGCTGTTCGTGTCATAGCCTGTCACATTAAAAAGAGCTTTAACTGAGGACTGACTTTTAAATTTAGGGGAAAAAATGAGATCAATTTCAATACGGAGTAAACCCATATTGAAATCTTTGAGTATAAGGCATTTCCGAATGAGTTTAAGATCTCCAAGTTAAACAGAAACGTTTCTTTAACTTTCCATTTAAATGCTGTCACTGAAATCCCTCAGAATTATAGCACCCCTACCAATAAGTACAAATTCCTCTACACCTCCATGACTGCCAGGTCAGCCTAGAATCTTCCCAATTCTGTCCTGAGTCTCTGCTCAACTTTTACTCAAATCAAGAAACTTGAAGTATCTCATCAGGCCCACTTTGCCCTGGTAATGGCAGGATCCTAATTGCCCCGACTCTTGCACAAGGACCTGAGTTGCCTACTGGATTTTAAAGAAGCCTCTCAGAACTCCCATCTGGGGAAGCAGTGCGCCGTTGCAGAATTCTCTCCAGCTGCCAGAATCCCACGTAGCTGCTGGCAGGGGACCTTCTTTCCTCCCACAGTGAGAAACAGCCTTGGCAGAGCTGAACAGTCACCATAGCAACCATGCTCCGGGGCCCAGGATACGCTCCCAACAATCATCTTTTAAGGCTGAGGATTCTGCTGCCACCCGTCACCAGGTTTTTTTCTGCACCTCACATGAGAAATCCCGCTATTAAATGAATATCAGTGAAAGCACAAGTCAGTGGAAGGCTGGATGGAGAAAATATCTTTCTTGAGAAAACTCTATTAAAAACAAGATTACTTCACACAGGAAACATTTTCAGTATTAGATATGATGAGAGTAAGGCTTTTGATTCTCAAAGGGAGCTTATGGTTGAAATATTGAACCCCAAATTTACATTCTACAGACCTACCCTATATATACAAAGAAGCATTTCTCATATCTAGTTTCCATTTGCATGCTCTCAAATGAACACTATGCTTTTACTTTCACATGAAAATAAAAGGAATTAAGAGACTTTCTTTTCAACACACTTTGAAACAGTAGCATTTGTCCAAAATTTTCAAAGAAAATGGAAGCTCAAGATAGTCTAAATCTTTTTTTAAAAATGAGATATATGATTAATGTGCTTTCATTTAAATGTTGTGAAGTAAACACAAGCCTTTGCCTTTGTTCACTCCACAAAGTGAACCAAAATAAATAAAGGGAAAAGACCCTAAATCATCAAGAAAAAGAGTAAGAGAGACAGACAACTGAGAAGAGAGGCCAGCACAGGATGGATCCTGGAAAAGAGATTGACAAGAGGCAGAGAATTTATTCAATGAAAAATTTTCCCAGTACCACTGACCAATAAGCTGATTCTTCTTCTACTTACCCACAGTGTCATTTTTGTCATAACTAAGAACCCACAGAATCTGAATCTATTTGTGGGCTGTCTATTCTGTCCACTGTCCTGTTGTCTGTTGTTCTATTCCCAGGCCATGGAGTTTGCCTTGGTTTTTGGTGAAGAAAATTCCCCCAACTTGCTCAGCTTCCTTACCTGTTTCATGATTTTCACTACCCTATTACATTAACATGTACATTTTGTCTGATTCTACAATTTACCTTATTAGGATTCTAACTGGTATGTTTATACTGATATTTTATCCAGAAATTTTGCAAAATTATTTTTTCAACTCTCTAAATTATTTTGATTCTGTGAACTATTTTGAGTTTGTGTTGATAATCATCCCGTCTGTGAAAAATTTGAGCTTTATCTCTTTCTATTCATTATGAATCCCTTTTTACTAATCTTTCTCTTGACTTTACTCTGTTGTTTTACCATTAAGTGTGATGCTCGCTGTTGGTTTATTGGTTAAAGAAGGTCTCTTCAATTTTGAATTTTGTAATAGGCTTTTCCCCATTTGTTTTTTTTTTTTTTTTTTTTTTT
>PVHT020000140.1:158460-169061 GCA_004024745.2 Catagonus wagneri
TCAACTTCATGGTTCCTAGTCGGATTCGTTAACCACTGCGCCACGACGGGAACTCCATTTGTTGAAATAATTTCATGTTTTTTTTAAATCTGCCATTTCAATAGTTTTTTCAATTTTAAACTAAACTTGCATTCCTGAGAAAAATCCAACTGAGTCATCCTGTATTTTTTAATACATTGCTGAATTTGTCATGCTAACATTTTGTTCAATACTTTTGTATGTATTAATTCACTCCACAAATAATTATTGGGCTCTCACCAGGTGCCAGGCACGTCGCTAACTGCTAGAGCTATGGAAGTAAGTCAAATAAACAAAAATCTCTGTTCTCATTGTAGAGATGGAGACAGACAATAAACAAGATGCAGAAGTAATGTATCTGAGAATGTGAAAAGTGCAAAGAAAAGCAAAACATGGAAGAGGGGTAGAAAAATGGGAATAATTCAGGGAATGGATAGCTGAGATGACATTTTTTAAAAAGAATAATTGAGATGAAGGAGGTAAAGGGGCCATGCAAGAGGCTCTCTGGGAGCAGAGGGTTCACAAACAGAGGAAAAGGACAGGTTAATGTCCTGAGGCAGGTGTATATCTAGAGTATTTGAGGAAAACCTAAAAAGTCAGTAGTGGTAAAATAGGCTGAGGTTGAAACAAAAGAACACGAGATGATGGGATTAAAAATGTCATGTGAAGACAGGGATGTCCATGTTAATGAATGTGACTGACATCTCACTTTTGCTTTCTTGTTTTGGAATCAAGTTTACATTAGACATATAAGGTAATCTCCTTTTTCTACACCCTGGGATTGTTCACATTAGGTTTAGCAGCACAATAAATATTTGGTAGAACCAGCCAGTAAACCATCAAGGCCAGCTGTGTACTTTATGGGAAGAAGTTTAACTCCTGATCTAACTTGCTAATGACTATAGAACTAATCAAGTTTTCTCTTTCTTCTGAAGTCTTTTGCTAAGTTCACTTTTGTAGGCATTTGCAAACAGTGTAAGTTTAAAGCTTAGGATGAAATTTAACTTTTTAAGTATTTTTAACTTATTCATCATCTGAAGGTATTTCCTTTCCTTTTCCTTGATGATTTCATTTCCTTCCCTCCCTCCCTCACTCTCCTCCTCTCTGCCCCCCACCCCTCTCTCTCTTCCTCTTTTTCTCTGTTTCTCTATTCTTAAAGTGTACTAGTCAGAATAACATGTTTTATGTTCTATGTTTGCTACAAAAAAAAATTAATGACTTAAAATATCACATTTTATTTTTCAGTCAGGTAATAATATTTCCAACCAAGCGCTCTGGCCATTCTGAAATGCAGGCTGATTAAGTGAACACTGTCGTCATCACATCAGGATCAAAATATCAGGAAAGTCTCACTCTGATAAAAACTCAGGCTGCAGTGATATGTGCTATTTCTATTTCCAGTCCAATGGCCAGAAAGTCACATGCTTCCCCCTCAATCACATAGACAAAAAGCGCAATCCTACCATGTTTGCAAAAGAAAAGGGGCCATAAATACTTAGCCAACAGCCCTAATGGCAGTAGTAATAGTAATGCCAATGGCTTTTCGATATTATTATTCTTGTCAAAGAACTCATTTTGCAAGATTGCATTATGTTTCCTTAGTTTCTGTTCTTAAATTATTTATTTTGCTTTAACTTTCTGTTGGTGTATTTTGCTATATATAATGAATAGCAAATGGATGCTTTTGCTACCCATTTGTCTTGAAATGGATGCTGAGTCCCTTAACTTTCATTCTTTCTTCTTTTCTAATTTAAACATTTAAGGAGATCAAGTTCCCTTCTAATTTTAGTTGAGTGAATTTCACAAGTTTTAATTTGTAATCTTTTCTGTATTGTTCAGTTGTAAGAAGTTTCTAAAGCCTATTGTGATTTGTTTCTGAAACATTATTTATATACCTGTTTTCTTTTATTTTTTTAATTTCCAAATTTATGAGGTTTTTCTATTTTTTGGTGTGTTTTGTGTTTGTATCAGTTGCATTGCTGTTGGAAAAAAATGGTCTGTAGGATAGCAATCTTTTTGGAATTTATGATGATTTATTTTATATTAAAATTTAGATTTGAGTTTTTGAGTCAAAAACTCAAATTTAGATTTAGAAATCTAAATTTCTAAAGTAGCAGAAATTAAGGTCACAAACTTAAGGGAGAGCTGGCTTGAGGTTATCAGATTCTGAGGAGACAGTTTCCCCATTCAACCCATCCAAGGAAAAGAACAGGTAATTGTTTTTTCTGTCCTACTCAGAAATCTTATCATTATTGCTATTCTGTTTTATTTTATTTATTTATTTATTTAATATTGTTTCATTTTGTTTTCCTGTTTCAGCCTCCCATGAAAGCCTTTCAGAGCCCTGGGTTTCATACTGTGGTTCTCAAGTTGCTTCTGTCTGTTTCCTAATCTCTGCTCCCAGGACACCACATGTAAAGTCAAGGAGACCTGGAACATCCAAGTGATCCCACAACCTGCCTTTAGCTCCAAAGCTACCTTGCTTATCCTCTGAACTCCTCTTTTACTTTACTCTTGGCTTCCGAGGATTCTGCTTGCTTTCCCAATGTACACATATATAAGTTAATATATTTTAATTATATCTGTATTTTAAATGTGCATATTTGAGATACCCATTTGTTACTTTCACATTTTGTTTTACAAAAGTAAAGTTTTCCATGTTATTTAGTCTACCATACTGCTGGGAGTTCACTCTTCGTAACAAAGGGACAACAAAAGATCACCAGGTATTTGAGGAACACCTACAACTTGAAAGAAGGAAATAAAAATAAACACAAAAAGAGCTCACAGAAATGAGAGACAAAGCAGGCAGATGATGAGAGTTCAAATGGGTGCCCTCCCTTCCCCCACATATATATCCCTATATTCCCCTAGGGTATAATAAAATACATTGTATTCTTGAAATGAGTAGGTGCTAAAAATAGGTAACAGCAAAAAGGAGTTAAAAGATCTCATTCAATCAAAATATGATAGCAGAAGTTTAAAATTTAATGGAAAGACTAAAAGACTAAGAACAGGAAATCTATGAAATCTACATCAAAGTAGAACAAAAGGATGAAGATGGACTTGGAGAGAAAAGATAAGCAATTTAGAAAATCAGATGAGGAAGTCTAATTTCCACATCCAAATATGACGTCCATCAAGAAAAGCGGAGACAATGAAGATTAGCAAATTATCAAATTCTATAAAATTGTCCCCTAGAATCAACAAGCATGCATGTCCAGATGAATAGGATTTTTCTTTAAGGACTGGTTTCCTTTCTATAGTCCTTACACCCCACCCACCACCCCCATACTTACTGCTTCCTCCCAGCCATGCCTGGCCAAGATTAGAGGCCTGGGGTTGGGTGTGTGACTTTTCCATTTAAAGCACCTGGAGTCCCAGATAATGTCTTCAACAAAGCCATCACCAGACAAAGGAAATGGGACATTATCTACTAAAATGCATGCTGATGACTTTGCAGAGGGCCTTCCTGAAAACTTGTAACAATTCAATCTGGCCTTAGAATCCTAAGTGTCTGTGGAAATGTTAATGGCGTGAAGCCAATCTGCTTTCTCTTATCCTATTATACAATTAAACACTTCCTTTGGATAGAAATGGTACAGTCACCATTAAATCAAGACTTGACTGTACTAAGTTTATTTCACACGCTCCTTCCTTTGATGCCTTGCTAGCAGCACATGCATAGAATCACTAAATCAATATACAATGAATGTTTCTTTTAAGCACCTACTATTTCCACATGCTGAGTCTACACCAGGGACAAAAAATATGATCTCTACTTCACAGTTGTGAGAAATAAGCCTACATACTGGTGGGAAGTAAAATTAGAAAGTTCTAGCACTTGTTCAAAAATTTTTCCAAAACTACTCTATCTGCATATACAGTATTGTTGTGATGTTGCGATGTCAGAGCAGCCAGGATCACTGTGTACATCAACAAACCAGAAAGAGTGGCCGTGCACTTAAAGTTCAAAATTATTCAAAGAATGGCAGAAAAATGCCCTTGGTGTAAAGTATAGCATGCTAGAAAAAATGAGCAGTAAGACAATAGTTCAAAATTGTGCTTTTAATAATTTTACCCTGCACAGTTTATAGCAGACATAATTTCTAATACTAACTCTTTGATTAATGACATGTCCATCTATAGTAGCTCAAATGATCCCCAATATTATTGACATTTTATTAACATTGTATTTAAATATATTGCTGGGGAAAAAAAATACAGAGTTGAGGCAAACATCTGAATAATGAGGGACAAAGCAGCATTGTCAAGAAAAACTCAAATAACAGGTTTTTAATGTTAAATATTGTAGTCCTTACTACAATTTTGTGCTTAAACAATCGGTTCCTAATTTTAAAAAGAACATCTTGGAAAAGGAAAAGAATATGCGAGAGTTTGGGGATATTATTTATACTCTCCTAAGTTTGTGGCTGGGTACCAAAATCACCAGGAAATTTGTCCAAAATATTCTAGGATTCTCTCTATTGAAAACTTTGTGGTTTTGATCAAGTACGTCAGCTGATTCTGATGTACAGATGTAATGGCATATGGAAACCATGCGGTATTATATAAAATCATATTAAATGTCTAACAGTTTAAAATGAGTTGAAAAACCAGATATACATGTAATCCAGGGATTGAGAAGGATTTACTCTAAGAATTTTGAACAAATTATTGAACAGAGGATGCAGTTTATAACTAAATGACGCCATTAAGAATTTTTTGAACAGTTCCAACGCATCAGAAGCAGTGCCAAGATTTTTCATGTATAGATGGGTGTGACCTCCACAATAATCCTATGATAAGGCTGTAATTACATATACGCGATTTCTCAGATGATTATTGAGGGTTGGTATTGAAAAGTATGGGAAAGTCTGTGTATTGTGAGTTCTCCAAAAGAATGACAACATTTTTCTTTTCAAAATGTTTTTTATTATGGAAAATGTTATAATATTAATATTTACAACTCAGAGTTTAAAAAATACATATATCACTAATTACAGAACATTCTGTACTGGTCAACATGACTTAGCCAGAATGTTTTGATTAATTAAACTAATTTCCCAAAGGCAGAAAGTTAACTGTTTTGGTAATGATTAGAACCACACTCTTCTGACTGTGATAAGTAAGCCCTGAGGGTGAGGGAACAGTCAGGCAGAGACAGGTTTCTGAACTGCAATAAGAAGAATCCCTGGAAGGAAAAAAATTAAGAGCCTCAAAATCGCTCTGAGTGCCAGACACCTGTGAGGTTCTTGCAGAACACATCTGGCTCGTTCAGATGATGTTCAGAGATCCAGTGAAAACCCTCATCTTCTGTAATGAACGAACAAATGAACATCAATATCAGCATGTTTGCATCCTCACAACGTTTAGGCCTATGTTCAAAATGCCATTTGTTCCTTTGTTGGGTTATCTGTTGCTACCTAACAAGCCGTCCCAAAGATGTATAGCTTAAAACAAAAATTGGCGTTCCTATTGTAGCTCAGCAGGTTAAAAACCTGATACAGTGTCCATGAGGAAGCAGGTTCGATCCCTGGCCTCACTCAGTGGGTTAAGGATTCGGCATTGCCATAAGCTGCAGCGAAGATTGCAGATGCAGCTTGGATCCGGCTTTACTGTGGCTGTGGCTTAGGCTAGCAGCTGCAGATCAGATTTGACCCCTTAGTCCAGGAACTTTTGTATGCTGCTGGTGTGGCTGTAAAAAGAAAAAAAATTATAATTTCTCATATTTGCACGAACAGTTTTCACTTGGAATCATTCAAGCTATTTCAGCCAAAAGATGAATGGGGTCTGAAGTCGTGAAAGCTTGGTTGGGCTGGCTGTCCAAGAAGGTTCCTCCACTTGCAGGTGTGGTGAAGCATCTCATCTGGCACGCCTGAAACAGCGGAAGGCTTCCAAGGAATATTCGCTCCTGGTGGCTTCTCCCAGTGGCTATTTAAGCTGTTGCACAGCATAGTGAGCCATAGTGCATGGCTTTGATCAAAGCAGGCACTCCAAGAGTAAGAAAGTAAGCATTTCCAGTCTTCTTAATGGCTAAACACAGAAAAGGTCCACATCCTACTGTCAAAGTCAGCACAGGCAGCCCAGATTCTTGGGTGTTGGGAAATTGACTCTAAGCCTGGACGGGAGGGGTGGTAAAGAATTTTCAGCTTGTCTTCAACCTGCCACAAGGTCATCCAGTTTAAAACTGAAAATTGTACCACAAGGATAGCTGTTTTTCTCCAAGGTGCTCATCAACGTCTGATATATTTTTATCTAACTCGCTGACTTTGTTCATTGACTGTCTTCCCCAAAATGAAAAAACTATGAGGTCAAAAATTTCTAGGTTTTGTTGATCTTGTATGCCTAATTCCTAAACAGTATCTGGCACAGGGGAGATGCTCAATTCATACTTGTTGAATAAATGAATTAATTGGAACATTTGTCCCAACAACCAACTAGGGCAGGTCAAAAAAGAGTAATAATCTCTTTTGCTATTAGCCTCAAACTTTTCGTCATGTCTATCCTGCAGGCAAATGTCAGAATCATGAAAATTTCCTGCTTTGGGACAAAAAAAGAAAAACTTTGGGAACGAATATTTGAATATTGGTTACAACATTATTTTTCCTATTCTTTTTTTTTGTACCATACCTTTTTTAAAAAAATCAGCTTTTTTTATTTTGAAGTAACTGGTAAAGAGTTTATGCAGGTTTGCTGAGGTGCTAATAATTAACAAGCCTTCCTTATACAGTATCATATGCTAACTAGGTATCGCAGTTTGGATTCAAGATTAAGTACCTTAATATGCTTTTTACCTCTATGGTCACTGAGAAATATTTTTAGAATCAAAATAATATCAGCAATAGTTTGCTTATTGCTATTATGCCAGATAGTCTGTGGATTTTTTAAAAAATTAAATTAGCGATTACATGCAATGTAGTTCATTTATCAGGCTTTTAAGGGAAGCATCTGAATTATTTATAACTACCTTACACATAATTTAGTTCAGGAACAAACATTACCTTGATCTGTGCTTCATTATACTGTTACTTTAAAAATAACAAAAGAATAAGGGAATTTTTAAACCTAATCTTGAGAAAAAAATAACATCTACACTATTTAAATTAAATTGGTTAAAAAAATAAAAAATATACTGCTCCACCTTTAAACCATATGACATTTTTTTTGGTCACACCCATGGCATATGGAAGTTCCTGGGGCCACATATTAAATCCAAGCCACAGAGATCTATGCTGCAACTTCATCAATGTCTCATCCTTATCATATTGTGCCACAGTAGGAACTCCAAAATATAATAGGTTTTTAGTGCAATCTCATATTTTATAATTTATACATTTATTCTAAATTTTAAAATACTTTTTTTCAGAAAGGTAGATGTTAAAAATTTCTATTTCTTATTGTTACTACAGTACACAAAAATTTGGTATTAGGCAAAATGTAAAGTCATAACTTGAAACATCAAAGTGATAGGAATATTTTAAAATACAATTTCTTACATCAAAATACATATAGAATAGAGAACAAAGCAAATCATCTCCTCATAATCATATTAAGATGTTATACCATGAATATCAGCAGACTTTTCAAAATGAGTATATTTTCTCACTAGTTTCACAGTTTTTTTTTTCACAAGTAGCCACAAATAGTCATAATTTGTTAGGAGTAAAAATCTCTTCCATAGTCTTGAATTACTCTTAAGAGCATCTGAATTGTTTAATGCGTATTTGGAAACAGGCAAAATGGCAGCAAAGCAGAAATGTCACGTCTGCAAGCACTATCTTTTCTCAAGTACCAGAGATGTTAAAAAGCTAAAACATATTTTTTAAATCAACAAAACAATATTTTCATTTTCTGTTCTCTCCATCTCCCCCTCACTCTCTCATCAGAGGAGCTATTGTTTGCTCTGCTCCCTAAAGGCCAGGGAAGTCAAGTTCAAAATCTCTAGTAAATCTTTTTAAATGTTGGAGAGGAAATGTTGATTTTTATCAGAGCCAAGCAGGAGCTGCCATTTCATTGCTTCTATTACAATCTGATTCAGCAGTGTGATCACAAATATAGATGCACTGTCTCAACTACAGCGATTTTCACTCGCGACTAATTTGTTTCATACTGTACGTATTTCATGTCCTTTGCTTCTTTGATCATATCCCATATGACTTCTCGATAGGGATGGTTAAAAAATAAAGGTTTCGAGAGAGATAAGAAGACTACAAAGCAGTCTGTGAACATGTTATAGCCGAAGATGCCTTGTAGCTGTTTTTGTATTCTGCTCACCACAGGGCACATCTTTAAGAGAGCTCAGCCTATGTATGAAAACGCGCACTTCACATAAACCTTTTTATTTCATGTTACTAATCCCCAGAATTTTATGAATACACACAAAGCTCATTTTCAGTTCCTGCCAGTCACCTCGAGTGGCTGTGAAGTTAAACTAAGAATTGCTGCAATAGTAATAGAAACATCTCCATGGAAAACTGGAAAGGCAGACATTAAGTAAAACATAAATTTTTATAATCTCTAGTACATACTCTACAATTCTCTACACTTGGGTATAGCTGTGGTTTGCTTATGAGCTGAAAATCAGCTTCTGAGATTAGGAACTAGAATTTATATATCTTTACACATCCAGGATTTAATATAGTTTGGTTCATGAACACAGCAAATATGGAATAAATAACTCCTAGGACTTATCTTTTATCTCTACTTTTTTTTTTTTTTCTTGTTTTAGTTACCTATGTACAGGAAGGATAAATCAACTTCACCTTCAATGTGGTGTTGTCCACTCAAATTATATTGGAAAAATAAATATGAGAGTCACAGCAATATAATCAAAAGATGAAGCTTAACTCGAGGAAATCGTAGAAGTGTATTTCACAGTGAAAAGAAAAGCAGTAATTTCTGTCTTTGGCCAGTATTGGTCACTACTAAGGTATGACGGAAAGACCCTGAAGAAAGGAGCAGCAGAAATGTTATAGTTCTACTTTTTTTTTCAATAAGTAGTAGTCACTTAAACTTATCTAGTGCTTTTTTTGTTTCTATTTTTAAAAAAGCAAAACAGGAGTACTTTAAGATTATTTCACAGTCATTAAGATGGTGGAATAGAAGGACTGGAGTTCAACTTATCCCAAAAAACAGCAAAACTACAACCAAATGCCGAGCAGCCTTCACCCAACTGGACTGTAAACTTCCAAAAAAGATATTCTATTCCAGAAGACAAAGAGGAGACCACATCAAGAGGTAGGAGGGGTGATTACACGATAGAAGCAACCCCATACCTCCCGGGTGGGAAGCCCCACAGACTGGAAAGTAACTGCACCACAGAGACTCAGCTACAGGACTGAGAGTTCTGAGCCCCACGTCAAAACCCCACGCCTGGGGATCGGGCACAGGGAGAAAGAGTCCGCGGAGCATCTGGCATTGAAGGCCAGCGGGGCTTGTGTGCAGGAGCTCCACAGGACTGGGGGAAACAGAGACCCCATCCTTGAAGGGCACACACAGATTTTCACGTGCACTGGGTCCCAGGGCAAAGCAGTCTCCATAGGAATCTGGGTGGAACTTTACTGCAATTCTTGGAGGATCTCCTGGGAAAATAGGGGTGACTGTGGCTTGTTGTGGGGAAGAGCATTGGAGGCAAAGCTCTTGGGGACATTCAGCAGCCTGCATCTCTCTGGAGGGGGCCATTTCTGGGAAAATATGGTCCCTCCCATCAGCGCTGAGAAGCCCCAGGCCAAACAATAATCCAGGGGGGATCACAGCCCCACCCATCAGTAAACAGACTGCCTAAAGACCCCTCAGGCACACAGCCAGCCTCTAATCTCATCCAGAGACAAAGCCCCACCCATCAGAGGGAGAGGAATCAACCCCGCCTACCAGTGGGTAGGTGTCAGTCCCTCCCATCGGGAAGCCTACAGCAAGCCCCACCCATACCAATTTTCACAGAGGAGGCAAACACCAGAACTAAGAGAGGCTACAACTCTATTGTTGGCAAAAAGGTCACCACACCAAAAACCTATAAAAATGAAAAGACAGAAAACTATAACACAGATAAGGGAGAAAGAGAAAAGCCCAGAAAAATAGCTCAGTGATGAGGAGATTATCAGCCTCTCAGAAGGAGACTTTAGACTGTTGATGCTGAAGATGATGCACGGCATTGGAAATAGACTGGAGGCAAAGATTGATCATTTACAGGAAACACTGAGCAGAGAAATACAAGCTGTAAAAATTAAACAAGAAGAGATGCAAAATACAATAACTGAAATAAAAAATTCATTGGAAGCAGCCAACAGTAGAATACAGGAGGCAGAAGAACGAATCAGCGAGGTGGAGGACAGATTAGTGGAAATCACTAATGCGGAAGAGAAAAGAGATAAAAGATTGAGAGGAAATGAGCTGAGTCTCAGAGAACTCTGGGATAATGTTAAACGCACCAATATCCGTATTATAGGGGTGCCAGAGGGAGAAGAGAGAGAGAAGGGGACAGAAAAACTATTTGAAGAGATAATAGCCGAAAACTTCCCTAATATGGGAAAGGAACCACTCAGTCAAATTCAGGAAGCGCAACGAGTACCATATAAAATAAA
>PVHT020000140.1:170061-187425 GCA_004024745.2 Catagonus wagneri
AAACCAGCTTTACAACAAATCTTAAAGGAACTTCTCTAGTCAGAAAAGAAAAGGCCACAACCAGAAACAAAAACACCGCAAATGACAAGGCTCACCAGGAAAGGCATATATACAGTAAAGATACTAAATCATCCATGCACAACTATGCTACCAAAATCAGAAATCGTGAGAAGAGAGCACAAATGAGGGTCACTGGAGACGCACATGCAATTAAGAAAGCAACAACTTAAAACAATCTCATTTGTATATAGACTCCTATATCAAAACTTCAGGGTAAAAAAACAACAACAACAACAACAAAAACCTCAAACAGTTAATACAATGGCAATAAGAACATATATATCAGTAATTACCTTAAATGTTAATGGACCGAATGCCCCAACCAAAAGACATAGACTGGCCGAATGGATACAAAAACAAGAAAACAACCAATGGATCACTGAAGAAATCAAAGAGGAAATTAAAAAATACCTAGAAGCAAATGACAACAAAGACACGACACTCCAAAACCTCTGGGATGCAGCAAAAGCAGTTCTAAGAGGAAAGTATACAGCAATACAAGCCTACCTCAGGAAACAAGAAAAAGCTCACATAAACAAGCTAATTTTACGTCTAAAGCAGCTAGAGAGGGAAGAAGCCTGGTCATGGAAACAACCTAAATGCCCATCGACAGAGGAGTGGATAGGGAAGATATGGTACATACACACAATGGAATATTACTCAGCCATTAAAAGGAACGGAATAACAACATTTATAGCAACACGGATGAACCTAGAAATTATCACACGAAGTGAAACCAGTCAGACAATTAGACAGCAACATCGAATGCTACCACTTACATGTGGAAACTAAAGAGACACAATGAACTTCTTTGCAGAACAGACAATGACTCACAGATTTTGGAAAATCTTGGTTTTTCAAATAAGACAATCTGGGGGGTGGGGGGATGCACTGTGGGCTTGGGACACAAAATCTATTGAATTGACTTATGATTTTTGTATGCCTATAACTGAAATAAAATTCATTGTTAATAAAAAAAAGCAAAACATAGTAATAATAAAAAAAACAGTCCATCGGTGCATTGTATGTGGCATAGGATTGGCTTTATGTCTCTTAAAGCTGCTATAAACTCATTAGCCTAAAGTTTTTCTCAAATCATTGGAAAGTCTAAGTTGGATAATCATTAAAGTCTCTGCTTACTAAATAAATACATTGCCATTAAAACATGGAGGACAGTAATCTGCATTTGTGATAAAAACTGCTGACACTTCATGAAGTTTCAACATGTATATACGATCAGATTTAGATAATTGAGAGTATTATTTTTACCCAACACATATGACAACATTCATGTTTGGAGTCTGGGATTGGCACAAGCACACTGTTTTATACGGAATGGATGGCCACTGGGAACATGCTGTATAGCACGGGGAACTCTACTCAATATTCTGATAACCTATATCAAAGAATCTGAAAGAGAATGGATGTGTGTATATTTATTTACAGACTGTATCCTGCTTTCCCTACATTCAGAGATGCAAACTGCATATTCCTGTGACCCTGCTCTGCTTTTTCTAATCTCCACATGACCTTCCACCATGACATAGCATCCTTACCTGTATTACTTACTACTTATCTCCACTGGCATGTAAACTCATACATAGTTGGTCCTTAAATAACACTTGTTGAGTGAATATTCTCTTTTATACACATGAAAGCTTAGGCTTATGATTGCCAAGTAAAAACCTAGAATTTATAGTCAACAGGGAAATAACAAAAAGAAGTTGCTTAAAAGATAGAGTTTATATCCAATATCCTACGTGCACATGTATTTGGTAGTAACATACTTCTATTCAGCGATAAAACTGTATTTAAAATATGTTCCTAGTCAAAATACAAATTAAAATTAAAAAAATAAAAACCAAATCCCTAGCCATTAAGATAAAAGACAACCCATATTAAAAACTGTACTATATATTACATGAACAGAAAGAAAAGAATGCACAGTCATGTGACTGGATCCCGGTTTTCTTCAAATCACAGAAATTCTTACAAAACCCCTGGAAAGTAAAACTAACACTAGCTGAAGACTTAACAAATTTAGCAATAGAGTCCATGTGTAAAGACATTATTTTCCAATGACTGCAGCCAGCAACCTAATTAATATGGCAGATATTTCAAGAAATAGAAGCCTGAGGTTTAGCTATCACTCATCTCACTTTCTGGGATATTTCTCCTAACAGCTTAAAAAATAAACACATCAAAATAAAAAGTCTACTTGTATTATAGCCATAAATACTGCACTGTTCACCTAGAAAATGGTACAGACATATATACTATCTAGGACAATGAATTTTAAACACATGTTCTAAATTATTATATGGTAGGCCAGACAAGTGCTGTTTAAGATTCAATGGCAAAGAGTCTTTAGAGCAGGAGCCAGTGACCTGGTTGCTAAGTGTTTCTACTACATGCAGCTTTGATGATGTCACAGGGCAGGACTCTTAACCTTCCTTCATCGTTAAATGATCCAATGACTGAATGAATGGTCTCTGAGGTCCCTCACTGTATATAAGATGCTTTAGAAATCTTTTTAAAAATTCAGAGGCTTCGGTTTTCTTCGTCCAATGCCCAGTAGATCATAAGCAATGTATTCTGGACATGGGGAAAGAGAGGTTTTTTTTAAAGTTTTAACCCAGTTACGACTGAGCATCAAGTGACAAGAAGGGGTTTCGCAGTCCCATCACCACAATCGGGGAGCACAGGGAGCAAATGCCTCTAGAGGACAAACTGTGGCCTGTCCTTCACTTCTGTCCATGATTGCTCTTCAAGAAGTACCAGTGTTTCCTTGTGTTTCCCTTCCTCAAGGAGGCTTTAATGAGGATGAGGGGTGCTGATGAGGCAGCTATGGTCCATTTTTTGCCACTGGTTCACCTACCAGATTCTATATAGGAAATGTGTAATATTACAGTGAGGTGTAATGTGTTGAACTTTAGAGGTCTTTGAAAGGGTAGGGTTTGAGCAGTTTCCTGGGGGCTTAGGGGGTTAAGAATCTGGTTTTGTGACTGCAGTAGCTTGGCTTTCTGCTGTGGTGCGAGTTCAATCAACCCCTGACCCAGGAACTTCCATATGCCGCAGACGCAGCCAAAAAAAAGAGTAAGTCTGAAATTGTGTTACTGTAGTAAATTTTCTTACTTTACAAATGTTTGATAATTCCTTTAAAAATTACAGGAAATAATTTAGTATGTCACTTTACTTTAAAAGTACTATAAAATGAAACATTTTATAATGGAGGGTAAACTCTAACATATATATATATATATTTAAAATGCTGAATACTTAAGCTTTAGAATTGTACCTGTTCTGCCGCTTTGCAAGACCCACTCACATTGTGATAAAGAATACTGATAATATAATGTCCATTTTTACATATAATGAATGGTTACTGACCAAGAAATCCTAATATATTAGCAAAACCCTGAAGTAATTGTTTTTTCTTAATACTTTTAAGAAAATTTCATTCAAATAGTTACATCTTGGTTTCGTTAGATTTTTAGCAATTACTTTAAAATAGGGAAACTTCTTTTAAAGCAAAAATGAGGTTGAAAACCATGGCACACTTGGTAAGCCTGAGTTTCTAAGTGCCACACTCTGAGTTGGCAAGTTTATCAGCCACTCTCTTTCTCTTTCTGTGGATGCCTGGCTTTTTCCTTAATTTCTGAATCTGACAGGAATGAAAAAAATTCAAAACAACAAAACATATTCCCCTGATAATTCCACCCAATAATAATCACTCTACACATGGCACTGACATTTGTCTGTAATGTGTAGTTTTTTAATCTAATCATACTCAGTTCATATTTAATGGAATATGTGGTTCTCTGATGCAATGATACGATCTGTGCAAATTCTCACATTTCATCCTATGCAGCCAACATGGAATGAAATTCCAAAGTGTTATTACAAAATATAATGCAGAAGAGTAAGAAGGCACAAGAATAAAAATGCAAAAATGTTACCTTAATTTTCTGTATGAAAAATATCTCCCCATTAACTTCCAAGTTTTAGTACCCAAAAGAAAAAAAAGCTCAAATAGAAAATGGATAAATTGCAGAAATTCTATATTACATTTTACTGAAAAAAATGAAAATAATACAGAATGGCATTATTCCATCAGTATCATTGACAAATAACTTGTTTGAAATCTGGGACATATACTTTCAGAGAATTATTTATTTATAAAACCAGAAGCAGTACAAGGCTTCCATAAAGAAATCTAGCAGACATAAAAACAAACTGCTACCAAGGCAATTAGTTTCCTCATATTGGAAAATCTACAACCTAAGAGATGAGGAAGAACCAATAATTTTCTAAAGCTGTAAATGAAAAAGAAAAAAACTCATTAAATTTAATGGAGAAAGAAAGACAGGGAAGACCAAAGTTATCTTGCCTGTAGTTAATCAATATCATAAACTTTTGGTTATAAATCTATGAGAAAGAGAAGAAATAGGACAATTTCTTGTCTTTTTCATTGAATAACTCAATTGCCAGGGTATCATTAAGGTCTTTGAGGAAAATGCTAGCAAATGTAGCCTGGTTTGGTATGGATTTGCATCTAATAGTTGATTAGAAAAACATACCCCCATGATATACTGCCTTCTTATCTCCAGCTAGCCTCTCATTGCTTCTGTTAATGTCATCACACAATTATAAAAACCTCCTAATAGAATGTCTTAAAAATATTTAAAACTGGAGTTCCCGTCGTGGCTCGGTGGTTAACGAATCCAACTAGGAACCATGAGGTTGCAGGTTAAATCCCTGGCCTTGCTCAGTGGGTTAAGGATCCGGCGTTGCCGTGAACTGTGGTGTAGGTCACAGACGTGGCTCGGATCCCGCGTTGCTGTGACTGTGGCGAAGGCCGGCGGCTACAGATCCTGTTAGACCCCTAGCCTGGGAACCTCCATATGCCACGGGTGCAGCCCTAGATAAGGCAAAAAGACAAAAAAAAAATTAAAACAATTTTAAAAGACCTCATTTCTTACATACTTCTCATAACAATAGAGCAACTACACACTCATTTCATTGATTTGTTGTTATTAATCACCAAAAGAATACTATAATATTAAATTGCAGGTAAAAATTTAGAAAGATTATTGGGTAGAGTTAAACATAAAATATGTGACCCCATGCAAAAGGATTATAGTTATTTCTCTGTGAAAATCTAAGAGAACAATGAAGTCTTTTTCATTAGAACACAGACCAAAAATGATCCATCACCAACCAAATAAAATAAAATAAAACACATTGATCTTGGCAGGTAGTATTTTTAAGAGAACAGAGAGCATCTGAAGCTAGAGTGCACGATTCTGTTTTTCTAGGATTTTTATTTGTGGCTCTTGTGACTTATTACATACTTACTTCACCATGGTGTCAGTTCTATCTGCCCAATGTGGATAAAGATGAAAATAAAAACCACCACCACTGCCATCTCAACCACCGCTAGAACTTTTCTTGCTATAAAGTAGAGACCTTCAGGACCCACAATAGTAATATATATATATATATATATATATATATATGTAGTTTGGGTTTTTTTTGTATCATTGTTTGTATTTTCTCTATGCTCCTTCCAACACCCATCCATCTCCTAAGCCTCAGGAGCTCCCTTGGGCTTGTGCTTAACTTAATATTGTGAGAGCTGTTGGTACCTTTCCATTAGATGCATGATAGCTCAGCTTCCCATCTGGAGAATGTGCATTTCTCTCACCAAGGGTGAGAACAATTTTCATCCATCAATGGACAGGAGTTGAGTATAAAATCCCAGCCTCTTTCCTAGGGTGAGCTAATTCTAGAGATATCTCACCCCAGGAGAGAGGGTTTTGGCTCCTAACGTTTCCCCAACTGGATGAGGTCCCACCTGTTCAGGGTGATAGCTGGCTTGATAACACCTGCTTTATAAGTCTCCTTTTCTCACCTTATTAGCCGCCTCAGTTTCCCACTCTTTTAGTGCTATTTACTTCACATCTGAAATATAATAACAAAACTGAAATTTCTGTACTAGGGGCAGTTTCTGGGGGAGCTCGACCTAAGACAGTGACCATAAATTCCAGTTGCCAAAACAATCCCAGTTTAATGATCAATACTGCATTCCTCAAAGTGTCCTAGTTTGAATGATACACCTCTAGGGAATATAGAAACCATTGATTAAAATGCTTTCTTCTCCCTGGTGCAATCACTCAGATCTGCCTAGGCCTTTACTCTACTCTGTTCTAATTTCCTCCTATTTCGGAAGAGAAAACCCCTCACTGGTGACAAGTGAAAAGAGCTCTGTACTTATTTAAAGCTAATTCCTTTCCCCCATCTATGGATTTTTGTATGATCAATTGATTTTTTCACGCATATTCAACTTCTTCTCCCTGGGATTTTCCCATTGGTTTCCAAAGAGTTTTAAACCTTTTTTTTTTTCAGTTTGAAAATAAAACGTTAAAAAGCTCTCCCTTATTTCCACATATCCTGGCAGTTAGCATGTGGCTGCTGTCCTAGTTTCCTTCTTCCTTTCATAGAGAAATGGCTTCTGATTGTCTCTCATGTATTTGTCTCTTTATGCCATTTCCATATCACTCTACAAGCCACCCCTCCAAGTGTCGCCTCCTGATCCATCGCTGCACTGAAACCCATTTCCCTCTGTTTCCTCTGTTCGTCAAAGTACAAGATTCACTTATCACCCAAGTTGACCACCTCTCCCTCTTTCTCAACACTGCTTTTACTTGGACTGTGTGTAGCACAGTTGTCTAGGTTGTTGTTTTCTTCCAGCTTCTCTGGCAATTCCTCCTCCTACTTCTTTGCCTCTCTCTTCTAAATCCTGACAGTCCTTCCTGCCATCCCCTTTCTTATGAAAATGCTCTTAATGCATCCTGCTTTATCTCCATTACTCATCTCAATCAGAATACTTTGTCTGAATATAAACTTTATGTCCTTTCTGTGCTTCATAATACAGGAATGATTTACATCTTAGAGTAACTTATAATGCTCTTGAAATTTGAACAAGAACAAACTCTGGCTTTCAAAACGCTTCCTTCTCAGCCCCTGCCTAGTGGGGTCTTTATCTCTTACTGCAGCCAATATTGGACTTCTGAACATAGGACCTGAACATATACCGCCCCAGGGTCTGGAATTCACACACACACACACACACACACACACACACACAGCACCTTCATTTTTACCTACTTAACTTCTATACTTCATATGATCTCTCCACTTAATGCTTACTTTATGACACATTTTTCCTGGACCTTCCTGACAAAGTCATTTTACTCAAGAATGTGGCCTCAAACACATGATCGACTCTTAAAGTACTGTTGCTCTGTAAAAGGGAAAAGGACAACAGATTTTTGCTCTATATTGTATATTTAGTGCCCAGCGTAAAGCCTGGCACAGACCAGAGGCTCAAATATCTGTCGAGTGAACAATTAGAGAAAAGCATTAATATTAGCTATGATAACTTACTTCTGTTCTCAAGAGAGCAGCCTGAATGATTCTGTTAAAAAGTTGGTTCAGTAAAAAAATAAGTGCTCTGAAACTGGATGCCAAAATTAGGACCATAAATCTTAAAGAGCTCTACAGTAAAAAGTGCAAAGAAAGGGGAAAAAAAAGCAGGACCTCCCTTCTTAAATCCTTTGGATGGCTTTCCTGTAGACTCAGAGTAACAGCCGAAGTGCTAATAAGGGTTGAAAGCCTTCATTATTTCAACACCTGTTACCTCTTGGACCTTATCTTTGACTGATGTGATGCTCACTCTGTCAGCTCCAGCTGCATGGGCGTTGCCACCCTGTAAACATAACAGGTATACTCTTATCTCAAGATTTTTGCACTGGCTGTTGCACAAGCCTCTAACACTCCTCCCTCAAATATCCACGTGGCTTCTTCCTCTACTTCCTCTTCTCTGTTCAAGTGTTATTTTCACAGGGCAACCAATCTGTTTTATCTAAAATTCCAGTATTCCCCTTGCTTTGGTCTTTTCTTCCCTATAGTAATCATTGCCTTTACATTTCTAGTGCACTATTTAAATATGATATTTTCATGCTCCTAAAAAGTAAGATCCATAAATTCTTTCGTTTGGTTCACTGCTGTATCTCCAACACCTAGGACAGTGCCTGTACTTAGTCATGAATATCAGATTAATCTCTCGTAGCTATTAAAGTGAGTGTTAACCAATAAATGCCATGTAGATGAAATATAAATTCTTAGAAAAATAATTGCATGAATTTTTTTACTGTCATTGTAAGCCTGTCATTACAATATATTTAATAAAAGCAAATATTTATTTGCCCTTCATAATAGTGAGAATTGACAGAACACAGAGAAAAGGAACTAAGGCTTTGTCTATAAGTGGCACAGATTTGCATATGAACATAAGAAAATACAGGCATGAGAATCAATGGGCACATTTGCAAGACAAACAAAATACGTGGAAACCCCAAGCAGAATGAGCAGGCTGCAAGCAGAAAAGCTAAACTTTGATATTTAACTTGGCACTCTACCATAATCTTTGCAAATCACAAAACATGCACACCTCATTGCCTCAGCTATATTTTCATATATAATAAGAGATCATGCTAAATATATGTGGAATGGGACGAGGCATCAGAAATAATAAAGCAGAACAAGGTGGAAACTAATAGACCGGGTTTAAAATTCTAAGCCAGCCACTTACTAGGGGTGTGGGTGTACACCAGCTCCTTGCCCATTCTGAAACTGAGTAATATGTTTTTTCTTATATAAAACACCCACCTCTGAGGCTTTTTTATAAGCATGAAATGTAAGTGACAATAAAATTTATCTTCCAATTCAGGATATTTTGAGAATAAAAAAGGCGAGAGTGTGCTTGATAATTAAGCTTGGACAACAAGCAATAATTGGGATTGGTCTGAATAAACTGAGTCTGTCCAGAGAAACTAGGATACAGGGTCATCCCAATTAAATGAGACTATTCAGCTGGAAAAAATCTGGCATCAATCATATTCAACAAATATTTGTTTTTAAAAAAGACTCAAATTACATGTTACGATTAGTATATATTGATTGCTTAATTTTGAGTAGGCCACTTAATTTTCAAATGCTATATGTGTGTGTATATACACACATGTACATATAAACAAATATATAATATATATAAATATATTTTATGTATACCTACACATACAAATATAAAATCTATACATATATACACACATACCTATATACATATATAATATAAATACATATATATTTTATATACACACACACACACACACACACTTTTTTTTCTTAGGCTGATCCATCTAATCTGAAGTAGTGAGGGATTTTGGAGGATTCATATTAGTTTCAGTAAATGACACATTACGTTAAGGCAGATAAGAAATATTCTATCTTGTATTTTAAAAACATGTAGAAATAAAGAGAATCCTTTGACATGAAATTATTACCCTTATGTCACTAACTCAAGACAATGCTCCCATATAAGGTCGCTTTGTAGTAGCTGATACCAGGAGAGCTTACTGTGGTCTCTGCATAATATTCCTCAACATAACTGTAGGCTGTTATTAACTTGTCAAAATATTATGAAATATATTTTTCTCAAAATATTATGAAATAATACTGGGATTTACATTTATATAGGAAATTGAATTTTGAAGAGACCTCCCATCTATTAAGTCAATGGTTACCCAAGAATTTCTATGTTATTATCTGTATTTTATAACCTGAGAAACTCAGCCATATGAACTGAATTACCCCAGGCTTCACAACTGCAGGAGCAAAGCTAAGTTATAGGCCAGATTGTCAGATCCAAGTTAGGTTCAGGCAATGTAATGATGAGTAAAACTGACGTGCTATTTCCCTCTTAAAGCTCTTCCTCAGATGTATAAAGATGTATAAAGAAGTATAACATCACCTCTTTACGAAAAATATGCTGCTTGTGAAAAACAAAAACATGGAGAAATCAAGCTATCTAAACAGTTAAAGCTATTTTTAAAATAAATTCATTTATCCTTTGTCTTCACAGTTGTTTTACCTACATGGGGAGGAATATCTCTTAATTGGAGATTCAACAATCTTGATAGCTTTCCTCCACACTGCAAATCAGCATATGCTTCTTGGTTTGCTCACCCAATATCTGATATCTAAACTCATTCATTCTATCTTTGAGAGACCAGGAGAAGACTAGGATACAAAGACTAGGATACAAAGGCCCAGGTTAAAGACTAAATCTCACATCTGCATTGTTTCTTAGCCGGACTGCATGTTTAAGAGTAGTGGGTACACAGGACACAATTTTGCTTAAAAAATAACTTTAAACTATCTCTGAAATGTCAGTTTAATTCCAATTTGAGAACTAGTTTAATTTAGATTAAAATGTTATCATTCATTATAATAGTATTAATGGCATTCTTATTTAACATTTCATCCTAAACATCTAAATTTCTATACCATGTGCCAAGTTGGATGTCAAAATTTTTAAAATTGATATTGATTTATCATCTGCTTCAAATTGACTTCCCTTATTCCAAGCTAGAAAAAAATTAGCATACTTTGATTAAATCCCTCTCTTTGACATATGTTATTATTATTATTTTTTTTTCTTTTTGGCTGTGCCCTGTGCCATCAGAACTGTAGCTGCCGGCCTACACCACAGCCACACAACACGGAATCTGAGCCACACCTGTGACCTACTTGTGCCGTGCCTTACAGCAACATCAGATCCTTAGCCCATTGAGCGAGGTCAGGGACCAAACCCGCATCCTCATGGACACTATGTCGGGTTCTTTACCCACTGAGCCACAACTGGAACTCCTTATTTTGGTTTTTTTGGGGTCCACACCCGCAGTATGTGGAAGTTCCCAGGCCAGGGATTGAACTCCGTCTCAGTAGGGACTAAGCTGCTGCAGTGACAATTCTGGATCCTTAACCCACTGCGCCACAAGGAACTCCTGCCTATGTTATCTTTCTGCCAAATATATTTTTCTTTAACTCAACATTTCCTTGCAGTTTCCAATGCTGCCACTGTAATTTGTAATTCTTCAATTTGTACTTAGATTTATGGTTCAGAAGGCGGTTCTGTTCCCTTGTCTCTAGTCTTTTTTTTTTTCTAATATACACACAGACAGTCATCAATTAATATGCTTCACCACTTTCAGTTGGTAGATTTCCCTATTCAAAAATGTGCCATTGTTTTCTGTTTTATATATAATTGTCAATCTTCTTTGCTAGTTTTCAAGGTTCTTCTACTTACATTAAATTAATTCAAATGTAGTCAGTTCCTTATTTTAAAATAATGCTTCAATATTTACATTAAGTAAATTATTCCTTATTCTGTGTCTGTATTTGGAATCTCGACTTCTTGGCAGCCAAAATGTTTCCTTCTGGAGCTAGATTATACCTTTGAGAATGACTTATTTATAAGAACTTTTTTATACTACATATGCTTTCCAATAAGCCAATAAGCAATTACTGGCTACTTACTTTAAAAATGCCATGAAACAGTATTTACTTTTGTTGAGAACAATGCTTTTTATTCTATTTTTTATATAGGTCACTTAGCACGACCTATAGTAAATTGTTTTCAAAATACATCTTTTTGGATTTTTCCATGGTTTCATCTTATTTTGAATTTCTAAAACCTACAATTAAGAGCTATATTTATTCTTCCTGGAAAAATATTTCCCAAAAGCCCACAGTGTGAAGAGTGAATGTAGGGGTTAAAGAAGAAAACCAAAATAAACTGGGCCTAGCTTTTTGAAGCTTAAGGTCTTCAAGGTCAGATAAAGAAAAAATTGACTCTAGTTATATTTAGATTCGGTCCTTAATTCTGTCTGATTTGGGAAACAAGAAGTTGTTATTCCTAAGTACTGTTACTAAGTGGTCCATTCTTAGTCAAATTTGTCCTTCTTGGACAAATGCATTCATCAACCTATAAAGGTAATGAATGCACATACGATACCACTATAAGTCTTTCACATATAAAAATTGTAAACCCAAAGAATACACACCATGGGCTAAAATTACAAATAACCATCAGAACTATTTATGAATCTGAGAGCACAAATAGGTCTTGAAAAATTAATAGGCTCATTTAAAAATAGGTATGTGGATTTGGAATGAATAAGCAATGAGATCCTGCTGTATAGCACAGGGAACTACATCTAATCACTTGTGATGGAACGTGATGCAGGACAGTGTGGAAAAAAAGAATGTATATAAAAGTATAACTGGGTCACTTTGCTGTATACGGAAATTGGCAGAGCACTGTAAATCAACTATAATTAAAAAATTTTAAAACACAGATCTGCATAAAACTGTAAAAGTAATCACATCTTCTTTTTCAACTCAGTCTGGCAGATTTCACCCAAGAGTTCCCTGAGACTTAAAGAATGCTTTCTTATAGAAAGGACTCAGAAGAAGGCATCCATCAAATGTGGATAAACCAACCTAGGGTTGTTGACACCTGGGCTCCACTCTGCTTCTTTTCTTAGAATGACCCATTTGCTACCAAATGATTGTCTCCTGGGGCACCAGAGAGCAAAAACAATACCAACATTTTTGTTTTTCTAAAATTTCTCCTTGGAAATAGTTAAAATTTCTAAAAAAGAAGATAATTTTTCTCTATAAAGTGGCTTTAGGTTGTTGAAATAAAAATAAAATTTTAAATAAGATTCTCAACAGCTAAATTTACCAGGTGAAAACTTCTAGCAAAACATAGCCTTCAGATTTATTTTAGCAAGTATGCTTGCCAGCATACTTGTATAAAAACCACTTTTTAAAAGGCAGTTCTAGACTAGCAGTAATAAAATAAAAACAAGCAAAATATGCAAATTATTACAATTATAAGATAAATTTGCATGCTGTTTTTGTTAGCAGACAGTTCTGACATTTATGGATTTTAGAGTCAAAAGAATTTCCCTAAAATGAAAGTGCCAGCGGAGTTCCCATCGTGGCTCAGCGGTTAGAGAACCTGGCTAGCATCCATGAGGACGTGGGTTTGATCCCTGGCTTCGTTCAGTGGGTTAAGGATCTAGCATTGCCATGAGCTGAGGTGTAGGTCACAGACGTGGCTCAAATCCAGCGTTGCTGTGGCTGTGGTGTAGGCCGGCGGCTACAGCTCTAATTGGACCCTTTGCCTGGGAACCTCCATATGCCATAGGTGTGGCCCTAAAAAGACAAAAAAACCAAAAAATAAAAAAATAAAATGAAAGTGTCTTTTCCTTAAAATAAAAGTATTATCAAATACTTAGCTCTATGAAAAAATAATTAGAAATATTAATTAAAATGACACTATCCAGAAACTGACTTCAGGAAATTAAAAATTTGTACTACTATTTAAATTTAGCCAAAGGCATATTAGTTCCCTTTGCATTTTGTATAAATGTGAAAAGAGAAAGTACAGTTTTAAAAGGAGAATTAAAAAAAATTATTAGATTATACTTGATTTACAATGTTGTGCCAATTTCTGTTGTAAAAGTATATATACACACCCTTTCTTATATTATTTTCCATCATAGCGTATCCCAAGAGACTGGATATAGTCCCCTGTGCTATACAGAAGGATCTTATTGCTTATCCGTTCTAAATATAACAGTTTGCATCTCCCAACCTCAAACTCCCAGTCCATCCCTCTCCTCCTTGGCAACCAGAAGCCTGTTCTCTACGTCTGTGAGTCTGTTTCTGTTTTGTAGATCAGTTCATTTGCGCCATATTTTAAATAAAAGGAGAATATTTTAATAGCTGATGAAATATGTGCTTGTTGAAAGCTTATTTATTATTGCAAATGCTTTCTTGATTTTTAAATTTTCAGACAAGAAGAGTAAAGCACAGGAGAAAAGTTTTAGCCAATAATGAACGGCGTTTACTGGACAGCTGGTATATACTGAATACTTAATTTTGTCTAAGTAAGATTTTATCCTATTTTCAAGATGTTTCTAATCCAGCAAGACTAACACAGAAACAACAGACCTGATGACTTCCCCTACAGTTCCCTGTCCGCATCCTCTCACTCATGCAGCTCCAGCCCACCTGGCACACGGGGCATCAGGTCCCACCCCCGCCATTTCTTTTCACCTGGTGTCCTTTCCCTCCAATACCCCAACTTCCACAATGCAATCCCCAGTTTCTACCTGCTTATCCCTTACATTCTTCAGGCTCTTGTTCAGACGTGATCTGCTCAGTGGGACTGTCCCTGACACCTCCCCCCAACTAAAATCTCCAGGTTCCTGACTCCCGGAACAGCTTATTCTCCTTCTATTCTTCTTTTTTTTTTTTTCTGTCTTTTTGCCTTAACTAGGGCCGCACCCGCGGCATATGGAGGTTCCCCGGCTAGGGGTCTAACAGGAGCTGTAGCCGCCGGCCTTCGCCACAGTCACAGCAACGCGGGATCTGAGCCGCGTCTGCAACCTACACCACAGCTCATGGCAACGCCGGATCCTTAACCCATTGAGCAAGGCCAGGGATCGAACCCTCAACCTCATGGTTCCTAGTGTGATTCGTTAACCACTGCGCCACGACGGGAACTCCTCTCCTTCCATTCTTAATCATTTTTTAACTTTCTGGGATCTATTTTTAATTGCCTACTTCTTCCATCACTTGTCTGTCTCCTTCCACCACATGTAAGTTGAGCAAAGCAGGGGTTTTTATCTCCTTTGTTCACTGTTCTCCCCTAGCAGTACCTGCTTCACAAAAAGAAACAGTTAAATCTAACAGACGATGGATGGCAAAGGAAGGTTTTTGGAGAGGCTGGCATTTTAACTGAGCCTCCGAGGAAACCCATCCTGGCAGGTAGCCTGAGATAATGTTTTCTGGGGAGGAAACTATGTGGAATCCAACCTACTTTCCTACCCCTGAGAATGCCTAGAGCAAACTAGAAAAGGGTTCTATTGACTATTTTTAACCACATCCACTAAATATCCTCAAGTTATCACTGACATTGCTCTCTGAAAAGTCTAACTGGGATTATGCTGCAAATGCACAAAATAAAAATCACCTAAATGGTCTTTGACTCATTTAACAAATACTGATGAAGTGGCATTTTCCTAATCATTTGGGTTACATTGGGGGGACTATCCCAAATGTCCCTGCCCCCATAGACCTTACAGCCTGGAGGGTGGCAAAGAGATAATAAACAGTAACCAAGAAAACATGAGCAAAAACCATGACATAGGCTAAAATGTGACAATAGCAACGGCACAAAGAAGAGGTGGAGCAGGCACAACGCGAGTGAGAGAGTTAGCCATGTGTATGTATTTGGGGAAGAAGGTCCACAGTAGAGTTGGCAGCTCCAGCAATGCTTTAAGTAGTTTATTTAAGGGACAGCAAGATGGCCACTGTTGCTGGACCTAAGAACATGAAGGAAGAGTTGTAGGACATGAGGCCAGAGGAGTGACAGGGCAGGTGGTCAGTGACCTTGAAGCCATTACTGGAAGACTCATACAGCCTTTGCATGAAATGGGGACAGAATGGAAAGTATTCACATAATCTGTTCTTTTACTTTTTAAAATATTTTGTTTTAATGAAGTATAATTGATTTACAATATTGTGATAATTTCTGTTATATAGGGAATGATTGTTATACATGAATACATATACATTCTCTCTCAGATTCTTTTCTATATAGGTTATCACAGAATATTGAGTAGAGTTCCCTGTACTGTACAGGAAGTCCCCGTTGTCCATTCCATATACCTCAGTGTGCATGTGCCAATTCCAAACCCCAGTCCAACCCCACTTGTCCCCTCTGTTTTCAAAGTCTGTGAGTCTGTTTCAATGGAATATTACTCAGTCATAAAAAGAATGAAATAATGCTATTTGCAGCAACATGGGTGGACCTAGAGATTATCATACAAAATGAAGTAAATCAGAAAGAGTAACAACAAACATCATATGATATCACTTATATGTGGAATCTAAAGAAAATGATATGTAATCTGTCCTTTTTTTTTCTTTTTGTCTTTTTGCCTTTTCATGTAGAGCCGCACCCGCGGCATATGGAGGTTCCCAGGCTAGGGGTCTAACAGGAGCTATAGCTGCCGGCCTTTGCCACAGCCACAGCAACGCGGGATCCGAGCCGCGTCTGTGACCTACACCACAGCTCACGGCAACGCCGGATCCTTAACCCACTGAGCAAGGCCAGGGATCAAACCCGCAACCTCATGGTTCTTAGTCAGATTTGTTAATCACTGAGCCACGAAGGGAACTCCCATAATCTGTCCTTTTAAAGGGATTGCTCTGGCTACTTTATTGAGATGAAGGTGGCTCAGAACATGGGGTAGTGGCATGGAGAGGTCAGATCTGGATGCATTTTGAAGGTGGAGTTATAAGATTTCATTATGGATGGCTGAAAGGATGCAAGGGAAACAGATTTCAAGATGACCCTCAAGGATTTGACTTTGAGCAAAGATAAGGGTGCAGTTGCCATCAGCTGAGATGGAAAAATTTATGATCGATGCATGGGACAGGCTTCAGAAAATAGTGAATTACACTTCAGACACCTTTGAATTTGTGTTTCTATGAGATATCCATGTGGATATGTCAAGTAGGCCATTACGCAGATGAGTCTAGAGTTTGGGAGAGAATGAGTTTGGGAGAATATCAGGTGTTGGGGATACAAATGTCAGACTTGCTTCCATCTTCAGCAACCTGACTACCTGGCAAAAAGGCAGTGTTTTCACTTCACATTCCCAGCAATGACGGTCTTTCCAAACAAACCCGTTTATGGCCTTTGCCATTGGTAATCAGTGTTAACCTCTGCAATAGTTGATGGGGACAGCTAGAAATAGGTAATCACTGATGACTGGGAAGGTGGCATTCTTTCCCTATAAAATATAAATCCAAGATATTATTTGGAGAAACATCTTATTTTTATAGTTTTTGAAAACAACTTGAAAGTTTGTCACTTTGAAGTCAATGATGACATTTTAGTCTTGATGTTTATTTTTTTAATTTTTTTTTCACAAGGCAAGGATCTCTGTTTATTGAAAACAAAATTTGTTTATTTTAACTGATAATTGGAGTACAGACTAGGGGTAGAATAAAAGCAGGAACTGAGTTTAGTACATTTTTCTTTGGTTTGGAACAAAATATCATGTGATGCATTTTTAATTTTTCCTGCATTTATATCCATTAGATTTTATTTATTTATTTATTTATTTTGATTTACTACATGTTTGTTTATTTATTTTTTATTAATTTATTTTTTTTTTGCATTATAGCTGGTTTACAGATTTCTGTCAGATTTTCCAATTGCACCGCATTGTGACCCGGTTACATGTACCTATATGGATTCGTCACATGTGATTAGATATAGTTCCCCGTGCAATACAGTTGGATCTCCTTGCT
>PVHT020000140.1:188425-242300 GCA_004024745.2 Catagonus wagneri
TTTAAATATATCTTGCCATTCCCTTCTAGCCTGTAATGTTTCTGTAGAGAAATCAGCTGACAGCCTTATGGGGGATCCCTTATACTTAATGCTTTGCTTTTCTCTTGCTGCCTTTAGGATCCTCTCTTTATCTTTAATTCTTGCCATTTTTAATATAATATGCCTTGGTGTGGGTCTGTTTGGGTTCAGCTTGTTTGGGACCCTCTGTGCATCTTGTATCTTGATGTCAGATTCCTTCAGATTTGGAAAGTTTTCAGACATAATTTCTTAATATTTTTTCAATGCCCTTTTCTTTTTCTGCTCCTTCTGGAATTCCTATTATGTGTAATTTGGGCTGCTTTATATTATCCCAGAGATCTCTTATATTGCTTTCATGTTTTTAAATTTGATTTTCTGTCTGTTGTCCTGATTGTGTGATTTCCATTATTCTATCTTCTACATCACTAATTCGCTCCTCTGCATTATTCAAACTGCTCTTTATTGCCTTTAGCTCAGTTTGCATCTCTGCAAATGAGTTTTCTAGCTTTTCTTGGCTCCTCCTTATGTTTTCTAGCTCCTTTCTAAAGGACTCTGCATTGCTGTTTGCATCTTCTCTTAATTTCTGGATATTCCACCTTAATTCTTCAAGTATTTTCATTACCTCCTTTCTGAACTCCATTTCTGACAGACTGCAGAGGTCCGTTTCATTGCTGGCTGCTTTAAAAGACTTGTCCTGTTCTTTTAACCGGGAATGGTTTTTGAGCTTCTTCATCTTTTTTGTGGTTTTCTTTTTCTGTGAGTTTGGGGAAGCCACGCTGTAGACTTGGAAGGCTACTTCTAGGGAGGAGCTCCCCTTTGTATTTTTTGGTGGGGTTACTATTTATTTTTGGTGTAGGAGTTTGACTATTTGGTGTCCATTTCTTTGGAATGAGCAGGCTGTTATCTCAGTGGTACTCTGAGTGTTCTCTGTGAGAGTGTAGGAATGGCTAAGGTCAACAGTTGGTGCCTAGTCTCTATGCTATCAATTGCAGGAAGGTGGCACTGTCCACTCCTAGTTTCCCGGCCCTGTGAAGTGGTCGCGAGCTCTAGGTAGATCTACCAGGTGTCTTGAGCATTTGGCAGTAGCAGCAGCAGGAAGTATGATTTCCCCCAGGAGTGAGAGCCACGGAAGCTAGTGTTTGATTGCAAAGTCCTCTTTGAGGTGATTGGAACCACAAGAGGTACCTGTCAGAGGCTGACTCAGCAGGCTGGCATTTGTTCTGCCCTTCTGCTGATGCTTACTCGTCAGTTGGGGTGGTTCCCTGGCTCCAGCGGCTGGCGCTGGCCCTGCTCCTCTGTGAAAGCTAGCTCCGTGTGGTCGCGTACTGCTCCGCCCACCACAGCTATCAACTCTGTGGGCTGTCGCAGTCACCTAGGTCCGTGGACCAGCACAGGGCCCCGCCACCCCCACCAATGCTGGCTGGCACAGCCATTGGGTCCACTACCTGGCACAGTGCTCCGCCCACAGGCTTCAAGGCTCAGGCTCCACCCCCGCTACTGCAGCTGCAGCCTCCACTGGCGCCTCCCCACTTCCGCTCTCTTTGGCGGGGCACTGTCGCCCTGCCCTCCGCGCTAGTTCAAGTTGCTTCCTATGGCAGTCAGCCCCTCCTCCTCTCCTCCTCCCTAACAATGGAGGCTTGCCTCCCCTGCAGGACCAGACTTCCTCGGTTCCCTCAGTCCTGGTTTTCCTCTCCACAAATCCTAGAATATCGCCGTTCCTTGTCCTATTCCCGCAACCACCGTGGCCACCAACCTCTGCCCTCTCCCAGGGACTAACCTTAGGAACCTGTGTCTTAGCTTCCAGGCACCACCTGGCGCCTCAGGCTGTGGTGTCTGCGCCGGTATTCAGGTCATCTGTGTGAGTCTCTAACTCCGATTTTCCTATCTCAATCCAGCTGCTGTGTTTTTTCTCAGGCTTTGATGTCCCTCTAGTTCCACTGATAGTTGATCCGTTGATCGTTGTTTCGGTTTCTTCCCAGTAAACTTTTCTTTTTCACAGCTCCCTCCCTGGGGTGCTGGCTGCCGTCCTGATTCCTTTTCTCTCTCTCACCTTTTTTTTTTCTCTTCTTCTGTTGTTCTACCCAGTTATTTCAAGGGTTTCTTGCAGTTTTTGGAAGTTTAAATTAATCAGCATTCAGATGATGATTTGTCCAAGCTGTTTTATATTTAGATGCATTTTTTGATGTATTTGTGGGAGAGGGTGAGCACGACCTCTTACTCCTCCGCCATCTTGCCGAGCTACTGGATAAGTTTAAATGGAAATATTTTCTCCGCCCTCTAGGAGGAGGAGGAGGAGGAAGGGTATAATCTACAAGAAAGGGCCTGGCTCATCTTTGGAACCAGGCCAGGTCACCAGGCCTTTGCGATACTAAGTGTAGGAAGAAAGCTTAGTTACTTAATTTTTTTTGGTTTGAAGTTTTATTTTATTTAAAAGAAAAAAAAAGCTATTTGTCCAATGTCACAAAACATGTAAATTGAAGGGACTGGTCTACTGTTCATAACATTCAAAATGAAAATTACACTTGAGATATGAGTCCTTTTGAGATATTTCTTTCCTATTGTCTCATCATTTGAGTGATTATATTGAAGTCTGGAAGAGCACTTAAAGGTTTTTGTAATAAAATTACTCTTGTTGGTAATTCTACTTATCTTTTTACCCCTTTTCTTTTTTATTGAGATATAGTTGATTTACAATGTTGTGTTAATTTCTACTATACAATAAATTGATTCGTTATAATATATATACGCTTTTTAATATCCTTTTCCATTAGAGTTTATCATAGGACATTGAATATATTTCTCTGTGCTACTCAGTAGAGCTTTGCTATTTATCCACTCCACATATAATGAAAGCCTATTTAATTTAAAAGTTGCTACATGAGGGACTAACTTGATAAATGAAAGTCTTTAGCATTGAACCTAGCATAGCATACAGAAAACACTGAATGAATGTGATTATTTATGTTTGGTAGCATTCAAGGGAGGCTTGTAGAAATTCACAGCAGTTGGGACTACTTTAAGTCACTCCATGGATGACTGATGGCTTGAAAAGTGTGTGTAAAATTTAAATGAAGATCTTTTATAAGAACTTTCCTTTTCATATTATAATACGGATTTCTAAGTTCAGTTTTACATGTGGTTTCAGGGCTTTGTGTTTACCAGTATCATTTCATCCAAAAGTAAGGTATACAGAGAAAGCGTCATTATTTATTGGTGGGATTAGCTGATGTCATTAATGACTAGCTACTGAATAATTAGCCTCTAAAAAACGTAACAATAAGAGGGAATAAAATATAAAATTTTAAGCCCAGGTCTTAATTTCTAAGAGATGACTAAATTTTTAATTTTTAATATACTTGGATCTCTCATGTTAAAATATGTATAGTATAGCATTTAAAATTATACTGAATTTATATTATGCTATAAAGTAATTAACTCCTTAATGTCTATATATTCAGCAATCAAATTAATAAATTATACCACCTTTAGCTGTCACCTTAGTGTTGTCCTACTTCTATTGACATTTCTGTACCTTAATGTACACTATAAACTGTATTTATTAGAAGGTTATTAGCTTATGACGAATATATTATACTAGCACTTGACAGCCCAATATAAAAGAAAACATCATAAATAAAACATTACAACCAAATAAAACAGGCAACCAGCTTTTCACAAGGTATATCAGCCAGAATAATTCGACAACTGTCACTCAATGAAAAAACTAAAGATACATGCACCCAAGAGTTCACTGAAGCACTATTCACAATAGCCAAGACATGGAAACAACCTAAATGTCCAGTGACAGATGAATGGATTAAGAAGATGTGGTATATATATATAAAGAACAGTTTCCAAGAACTGAATTTTCTTTCTCTCATAAACCTGTTTTACGTAAACCCTATTGAGCAAAAGAGTATAAGTTATGGATTACTTTTTTACAGGTCCATTTTTTGTAATACACACACACACACACACACACACACACACACATACATACAGTGGAATACTACTCAGCCATATAAAAGAACAAAATAATGCCATTTTCAGCAACATGGTTGGAACTAGAGACTCTCATAGTAAGTGAAGTAAGTCAGAAAGACAAAGACAAATACCATATGATATCACATATCTGTCACCTAATATACGGCACAAATGAAACTTTCTACAGAAAAGAAACCCACGGACTTGGAAAACAGACTTGTGGTTGCCAAGGGGGAGGGAAGAGTGAGATGTACTGGGAGTTTGGGGTTAATAGATACAAACTATTGCATTTGGAGTGGATAAGCACTGAGATCTTGCTGTATAGCTCAGGGAACTATATCTAATCACTTGTGATGGAACATGATTGAGGATAATGTGACAAAAATGATGTATATCACTTTGTTGTACAGTAAAAATTTACAGAACACTGTAAATCAACTATAATGTAAAAAATAAAAATCATAAAAATAAATTAATAAAAATAATACCTAAAAAAGAAAAAAATAATTTATTCTCCTTCTGCATTAATATTAATTTCCCAATTTGTACACATATTATAAATACACGTTACCCTGAAATGTGTGTAAGGCCAAATACAAACAAGAATGATTATTATTCTACTTAATCTATCCCCTCACAACTGTAAAATGGCTGCTCGAAATAACTACTTTGCATCCAAAAGACAAGATACGAGGATTGTTCTATGGAAAACACATGAAATCTATTTTCAGCTCTCTCTTAGAGAGAATTCAGTTGTGGTTCCTAACAGATACTTGATACTTAAAGTGGCTTGTGTGCACAGACACGGAATCCCATAAACACATCACCTACCCACTTTTACATACCTATTCATTACCATTCTAAAGATAGTTAGGAAGTCTCATCAAAAATGGTGCTTATGAAAAAAACTGAACATTAAATGTTAGAGAGAAAAACTGTCACAGATTATCAAATTCAACTCTTGTTTCAACTACCATTCACATTTTTTTTTAGGGAGCAAGTTTAAAACGACCATAAGAACCTAAAGTAGCTTGTCCGCAGTCTCAGAGCCCTCAGGGCAAGGGTTGGAGCCCATCCCCATGCTGGTCTCTCATGCTCATGGAACCTAAACTACTTGAAGGCAAACGTCAGTCCTTCTTGAATATTTTAAAATATTTATATTTGTCTGAAATTTTTTATTAAATTAATGAACATTTATTCTGAGCAAATCCTCAATATTTAAGCTCAAGTATAATTCCATATCTTTTATTTTAAACTAAATCCGTATTGTACCTCTTTGAGAAGATACACGACATTCATAATCAAGTGAAAAATAATACAAGGTAGCCTTTTATTCAACCATTATGCAAATATAATGCATGTCAGAAAGCAGAATTTATCTATGGAGGAGTGAACACAGAAATCTAAATTCCAGCTGTCACATTTTTTAGGAAATAAGTCCAAATACCGCTTCCATTATTTTTGTTCTGGAATAGGTAGAGGCACTGGAAAACATTAAGTTCACCTCTAGCACCTAAGTTCAAAGTGCATCTATAACAATGCTAAAAATAGGTGTCATTAATTTCATGTTTCTTAATAACAAGTTCTACAAAGTGACTGCTGAATATTTTAAAGGGAATATTATTTTGTACTCAAGAGTTCAGTTACTATTCCAATCATTTTAACAACAAACTTTCAAGCCTTTTGTTTTAAAATCATCACAGTGAACATGTTTTGTATCTTTACTGTCATGTTTTCTGTTTTGTGAAAATTCTGCTACATAACAGAAAAAAATCACTTTCAAATATGTTTATGATGTCATAGCAAATTCAAAAAAGAGGAGATATTTAAGGCAAGGCATTTAAAATGTTAAAGGAATTTTAAAGCCAATCAAAATGTAATGAAAGAATCTGAGTAATGGTACAAATATGTGATTCAGTGATGCTGGTGTAACAGGGGTGAGGGACGTTAACAGAAGGCTAGTATTTCTCTTCCTATTTAGAAGAAGAGAGGCCATGCATCCAGAGCTCTGAAACCACCCTGAATTTTGAGGGACACTGAGTAACATGACTGGTAACTCCTGTGGGCCCCCATCATTTGAGGAGCCTGCCGTGAGTGGGAGGTGCTCATGGCTCTGATGCTATCACAACCCAGATCAATTGTTGGTCACCCATCTTCAACCACTGACAGTTCCTGCAAACGTCAATATGTCTTCTAGCCAGGTCTACCATCTTGCTTTTGCTGACAGCACCGACTTGAGAAAATCTCCTATCTTTTCTTGAAACTGTGCCAGACAAATGAAATTCAGGCGTTGAATCAGCAAGCACAGGCCTCAGTTCTCCTGTACTCTCTACAGTGTCTCCAAAGATATTCACCAGGAAAGAGTTAAAATGGCAAAATTGGGTCAAAGAAATGGGAAGACAGAGGATTCAGTGTATCTGAGAAATTTTTAAAATGTTTTCTACCCTAGACAAGTAGTACATAAATACTTTGATAAATAAAATGCAGAGGTGAGTGTTAAGCACATTTCTGCATTTAAAACAGAGCAGTATGTTCATACTGTAAATAATTTAATGTGTGGATAATTTGATTAAGTCAAAGAAATTTCGTGAATTTTCATTTCAGATGTATTCTACACTCCTACTCTCCCCACACACCATCTGCTATTTGTTTTAGTTATACAAAGTTATAGGTAGGGTGGATATCAGATTGATTTTTAAAACCTTAATTTTAAAAATTCATGGCTTATTTTTGAAGCCTAGTAGCCTTTGCTTTCATAAAAAAATTTAGCTATAAACCTGACATAATTTGTGGAGGTGGTCATATCTTGTTCTAAGAAACTGAAGAGCATTTGGTATAAGTCTAAAGCAAGCATTAAAGAAAACTACAGCTGTGGCTGACAAGGTGTTGAATAGAAGATATTTTATTTTAGTTTTCATTTAACAGCATAAGTTCCTAATTATTCTAAATTCTTTGCTTGAACTTAAAAACTGGTATGTCTCCTGTTTACCTCATTCTTCTTCAAAATTTCGTGTCACGTCATTGGCATACATAGTCAACTGGCATACATATTTTTGCCAAGGAAATTCTAACTCAATTATAAATAATAATAAATTCGATGATAAATACTTTATTAAATATTATTAACAAAATGTTAAATATTTTCAATATCAGTGAACAGCAATTTCTTTCAAAAAGTCTCAGGAACAATAATCTGACATTACTTTCTATACACATGGACAAAAATATCAACTACTCCTAAAAACAAATGTTCTCTCTAAGCTTCCGTATCACCAATGCCTGTAGTTTAATTCTGGCAATTTCCAATGTGAGAACTAATAATAATTAAGAACCAAGTGTTATGGAAAGGTATTAACTATATGCATAGGGGAAATTCTTTCCATATGAAATGCAAAGATTAGCAGAATGGATATGCTATTCTGAAAACATAGAGGTTTTTTTTCTTCATGAATGTCATTCATGAGTCACATTTTTTATAAGTAAATGATCCTATAATATATTAATATTAATTACTGATCATTAAATATTAAATGATCCTATAATATTAAATTGCCTGGTAGAAAACCATACAATTTAAAAATATTTTGATGAATCATCAGAAGCCTGAGTCACTAGGCTTCTCCCAGTGTGTCAGACCATCATTTCTTAAGACTTTCCTTTTAACATGTTAATCCAGCTTTAAGTATGAAGAAGTGAATTTTTAGAAATTATTGAACTATTCATATTTTCTTTCTGTAAACAAGGGTTTGTTACTCATCATTTTATTCCTCAAACCAATCTGAGAATTACCTAAAAAATTACAGAAAATAGAAGATATAAAGTGAAATACTTAAAAAATACCTCAAAAGTAGTAAATATTTGACAAATAGCTTGCTAAGATAAATATACAGAAAACATTGTCGCTATAAACAAAAAGGTTTATTTTGCTTTTGATTAATTTACTTAAACTTTAGGGAGTTAGGAAGGAACAGGTTAATAAACTTAGGTTACCATATCAAACACTGTGATTCACTCAATCTAAATAAACACTCAAAAATTGCAAAATGAAGCCATATTTTGTTGCGTAATATATTTAATTTAAGGTAGAAATTCAACTAAACTCACTAGTCCAATACAAATAATGTACGTGGGGAGATGAATCTTAAGACACTCTGCCACTACACATTTTTTGGAGGACACTTTTAATCTATTTAAATTTGTGAAGAATCAGCATTACATGTAAATTACCAATCATATGTAAATAATTTAGAAATTTCAGTTAAGACCATTAAAATGAATCCCTTTATGTAACTTAGTGCTAAAGACCAGCAAGTATTATTGCAATTTCTTCAGCAGCAAAAAATCTCTAATTTTGTTTTCTTGAAAAATTTCCCTGTGAATGCCCTCTAGATAGAAAAAATTTAAATTAATATACTTCAGTAGTGACATAGTTTGGGCTCTGGATATATTTTGGAGGTGGATGAATTTTGCTTCATGAATATACCTATGCTGAGAGATAAGCAGCTGTTTGATTAGAAAAATATGTTTCATTTTTCTTTTATTATAATTGATTTTATTATTTTAGGTTTGAGAAGAGTGTATTTCATGTTCATGTGTCTTTTAAAAACTAACATATAAAGGGCTCCCAAAATAAACTGAAAGGGTGGCATTTTAAGTTGCACGACAGAAACTGATGGAAGGCATTTTAGAAGCAGGCCTCTAAATGTCACCAGCAAATAGGAAAGTATGAAGGGAATGAAAATATGGGCAGATACAAGCATAGAGACCCAAGCTATAAGTTTACCTTCGTTATAATGTTCAGGAGTGCAAGTGCCTCACAAAGACTATCGAAATATCACTAATTATTCTACTACCTTTCTTCCCCCAGACCTCAAATTTGACTTTACAGTTCTGACTCTGCAGTCTGAGGTCACCTGATATTGAAATGGCTCTCAAGAGACCACAACCAATGACTTACATTCCAGATTTAAGTTAAAACTTTTCAGTTCTCTCATTTGAAGATTTCGACAGCATCTGTAATCACTAGCTTTGCTCTCTTGGAGATCTCTCTTTACCTGTTTTCGTTAACACCCTTCCTTCCCTGTTCTCCATTCTCTCCAGCTCCCTCACTCCCCCTTTCCTGGGTCCCTTCTCTGTCCCATGCTATAAATGTTGCTGGTTTCCAGGAGTCTGTTATCTTTCCATGTGACATGTTTGTTATCACAATTTTGGAAATTACCTCTTTATGAGTCTCAAATTTCTCTCTGTAGTATAAATAGTCTCCTAAGAAACAGAACTAATTGCTTTTCCAACATATCTGCAGGCATCTTAAATGCAATATAATCAAAGATAAATTGTCTTTGCATTACGTTGTAAAATCTGATAGGGCTCAACACCACTCAATTTAGAAACACAAAAGCACACATTAGAAACATGAGAAATTTCCCTTTGTCTCTTTGCATCTCCTCTCCCCATGGTCAGTCACTGGGTTTATGTCTATTTGAATTTCCTAATCAATCTGTAAACCAGTTCTAGTTTCCTTCTTCATCACTACCATTTTAGTTCAGACTCTTAAGAATTTTCTGCATTACTTTAAAACAGGAAACGTCTGGTTTTCTCCAAATCTGTTTTCCCCAGTGCCTCCATTCTTAGCTTTTGAAGTATGTATCTGTGCATACAATTTCTAATTAAAGCCATCCCTAACTTTCTCCACATGAAATGCAGGACCCTTCATTATCAGAATACGACTAGCCTCATCTCACAGGCTGCCCTGTGACACTGAGACATACCAAGCTACGAACTTATCAAATTGTTATAATCACGGGGTTCACTGCTAGTGCCTAACTTAGGTTTCAAACTCTTTCAACCTAAAACGTCCCCTTCATCTACTTCTCTTCACTGCTTAGCATGGTAACCAGCATTTAGTTGGCACAAATATACTCCAAAACTTTTCAAATTCATAACATCAGTCTATCTCACATTTTAATGTTTCCTGGAATGTGTCTTATGATTATTGTACAATTCAAAGCAAAACTCCTTCATTCTTTTTTCCCCTAAAAAGCTGTTAGTAAATTAATGATGGGTCTTGCCAATCAACAGTAACTGAGAATCATGACATGGCATTTACGGAAAGCAAAGTAAGAATCAGAGAGAGTTAAGAGGCAAGAAGTAAACATCCTCACTAAAGCCCACATGTGCTCCATGGAACCAGCTCATAACATAGTATCTACAGTCATTATTTTATTAAGAAATACATTCTGAATAGTTTTTGAACATAAAATATGTGCGGGAAAAACACACATAAAATTTTTCCCCTTAGCTATACTAAATTGAGACAGTAGTTATCCAAATAAGTACCAAACACTTAAAATATCCTGGGCCTGTGCTTTACTCTTTTCAGGAAGTGAGACAGGATGTGTGTTCTGATGTCTGAACCTTGTACATACACAATGCAAAATAATTCCCTCTACTCCTTCAGGGTGAGTTGGTGTATTTCAATGTGGTTTTAAACATTCTGTTGTATTATGGATTTCCACAATGTCTCACTTGCTTAAAATGTAAATTAAATACCTAGAAGCATTTATGAAACATATGCAGATATACAGAATACATCAATACTACATTGGTTTATCAGTGATTCATTTCCAAAAACTGGATTATGCTGTCTGCTTTTCTCTACATTATCTGACCCTCTTTGTATTGAATAGCTATGTTTGCAAAATTCATTATTTGGGAATGAATACACAAATAAACATCAGAAAATAGACATTTAAAATAATGTTCATTTAAGACTGAACTATTGGATATTCACTTCCAGTTACAAAATCTGTTTCTTGGAATAATCTTCCAAGAAGATAAAACAATATGAAAGCTAGATAAATACAAAAATTAACACAAAAGCAGGTGTATAAAAGCCTGCAAAAGTAACCAAAGCAGCTATGTTGTGAGGGGCCAAGATCCTGGAGAAAAATCAGTCAAGGAAAGACCCAAATTTGCTAATTTCACAACATAAATGATGGAAGCCAAAGATGTGATCTAAAGAGTTAAAGTGGAAAAGGAAAATATTTTTCAGAAACAAAAGTAGTGAAGAAGAAAACAAACTAGAATATTTTTATTTTAGAGACATAAACATATAGAAGGAAAATGATGCAGAACAGACAGAGGGAAAGAAAGAGTATCAGAAAGGCTAAATTTTGGGGTCAACCTAAACAAATACTAACTCGATTTTTTAAAAAAAGTATGTGACTCCAAATACAAGCACTTTTAAGTGAAATGTCAATAAAAGGGGTAAGGTAAGTAGAACAAAGTAGAGTACAAAGTCTGAAAATCTATGTTTTATTTAAGGTTAACTCAATTTAAGAATACACATTGTAATTTCTAAGGGAACCAACAAGAGAATTTAAAAAAGCAATATTAACTAGTGCTTATTAACACTAATAAGAAATTTTTAAAAAATATGACTAATGTAAAAGGAGAAAAGAAGAACAAATAGAAGTAAAGACAAACAAGAAAAAAGTAAAATGGTAAATCTGGTCATAAATATATTATTAATTCAATAAATGTAAATGGACTAAATACTTAAATTAGAAGACAAAGGTCAGAAAAGAAAATACTTTGCTTACAATTTTTTAAAAAATTTTAAATACAAGGACATAGAAAGATGAAAAATGAAAGGGCAGGAAAAAAGGTATAACATGCAAATACTATACAAAAAAAGTCAAATAATATTCCTGACAATCAGACAAACTACATGTTAAAGTGACAAATATCACTGAAGATAAGGAGGGACATTTCTCCTATTAAAGATTTAATTCAAAGGGAATGCAAAATAATTCTAAATTTCTAGATACCTAATTAAACAGCATCAAACACTGAAGGTAGTAATTAACAGAATTAAAAGGAGAAATAAATGAGTACAAAATCTTAATTGAAGAGTTTGCCAGGCAGTTAATAACTGAATGAACAATAAAGCAAAAAATCAAGATTAGTACACAAGATATAAACAAAATGATTAACAAACTAACCAAATTCATATATACTTAAATAGCACAATTACAGCCTGTAAGATATACACATTCTTACCAAATGCAGAAGAACATTTACCAAAATAGGCCACAGAATAAGCAATAAAGTAAGTTTCATCAAATGTCAAAAAATCTACATGTGTTCTCTCACCAATGTGGAAATATTACAAATAAGTATTTTTTAAACCAGGGAAAATTTCCCAAAATGTCAAATTTAACCAATATATTTCCAAATAACCCATGGATCAAAGTAGAAATTTTAAAAATTATAATGAATTTTGAAATAAATAATAGTCAAAAGAGGGCATATCTCAAAACTTCTGGTATGCACTAAATCTCTGTTACAGAGAATGTATGGTCACAATTATATAAGTTTTCAAATAAGACCAGAAATCCATGACTGTGTAATTTTACCTCTGAAAACTCTAAACTGCTCAGCATCATGAAAAGAAAAAGACAGAAAAATAAGAAATTCTGCCAGGACCTCAATTTCTCTGTTCACTATTCCTTTTCTCTAAAGTAAAGCCAAAAGAGCTTTCCCTTTCTGTCTGATCTACTGCCCACACTACAAGGTTGAGGACAAGAAATTAATCACCCATGAGAGTAATTTAATGAAAAAATCAGAAAAGGCACAAAACACCAGATTCTTTGACACATACACAAAATCTTCATGTGCTAAATATGTTATCCTGGCATACATTAGGCGTCTGCCTCTTTAAGAGCATCACTTGAGATTATATCTTAGGGAGCCAGGACAATTATTCATTAGTCAGCTAATGATTTTCATTGAAAACTTAGGCAGATAAAGAGTGTTTTCTTGGGTCAATTCCTCCACACTGTGAGTCACCTGCAGCTGCCATTGTACTGTTCATGTTTAAGGTGCAAATTAGGGAATGATAAAGAGCAAAACAAGCTTGGTATGATTCAGTTCCACAGACATTTGTTGCCTATCATGCGCCAAGCACTGAGCTAGGTGCTAGTAGTACCATGATGAATAAGAGGAGCTCCTGCCTCAAAGGACCTAGGGTACGTGGTAGGAAACTGCAGAATCTTCCCTCCAAGATGGTATGATTGTGTAGTTCCCAAAATCCTCTTAAAGAAGGGATGCCTGCATTATTGTTATTCCATGATACATGGGAGTTATTCAGGGAAAGGAAGATGAGACGCTGCCTGCTAGAGAGCAATGTATCACCAACTACACAAACTATTTAAGGAGTGTCATGGTACATGGAAACAAATTCCATTACTGTCCATGTAATCAAGTGGATGCAACATGAGGAAAGATGTAATCCAATGCTGGAGAAGATGTGAATCCTGGGGGAAGGGAGTGGGGGCAGGGAGGGCTTCTTCATGCTAACCAGTGTGAGTTTTATTTATTCAGAGAGTGACATAGTCAGATTTACACTTGAGAGAGATTGCACTGTTTGCCCTGTGGATGGTGGATTTACGCTGGGACAAGACCTGAGGCAAAGAAATCAGGTGTCAGTTTTAATAACCCAAATGAGAGAAGACCAGGGTTCTTGTTAGGACAGCAGAAACAGAAGGAGGAATAAAGAAAGGGGAATGGATTCATCATCTGCTGAGCCAAAACTGTACATTTTGAGCAGTTCCAGAGAGACAGGCTATAATTTCCATATAATTAATGTAAACCTCAACATCAGCTTCCCTTCCAAAAGCATTCATTCAGGTACAAGATACAGATTGAGGAAAAAAGAGGAAATTAGAATCTGATGGCAGAACCACTATGAAAAACAAGGAAGAGGATCTAAACATAGGACCATCATAGAAACACTTTCTGCAACCATCTTTGACTAGAGATTTTATTAATTCCTTAGTGAGAAAACATCAGAAGTTATTTTGTTAATTTCTTATGCACATCTTCGTAAGTAGTAACTTAAGTCAGAATTCAATTGTTCTCAATCAACTTCGTGTGGTTTCTTGAAAGACTAGAGTTAAAATCAAAACCTAAGGCAAATATGTTATTGTATATTCTATTTTTTTATTTTTTGGTCTTTTTTTTGGCCTTATCTAGGGCCACACCCACGGGTTATGGAGGTTCCCAGGCTAGGGTCTAACAGGAGCTATAGCTGCCCGACCTCGCCACAGCCACAGCAACACGGAATCTGAGCCGCGTCTGCAACCTACACAAAGCTCACGGCAACGCCGAATCCTTAACCCACTGAGCAAGGCCGGGGATCGAACCCGCAACCTCATGGCTCCTAGTCGGATTCATTAACCACTGAGCCATGACGGGAACTACTGTTATTGTATATTCTTAAAGGCAAGTTTCTGAAATGTGAAACCCACTATAATTAGAATCAAGCCTTTGATGCTCAGAACAGACAGAGCAGAAACATGCTACAACTTGGAGCATAGACCCTTTATATACTCATTTTTTTCCAGTGACTTTATTTTTATATTCCTAAACCTATGCCAGATAATATTTGGTCTAAAATGTAAAAAGTTTCCAAGATTAGATGGTGATTATGTATATCTTTTGAAAACCTTAAATGTTATGCCTCAGAGGTGCTAGATCTTTACAATTCCCTTTCTTCAAATGCTCCCACATACAACATTCAGTCCATTCTACCTAGTAATGCTTTCCGATTTGCTTTTGCCTCTCCACCAGCACCATCTATGTAGATCATGTCTTGCTCAGGAAGATCACTTTCTTCCTCCTTATTTCTATAGGTTGCTCCTTTCTAACCATTACGGGGTGGGGTGATGGTTTAAAATGCAAATGTTATCAAAGCCCTGCCCTTTGTGAAGCTCCTTGGTGTTGTTCTTGGCCTTCTCAGAATCTAAATCCTTCAGTGAACAGAACACTGAACAGTCCCAATTCAGATAAGCTGATTTACAATCCTATGTCCTTGCCATTTGGAATCCCCCTTGTTTGCCAAACCCAGTCACACTTGGCCCTCCTGTCCTCAAGGGTAACAGGGTGATCCTTCCCAAGGCTCTAACAAAGTCTGCTCTAAGAAGGAAGGATTGGGCCAAAGGCATCCAGGAAGAAGACATGTGTCCCAAGAGGTGGAAGGTTAGCTTCCAGCTCTCAACTGCTAGGGCAACCCACTTTTGATCCATTATAATTAAGAAAAAAAGCCCTCATTTCTATCTCCTTTTATTTACTTATATCTGTCTTACATGAAAATAAAGCCTAACTAAGATCTCTTCCTGTTTAAACTGTATCCAGCAGCTTCTCCCTCCCTAATATATCTTTGTTTAGAAGGGATCTGGGTACCTCACCTAGACTATGAGACAAGGAAAGAGCTTACTCCATGAGGCTGTGTTAAGGTTCCATCTGTATGGCGTGAATGCTGCCTGCCAGTCCAATGGTTAGAAAAGCAAGCTGCATGATTGGCAATGTGCTAAAGACAGAATGTTCTCCAATTTGGGAAAGTATCATTTAATCAATTCCGCCACTGTTCCTATGGACTGAAATATGGCATCTACATTTTCCCTATGGGACACAAAGTTAAAATCCACAGACATTAACTCACTTCCAGAGTTAGATCCACAACCTTATCCCGCTGTTATGCTTCATGAAACCATCCCAGAGATTTCCAACATCGTTAATATTTGATATTTTATGTCAGCATCCTTCAGCTACTCTTAACATAAAAGAGAGATCAATTTTAACATAAAATCCATTTCCACATATGCTGAAAATAATATCCAGTGATGTTTTATTTTTATTAGGAAAAGAGTGTTTAAAATGAATTAAAGGGCAATTATGAACAAACTAGCACAGCCGAGTTTCTAAAATTCACATACGAACAGAGAAAAATTTTACCTTAGGTTTCAAATGAAAAATATCAAAGTGAAATAGACCGCAGGTAATTATGTTTCAGAGATAAAAATAGGAATGTCATTTTAAAAGGAAATCTCACTAGGGAACAATTTTAACTGAATTAATAAACCCTGAAATAGTTTGTTTTTACCTTTATAAACTATCTTACACAAGGTTTCAATTTTCCTATTCCCTTCACTAAATAAGATATCTTCTCTTTGGCATTTATATTCTAATTTTTCATTATCTTCTAGCAAACTCTTTGCACTCTCATGTCTAAATTAACAACCTCCTAAATGGTCATATTTTCCTTAAGTTCAATCTGGTAATAAAGAAACTCTGAATTGCTTCTACATAAAATTATATATATATATTTTTTTTCAATCAGATGTTAGAAGCACTTCTATGCAAGCCCAATAAACAATTTTTTGGAGTTCCCCTTGTGGTTCAGCAGTAATGAATCTGACTAGCATCCATGAGGATGTGGGTTCGATCCCTGGCCTTGCTCAGTGGGTTAAGGACCCAGTGTTTTCAGGAGCTGTGATGTAGGTCGCAGACTCAGCTCAGATCCTGCATTTCTGTGACTGTGGAGTAGGTTGGCAGCTGCAGTTCCAATTCAGCCCCTAGCCTGGGAATTTTCATATGCCACGTATGCGGCCCTAAGAAGAAAAAAAAAACCACGATTTCTTGGAAATACCATCAACACAAACAACCGATTTTATGGTAGGTGATTCTGTGGCACTCCTGAATGAGTCAAGGAGTCTAGTAATCCATCTATCAGGTCACATGAATGAAGTTCTGTGTTCATTCATTAGCATTTTACATGATGACTTCTCTGTATCAGTCACTACAATGAGCTTGGGAGATTTGGAAAGATTAGTCATAATCCTTGACATCAACCACTTTGCAGGATATCAAGAGAGAAAACTAAAGACAGGGAAAAGTCAGTAATAAGGTGAGATTAAGGAAAACTTTCCTAGAAGGGGTATCCTTTGCACTGAGCCTTGAAAGATGAGCTGGTGTTCTTTAGGTGAGAGGCAGTAAGAGGAGAAGAGGCTTCGGGAGCTAAGTCACCACAAAGCTAAGGACTGATGCCTGAAGAAGTTCAGGTTATTCAGGTGATTAGGGTCTCCTATGTTCTGGAAGGTATAAGAATTAGATGTGATGATGTAGGGACAAGTAAGAGATAAAGAACAGAGTGTATGTTATAAGGTAATGAGGAGTCATTGAAGGATGCTTGGCAAGAACTCTGATGGATGGATTTGTGATGGAGAAATAGGAAGAATATTTAGGAGATTAATGACATAGTCCAGTCAGGAGATGACAGGATTTGAGTTACAGCCATAGTAATGAGGGTGGGGAACACATGCCAATCTTAAAAGACATATGAGAAAGTAGGCTCCTTGAAACACTGTGACTGGCTTTATGTTGATTTTGAAGAAAAGAATTTCAAATAACTGACAGTGTTCGGCTGGCGCAACTGGGATATGGTGGAACCATTCACTGAATCTGATGGGATAAAATGTGGAGCCAGTAGAAGGAAAAACATAACCAAACATTTATTTAAGTTGTCTCTGGGACACAAAAGCACAGATATCTTATAGGCAATAGAATGTGTAATCTAGAAAAAAGTCTCAGAGCTAGATATATGAATTTATGAAACATTCTGTTTACAGTGGAAGAACTATCCTAAATAATAATGCCATTATTATAGTTATGCACTGTTGAGTTGGTCTTGAAAAAAAACCCTGCTTGATAAGCACTAAAAGAGCAAATAAAATAAACCACTCCTTTGATAAGATGCTGGCCTCCCAAAGTAAACTGTGCTAAAGTATAGAGAGCAACTTTGAAGATTAAAAGAATATTATTTATTTTACAGAGAAACAATAGCAAAATAATGAAGGCAAATATGGGACAATCAGTAGGTTTAGGGAGCAATGGAGCCTTACTTCTGGGGTGTGTAGCAGCCAACCTCTGAGATACTTTGGGTATTGATGTCTTTAAGGAATTCTTCCCACATTGCGTTAGGTCTTATCTGTGTAACCAAAGGGTAAGACAGAGGTGACAGTGTGTCACTTCTGTGGCCAGTTTTTAAACGGCATTGCACTCTGAGGGAATCTGTCAAGCCCTGAAGATGCACAAGCAGTCCTGCTGAAAAGCATACATGGAAAAGAACTGAGGCTTCCTGCCAACAGCCAGCAACCACTTGGCAGCAGCAGTGAGTGAATCACCTCAGAAGTGGATCCTCCAGGCCATCAGACCTTCACGTGACTACAGACTCCACTGACATTTGATTCCCTCTATTGAAAGAGCCTGATTGGGAACTGTCCCAATAAGCTACTCCCAAACTCCTGGCCCACAGGAAAATCAGGGTATGAAATAATGTTTATTATTATTATTTTTAATGCAGCTAAACTTTGTTAGTCATCAATAAATAACTCATGTAGGGTAGGCTCTGCAGATCAATTGTGGAAGTGGAAAATAGACATAGTTTTCCAGTCCTTCTAACAAGCATAAGGTCCAAAATGAATGTTCACTATATACTAATTCCTCAACACCAACAATATTTCTTAGCAAGGAAGGTAACAATCTCTCATGTACACAATCAGAGACCAGGCAAATTGGCTTATATACCTACATTTAAAATTTATGAAAAGTATGTGTAGTAAGATAATTATCTAAGAGAAACTATGTAGGCTTGTAGGAAAACATCACTACAGAACAAGAAGAAAGCTCTGCCCTGTATCCAGAAGGAAGAAAGAGAACCCTGGTTATCTGAACAACAACAACAAAAAAAAAACCAGCACTCACAGAACAAAAATAAAAATAAAAATCTACAGGTTATAGAGGTTGGAACAGATTGTCAAAGAATAGAACGATAAGTGGATTAAAGGCACAATATTGTTATAAACTAATTAAAATAATATAATTTCAATTATATAGTTGCAACTATATAATTTCAATTATATAGTTGCAAATGATAAAATCTTCCATTTCAAACAACAGCAAAAGCACGGGAGAAGAAACAATATGGTCTATGTGGGAGGAGGGAGGAAGGCCTGCCTGATGGTGGCTGCCCTCACTTCCGGGCATGCGGGGACCTGAGGCAACACACTAATCTCTGCAAACTGTCACACCAGGATGATATCCAAGATCTACCCCTGTGAGGCTTAAAATACATATTACTTATTTTATTTTTGTTTTTATTTTTTAGATTTTTAGGGGCACACGTGCAGCATATGGATATTCCCAGGCTAGGGGTTAAATCGGAGCGGTAGCTGCTGGACCACACCACAGCCACAGCAACACTGTATTCAAGCTGCATCTTCAAGCTACACCACAGCTCATGGCAACATCGGCTCCTTAACCCACTGAGCAAGGCCAGGGATTGAACCCACATCCTCATGGATACTGTCAGATTCATCACCCCTGAGCCATAAGGACAACTCCCCATGTTGCTTATTTTAAAACACCCAGCACAAGCCTGAGATATAAAAACAAAATATTATTTTCTCTTCTTTACCTCATTTACTTTTTAAAACTTGGAAACATCAGGAAAAGACAGAAGGAAAAAAGAGGCACTTTACTTTCTCCTCAATAACATTTTTTCACAATGAACAACAATTTTTGAGAAGTCAGTACAGATTAACCAATTGTATGAAAAAAAAGTCTTCAGTGTGGCTAAAATCAGTCAAATCTGCTGGCCGCACCAATTTAATTCCAAGCTCGTGATTACGTATGTGAACTGTCTTTCTAATTGTATACCACTGCACAAATGTGGACTGTTACTTTGGAGAAGCTGGCAGAGGCCATTAGCTGAGACACTGGAGAGTAAATAGCAAGTTAAATCTAGAGATGACCATTTCTGTAGATGGTAAAAGGAACGCGGAGAAAACGTCTTTAGATTTACAGAAACAAGGAATGTTTTTCAAGTGACTGCTCCTGGGGTTGTCACAGTATGACAGTCCTGGAATATAAAAATAAAAGCAAGATAATGAGCACATTGCTTGGTCCTCTACTGGGGCACAGCAGGGAATGCAAAAGCTCCACGTAGAACGTTCACTTCGCCTTCAATGTGCAAGAGGCAGTCGGCTTTCTATGAGGCTCTTTAAAAGCTACTGGGACATCGCGTTTTATTTCCAAACCCATGTGAATTTATACAAGGCAGTCCATCTCTTCCATTTACAAGCAAATCAAAGTCACAAAAATCAGGCGACTCCACTCCTTGACAGCAAGGACTGGGTTTTGTTCCTAATGTATGACACACAACAAACTGTTACCCTATAAAAACAACAATGTGCAAAATTCGATCTTTAACAGCTATGTTAGTCACAACTATTAAGCACCCAACAAATTCCAGTACACTCGGGGTGTTGATGATTCTGAAGGCCCTTCAGGGTTCGTGGGTCTCCCTGCTAGTGTCTGAAGAAAATGTGCAGTCATTTTATGGCTGTGGTTAGATGGATTTTCTGTACGGCGTTATCTGCTTTGTGATGATGATTTCCTTCAGAAAAGGAAGTGATTTTTGTGACTTTGATACATGGAACCAAACAAAATAGAAGTTAAAGGAACGCAAGGTGAGAAGACAAGATAATGATCTTATTTACATGAAGAGAATCCTTCAAGACATCTTAGCCTTCAAGATAAATTATCAAGATGATTAAACTGACTTTTTAAAATAAAAAGTGTAATGTGCTCTCTTTCTGAGTCTGATTTCCCCCTTTTGAAGACGACTGGCTAAATATTTTCTGTTGTGAATTTTGAGGCTCTTTTCCACTTTCTTGAAAAGGACTTCAAAACTTTCCTGGCGGTCTACCAATGCAACTTAAAAGGACAATTCAGTTTATTTACTGACAGATTATGAGTATAAACTGATGGCTTGTATTTGAATTAAAAATTTATAGACATGCACGAATCTATTAATGATTGTTATCCCAAAATAAATCTTGGGTTTGGGGAAGGACTAAATGGGGCTTTTAATTATTGTCTTGTATTTTCCAAAATCTTTTGATGTTTTGCCATGATTGTGCGTTACGTTGTTATACAAAATTTAGTATCTCAAAAATATGAGAGAAGGAAGAAAACAGTTCTCTTTCAGAAGGAAGGAATTTTATTCTTTGGGATACTGCCAGAAAGAAAATAAGAATGTTCTTTTTTTCATCTAAATCTAAAACACTTTCTCCTCAAATCTAATTGACCCATGTGTATATACACATTTTTAAATTTTTGAAAGTTCCCAAGTAATTCCCAAGAACTGGTTATTGGGAACCAGGTTGATGATACTCAAAATGGACAGACTTCTAAAAGAAGGCATCTGAGAAAAGCACAAGCAGCACACCATTCCTTAGGGGATTATCTCTTACACCTTTTCACAGTATAGAATTCTAGGGTATTTTACAAAAATATATTCAAAAGACTCTGAGGATGATGAAATATGTTAAAAAGCTTTAAGATTAAAGTCAAGATTTAAATGCAGGTTCTATATTGAAGGAAAATGATAGGAGAAGGATATATATTCTTTATATATATACTGAACACTTACGGAATATTTTATACACTACAGCTCCAGCAGTAGTGAATTATTGTCATTGAACAAATGTAGATAGACAGATAGATAATTATATAGTGATAGAGATAGAGATAAATATCAAGGACTTGCCTTGGGAATAAAAAAACATAAAAACAGTACTTTTAAAATAGGAAATGCTCATCTGGGTAGGTCTGAAATGTAAACAGCAGTGATGGAAGGTCAAAAGACATAGGAATACCAGTTAAAGATATGAAAAGCTTATTTTATACAGGAGTCCTATATTAAGGCCTTTTTCTTCCTTTAACACTCATAAAAACTTATGAGGAAGGTGCAATTGTCATCCTGAATTTATCGACACAGACTCTCATGTAAAGAAGGGCAGACACATTCTAAAAGTCATCAGGTAAGACCCATACCAAATTTCCTTAGAAACTAAAATAGTGGAGCTGACTTTAGAGCCCATGATTTCAACCACTACACTGCTGCAGACAATATGATCTCAATAAACATATGCTGAATGAATGAAATGATGATTGGTGTTATAATTTAACATTGTATTTGTACTAAAATTCAAGATCCTTCTACCAGTATATCAGGTAGACACTGATCTGCAAAAGTTATGCACTTTTATTCAAACTTTATATCTACTTTGGATAGTTAAATAGGTAACTGATTTCAAACTCTGGATTATATAATTTGAAAATTTATCATTAACTCTTGATAACATACTGATAATTTTGAAATGAGTACAACTTAGCAGAATAATATGTTCCCTCTCCCAGCAGAAAATTAAAGATAAAATTATGAAATCTAAATTAACATTTGTCATCTATCAATGTGGTGAATAACATTGATAATTTCTTAGCTGTCAAATAATAAGCTTTAAATGTCATTTAAAGATCATTTAAAGACATTGAAAGAGATCATAGTCTCCTCACGTCTAAGTGTCCCCTCAGTGTGCTCTAAAATTCCTTCACACACCCTAGGTTCACCTGACACCTGTTGCACATTATTTGCTGAGTTCTCAATTGAGTGCCCAGATGCCACTTAATATTATAAACACTGGAAAAGAAATACAGACAGGAGCATCTAGAGTTGGTGTTAATAATATATGCTATTTTGCCCATTTACCATCAGTTTGCCATGTATCTACTCATTCGTCTTTCATTCACTCACTCAAAAACATTTACAGTAGCACTAACATTCCCTGTATATCGTGTTGAAGTCATGTGAGTAAAGCTCGCCATCTTTGTGACAATTTGCTACTCTTTCATTGATTACTCTATTATAGAGTATATTTAAACTCTGATTGAAATCAATACAGTACATTAGCCAGACTAGAATGTAATAAAGGATTTCAATGTCCAAATCTAGGTACACATTTCTGGGTAGATAAAATGTTATTTGTGCATATTATAAAAAACTGCTAGATTAAAAAAACAAAAGGATTGTGGGGAAGGAACTCCAGCTGGGAAAACAAAAAGAGAACATATGAACATCCCTGCAAGTGGCCAGAAATAAGTAGGAGGGTCTCAAGGACAGGTGCAGATGATTGCTTTTTCCTCTCCGGCAACCTCCAAAGTGAGACCTTAATTCAAATACTAAGAACACCAGAAATAAAAAAGGAATGGATTTTCACTCTCAAGCAGAGCTGCCCATCTACAGAGACAGAAAGACTAGTGGTTCCCTAAGGCAGGGAGAGTGGGAGGGGAGGTGGGTAGGAACCGCTAATGAGTAGGAGGATCCTTTGTTGGATAATGAAAAGCTTCTAAAACTAGATTGTGGGGATGCTTTCAAAACTCTGGCTATATACTAAAATCCAATAAAAGGTAAACTTTAAATGGGAGAATGTGATATATATTAATTATATCTCAATAAAACTGTTAAAAATTGATGGTGCTACAATTTTTTTGATAAATAATCCAATGCCTTACAATATATTTTGCAGTAATTTTGAGATTTCAGAGCTGCCTCCACTTCCAAAAATGTATTTTTTTAAAGGAATCATTCCCTCTGATTGATCAATTGACTCATGTGAAATCAGTTTCCTTTCTGCAAATGCTACTGAGTATTTTTCTTTTAAAGATGCTATTTTTAATAATCATATTATTTTACTAATATTGCTAAAATTTTTAGGTTTTATATGTAGCATGACTTAATGACCAATGAAACTTAATTTCACTTTGTGCCTAATGGTGTGTCAAATTCTTAACATTTGCAATGTGGTCTCATTAAATGTACTTTATCTAGGGAATAAAATGTAATGATGCTGAATAACCCTAGACTATTTAATTATAAACTCTTTACTTAACAGTATGAATCAGAACATCCTACATGTCTCAGTAATAAACTTTAATAATATTGACTTCTTATAGAAATTGATCTATTATCAGAAAACAGGCAGTCTTTTTCCTAAACAGTCTTCTGTATCTACAAATAAAACAGCTTCCTTGCATGTTTCTTCTACAATAGAAAGGTTTTAATTTAAAAAATCTTATGGGAGTTCCTGTTGTGATTCAGTGGTTAACGAACCCAACTAGAATCCATGAGGATGCGAGTTCGACCCCTAGCTTTGCTCAGTGGGTTAAGGATCTGGCTTTGTGGTGAGCTGTGATATAGGTCGCAGATGCAGCTCAGATCCTGCATTGCTGTGGCTCTGGCATAGGCCAGCAGCTACTGCTCTGATTTGACCCCTAGCCTGGGAACCTCATATGCCGCTGGCATGGCCCTAAAAGACAAAAAAAAGGTTTTATGGAGTTCCCACAGTGGCTCAGTGGGTTAAGAACCCAACTAGTATCCATGAGGCCTTGCTCAGTGGATTTAGGATCTGGTGTTGCTGTGGCTGTGGTATAGGTCAGCAGCTGTAGCTCTGATTGGACCCCAAGCTTGGGAACTTCAATATGCTGAGGGTGTGGCCCTAAAAATAAAAAATTTAAAAAATTAAAACTCTTATGCTACTACTGATTTTAATAAAATATAATCAATATCCATGTGAAGTTCTATAGTTAGTGTTAGAATTATTCTCCAACAAGTATTTTTCATTCAGCCTTCCCATGATTTGGGAAATGCTATTTTAGTCAATAACTATTTTATTCAATCCCTTTATGATGGTGGTAAAATGCATAAACATAAAAGTTACCATTTGAAATATTTCAAAGTACACCATCCTGCATATTTAGTGTGTTCATAATGTTTTGCAACCATCACCATATCGAGTTCCAGAAAATTTCCATGATCCCTAAAGGACCTTCATACCCATTAAGCAATAGCTCATTCCTTTTTACCCCCAGGACCTGGCAATGACTCATCTGCTTTCTGTCTCTGTGGATATGCCATTTATTTTACATAAATAAAACCAAACAATATGCCTCCTTTTGTGTCTGGCTTCTTTCACTTAGCATCATTTTTTTAAGATTCATTCATGGCACACGTGTCAGTACTGCATTCCTTTTTACAGCTGCATATTATTTCATTGTTTGAATATATCACATTTTGTTTGTCTGTTCAACAGGTTAAGGACATTTGGGTTGTTTTTACCCTTTGGCTATTATTTTAGCAGATCGCTTTGTTTGCTTTTATAGAATATAAAAATATCATGCAATATGTTTCTTTTTCAAATACAAAGAAAACAAGATATAGGATTTGGAGGAAAATTTTTTTTCTTTAAAAAGGAAACTGTTTTTTTGTTAAAGAGCTCATCCTTCACATACCAAAGATAACATACATACCTTCACTGAAGGATGGAACTTAAATTTCAAGGATATAATAAAATGTCAGGATTGATAGCCGAGAACCTACTTGATTTATCATCTGATTATCTTGCACACATTTCCAACTCAGTATATCTGAATTATCTCCATCTCCTCACTGAATTCTCTTTGGCCTTCTCCATTTCTATGAAGTGGCAACTCCATTTACCTATTGATTCAAGTCCACAGCCTTGTAGCACACTCTTCTCTCCCATTACCAATGTAAATTCCACCTCCAAAACCAGTATAGTCCATGAGAAAAACGGCTTGAACTCTTCCCTTTTTATTTCCACTGCCATTAACTAGACGGAGTTACCATCACCCTTTATCTGGGCTATTCCCTCTTGCCGCGATCATCTCAAAGTTATTCTTCACCAACAAGACTGGAGGGACTCTCTTAAAAATTCAAATAAAGTACCTGACCCCCTTGCCTTAAACCCTTTGGAAACTTTATTACCCCTAAAATAAATTCCAACTCTCAGTACAACCTGTAAGTCTCCATTCCTTGGACTCTGCCTTGCTCCACAAGCTCATCTAACAGCATGCTCGTCCTTCGTTGTTATGCCCTATCAGCTCCAGGCTTTTGCCAGGGTCTTCCCTGCACCACACTGTTCTAGAACCTTCCCAAATGCTGATTTAATTCCTCTGCTGTCACCAAGTCACTCTTCATCTAAAAACTTCCTAATCATCTTTTAGTCTGTCCTCATCCATCACATTCTCCAAACCATCTTTCAACTCTCCCAATCAAAATTAGACAGTCACAATACTTTTCTTTTGAAGTGAACTAATTTTTTTTCTCATCACTTAATGTGTTTATTTTTATACATTTAATTTGGCTGTTTATTTGTTTAATCTCACATTTCTACAGTACACTATAAACTTTTTGGGGCTTTTTGCAGTGAGAAGAAAAATACCCCTCTTTAAAATAATCATAAATCTCTTATGTACATGTTATTCCCTGGTCTCTAAAATAGGTCACTGAATTTAGATGTTTCAAGAAATATTAGAAATGATGGATAGTGTTTTCATTAACTTGCTTTTACTCCTCTTAATCGATTTATAGATGAAGAAAATAAAATCCTTGCCAAGATAAGGATTATGAAGAGTAGCAGGTCAAATTTTATTAGAAAAACAGTGTTCAGTAAAATAAGCCTCTACCTGGAGAAAAAAATCTGAAGGGATGTTGATTCAAATTACATGAGTGATTTCAATTACAGCCATTTCAGTCTACATTAATCCACTGAATTTTGTCCACTAGCTTCATTTATCTTTTTTCCTTTTCTTTCTTTTTTTCCACTCAGTTGTACTGGATCCTCTTTAAGATATCAATTTATAAGTTTAATAGACTCAAATTTATCTAATACACTATCATTGATGCAATCTTCACCTCCCATTAAGATTTCCAGTGGTGCATTAAAATAGCAGCAAGTCCACTCACTCTTTCTGCCTGAGTGTGCCCCCTCATCATAAGCTTTCTCTGCAGATAATGGACCAGACCAGTTGGCTTTCTGCCATCACCTTTTAGGGCATGAAGGGGACAGGATGTCAAAGGTAAATATGGCCCTTTCCTTTTCTTCCTTTTGATAATGAATGAGTCTAAAACAGTTTCTTGAAATAAAATCTCTCATAACTGTTTAAATATTCAGCAGGCACATCAGTTCTCCTGAAGACACATAACCACTCTTTTAAAAGAAGTTAGAGAATTTATAGACATGATCCAGAGCTACAGATGGAACAGCTTTTTGAAAGCCAAGATTCAAAACCTGCCCCCTGGTTGGCAGCAGGGAGCTACATATGTTGTGTTGAAGTGACACCCCTGTGGACGACAGGAAGAGGACTCCTCTGTACTCGAAAACTACTTGGAATCCAGCCAGAGAAAATGTGTGTGTGCCATGTATAGCAGGCCTTTGCCCAAACTAGAAACCTTGACTGGTCTGCTTCACTGTTAAAACCTCGAAAGACCCTTTACCTATTCACTGTCTGGTCTCACAAACTAGAAATCTAGCTCATCTTAGAAAATACATTTTCTCCAAGAAAATATTTTTTATATTTTTTTTTCCTTATAGATTTTTCATACTGTGCAACATCGAGTCAAATAAGGGGCCATAGTAATGTCTTCAGTCACTGAGTAACACACTTGAGGAGTTTTGTGATTTTCTTTCTATTTTGTGCTTTACATGGACTAGCTAAAAAATTAGTTTGCTGAGATGTATTTATCAGACTTGGACCCACAAATTCAGAGGTGTATTACTGACATAAAGTGAATGGTTCACTCTAGAACATTCAAAGGCTCAAGGTGTCTACCACTGGGAGGAAATATCAACCCATAAGCAATGTCTAAGATGTCATAGACTACAGACATGGACACACTGGGGAGTCTGCTTGGGTGATTCAAGTGGATATCACATTTGTCAAGAGCTTAAGGGTTACAGCATTTGGTTTGGCATTTTCCAAAAGGAACAGTATTTTTATATTCAACCCTACAACCAAGGTTAGAAAAAAAAAAAAAAAACTAAGTAGGAACTTCCACTAAAAACAAGAGTATACTTCATGTTTATCTAGAAAATGAAAGAATTTCTATTTTAATTATCATCTGATTTTGAATTACTGCTTGATTACAACATGATGGTGCTCAATTTGACAAGCATAATTCTAAGAAAAAGCTTTTACCTGATTAAGAAATGACATGAAGTGCTTCAAAAGCGTTTTAAAAATGACTCTATTTTTAGACTGTGAATGTTGTATAAAAGGGTACAAAGTATCCTAGAAAGGAAGTATCATATCAGTTTTGTGTCACTGATTAAACAGATTGTGTTTTCCAGATTTCGTCTCTTGGAAGGATATATAAATTATGTCGATGTCTTAAATCATACATTGCAAATATAGGGGGAAAAAAGCAGCCTGTTGGGACAGCCAAGTGGTTATTATTACATTTCTTGGGGATTTAGGAGTTGCCAGAGCAAATAGGAAAGAAAAGAAACAAACAAAACTTAGTTCTATAAATTGACTAAACTTGAAGAGGAAAAAGACAGAGTGAAGTTTAAAAAGAAAAGGAAAAAAGTGATCCATTGCCTACAACCCTAATTTGTGATGCAATAAAAGTAGTATGTGTATTTTCAATTTTTATTATACAGTATACTATACATTTATTACAAAAGTTAAGTTTAAATTTGTGGTCATCTTTTATCTTTTTGAACATAAATATTTAGAGGTACATACAGACATGGATGCGCAAATGCAGAAGAAAGGAAGGTACTATTTGAAGGGTAGTTTTTAGAAATATTCATTATATTCCTAAATAACAGAATGTTAATTGAAAGGTAGTTTGCTAGCTGGGATTGTGTATTATCTTATTTTCTAAAATCTTATGTTTAAACTTGGACTTTCCAATGAAAGTGTTCAAATGAGTAGAGATATGAAACTGGATCAGCCACGTAATCTTTCTAAGCCTCATCTCAAAGATGGGGATAACTCTCCTTATTTTATAGAGTAAAATGAGATAATGCACAAAAACACTTCCTGGGGTATTTACTTGAATGAAACATAAAAGCCAATCTGACTTTGAAGCTGACAGAGGATGATGACACAGACCAGCAAATAAGACACAGACAGACATATAAAGACAAAGATAAGTTCATGGTTACAAATGAATGGACGTTTCTTCCCAGTGCCTCTTCCTATCTATCTCCTGAAGGTTCATGGTTGGTCATTCAAACAGCCCAGAATATGTCCTCAGCCAGGACTGGGAAGCCCAAGGCTGCATGTGAGTCAACTTTTAGATATAAGAGGGGCCAGGACAGCACTTGGGGGTCCACCATTTACTAAATAATTTATATATTCCCTTACCCTATTTCACACTTTGTCACTGGATTCAGAGAAGGCCCAGCCATGGACCGCAATGCTAAACTTGCCTGCTAATTATTTCATTCTGTGATATTTTACTTCTTTAGCTTCTTCCCCAGTGTAAAGTTAATGTGCAGAAAATATTAAATTCATATATTAAAAGTTAAGAAAAATCTCACATAGTTTCAATAATTAGCAGTCTCAGCAAATGGCTGAATTTTATTTCTAAGTGAATTCTGCTAGAACATTCAAGAAGAAGACTAGTATGGTAAACGTTATAATACTTTAGCACCTTTGGCCTGTTATCTTGACTTTTAGGTATTGTGAACCAGATCCTTATAACAGCCCTATGGCTGCCCGTCTTGCTGGCCTTTAATCTCCTAGCTCTTTATTCTCATCTCCCTGCAGCCAGAGTGACATTTCCAAAATGCTAACTTTAACATATCACTTATGCTATGAACATATATGCTAAGAGGCTTTCCAGGCCTCAGCATAATTTCAAGCTTCTTAGAACGGCTTTCCATTCCTCTCGCATTGGGCACTGGCTTAGCTGTCCAGCCTCATCTCTCAAACTTTCTTCTTTATCCTCAATACTCTGGTCATATAGAATGACTTTTAACTCTCTTTCTTTGGATCTTACATGGGCTATATGGCTGCTGGAAAAATCTTCCTCTCCCAGATTTTCCAGCGTGGGTCCTGTCTCTCAAGACTGGGTTTTGCCATCCCTGCCAAGTCCCACTCCTTCCCACCTCCTCCACGAGCCCATGCCAAAGTCCCTGCTGCTGCAGCTTTAAGACCTCACTCTCCACTGGTTCCTAGTTCATAACATTCACACAGTTATGTGCACTGTTTTCAATCTCTACAGAGCTTTCTCCAAAGTTATCATCCATAATAACCTGATTACTCCCAAAGTGACTTCACCCACAACACATCCCTCAGTCATCCCTCCTGAGAAATGCCGCCTTCACTTCTGAAAAATGAAAAGCCAAAAATGTGAAAATATTTAGATTTTACCTATATATATATATTTTATCTAGATATCTAGATATACATATTCATGAGGTTACCTCTCATGAATATGTAATGTCTCTTTATTTGTTCTCAGGTGTGTGTGCATTTGCCTGTGTGTGTATTTTAAGAACTATTGTATCTGTTCTAACCTTTGCCACCTGATTATGGCTACAGTCTCCAAATGTCTGCTTCTCTTATTCCTGTTCATTCCCAACCCCACAACCAATACATATATCATCTTTCATAAATACAAACTGGATTTTGTCACTCTCGTTTCTTAAGTCCTTTCAGTGCCTTAAATGCTCTCCCTTTTGGTTTTATGAATTTTCATAAAGATAGTAGCTGATATTTATAAAACATAGAGGAGAGTGAAAGGATGGAAAAGCAAATGTGAATATAAACACAAACAAAGAAAACACAATGCCTGTGATGATATTAGTGACTACAAATAGGTAATCATATGTTTAGCCATTAAATGAAAAGTGTTTTTTACTGCTGTTGTGCAGTGGTCATGGAGCCAGGAATGGGATGCACAACAGTGCACAAGACAAACAAGATTCCTGCCCTTACTCTTCTGAATAAATGGAATGGTGTTTCCTTGCCACAAGTAATCAAGTCCACTGACCCAAAACTTCAGTGAAAACTTTCTATCTTTTCTTTAAATTTTTAAGTTTGTTTTGTTTATTACATCTGAATTTGTTTTTACTGCGAGGGCACCAGACTGATTTCAGATTCTCCTGTCCTCCTGTGCATCACTAGGAATCACCTCTTCTATTATTTTTTCTGTTCTGTACATGTTTGTTGATCTTCCTGGGTCAACCCCAAGAGGAAGGGAAAGCCTATCTTACTCATGGACATTTCCATGCACCTTCCTGGGGCTGCAGACATGGCCCCTTCGCATTGGAGTCAGCATATCTGTGGATCGCAACTTATTATCTGTGGCTTCAAGTAGGACACTGCTCCTGTACTTACCTCAGTAAATGCCCGGTTTTAATTGGGAAGAGGGGGATGAATGCTGAGCAAAAGCCACCTTGAAAGAGGCCTTGGTTGAAATAAAAGCTCCAAGAAAGGCTAAGGCCCTGGGGGGTAGGAAGAATGAAGAGCAACATGAGAGAAGACTGTTGTGTGCTTACAATGGTGTATCACTGGCAAATGTTCCTTCGCATCCTGTCACCAGCCTTTCGTCCAAAAATGCCACCAGGAGATTGCAGAAGAGGAAACTTCAGCCTATCCCAACCCAAATTGCCCTTGTTTAGACTGGCCAACTTGCCTTTCTATCACTGTGCTGAGTTTTGAGACTCAGGTCCTCCTAACTGGTTACTATCCTTTCCCTCTGCGCGAAAGAAGGAAAATGGAAAACAAAAGTTAGAGATAAATGGAGGAGAATTCACACAGAACAGACTTCAGTCTCATTTTTTCACCTTATCTTGGGGTTAGCATCCATCTTCCTTTCCTACTGCTAGATACTGAAAAAGAAAGAAAGAGTGAGATAAGGAAAAATATTCACTATAGAGGAGAAAACACAACTCTCTAGTATTCAGGAACCAAATGGAAGCAGGGAAAGTCCAATTACTATAAGGTAATGTGCTTATAGATTGAGGCATCTTGAATTTCCTCTGAACTCCCTTGGTCAGTAATTCACTGTAGGTCTTGATCAGGTCACTGGAATAAATCAGCATATTAAAATCCTTTGTATGATTATTTAAATAATCAACTAATGCCCTTGTGCTTGTACATCTTCATTCAAAGGTCCTCGTCATTTCGGGGAGATTCCACACATCCCTATGGACAGTTTCCATTAGCTCACATAAACCAATGTTTACCAGCAGTCTTATATATTGAAAAACAATTGAATGGGAGTCCAAGGGATCAATTTTCTACATTCAAGGCTTATGAATCACTACCATCATGGTGCCATGTCAAAGGATAAGATTAGCATTTGCCTTTCAGGGCCATTGAAAAAAATCTCTATCCTCATATACTCAACGCCTTAAAGGGAACAAATGCCCTGCCCTGAAATTATTACCAGATTCAATATTGCATCTTCACAATAAATATAGAAAAAAGAGAGTCGGTTTGGCATAGACTGGTGGCAAATTAGGAAAGAAACAAAATCTTAACATTCAGAGTTAAGACACTATTTTTATCTGATAGAAAAAGATCAACTCTCAAGGTAAAAATTGATTTTGTATTTATCTAATTATCTTTTTAAATCATAGTAACACTAATCCTAAGTAATACTAATTTGATACAAAATGCCATATGCAGATGGTGGCACTTGGAGGAAAAATTAATGGAATTGTATTCGGATTCCATATAAAACAACTGAAACCACAATTACATGTTAATGAATTGAACAGGGAAAGAAACTCTGATTGGCTGTCACTGTGCATTGTTGGATGAAAACCTCTATACCTCAGAGTCCTGCAGTTTCCATAGAAACACAGCAATGGCTACTGTAAAAGCAGTGGTTATCTCCAGACAAAAGGCTTGCCTGTGCTTTCATTTCAGTGCATTGAAATCTTAAGAAAAGGCTTTATCTTTAAAAATAGAAAGCTAAAAATTTAACATTCTACATGTCAAAAACAAAATGATATACCATTTCATAAATACCTTTAAAAATAATCCTTTAACATAAATTAACTGAAATGGAGTAAACAAAATTCCTTTTTTTTCTTTAATTCACATATCAAAATAATGAAACCCACTTCTATCACATTTGTTTCCCACCATGACTTGACATTCATCAGCAAAACTGAAAATCTCAGTTGTATAATGTCCATTAAAGACAATCAAGTTTTGTGGACCCAGTTCTGTCAGTACTACTGTTTTTAATTTAGATATCTGTTTAACAAAAGTATGACCCCATTAGTGTGCATGAAGATAAGTGAGGAAGAATTTGTATGTGAGTCTCTCTCTTGTTTGTCTCTTCTACTGTACCAATAGTCCCTGAGGTCCTCAATTAACCACTGTGTTAATAATACAGTATCTAGTATAATTCACACTGGTCATTAATTAAAAGTATTAATAAATATTCATTTTTGCATATAAAGCCTAAATGCTTCAAACAATATGTCATTACTTTCCCCAACCTACCAAATCTATAAAACTAATACTCAAGTATTTGAAATAAATGTTTATGAACTGAGGATATTAAAAGAGTCAAATAATAGTCAATAATAAAGTCGAATTAACTTAAAAAAACTAAAATATTGTATTTTGGCATAGAATCAGCAATACGTAAGTTCCAAAGAGAAAGTGAAAGCAATCAGGCATTGAGTTTTTTAGATTAAATAATTTAAGACGTGAGTGAATTTCACAAATATTTTATACAATGAAGAGTAACATAAATGATAAGATCTTTGTAACAACTGAACAACAGAGCAAAGAATAATTGTCTGTTTCTGCAATGGATCATCAAACCATAATAAATCAATAAAAAAATCTCATGTTACAATAGCGATTGTGTCATAAAGGGCACTTTAGGAGGAAATAGCTGACAAATCACTAAAAAAAGATATGTAAAATATAGTTACTTTCTACCTCTGAATTTGTAAAACTGATGATATATTTAAAAATGATATTTTCAAACATTTAATTACGGGTGGAATTTTATTCATTGTTTTACTTAAGAAAGTCATGAAATAGTTTTTATTTTTAAATTAACCTGATGATCCCAAAATTGTGAAGAAGCCATATTTCAAAGTGGATGTTGTTGGGGAAAAGTGACTCTAGCTAGGATCATCAGTGTCAGAAAGTAAGACACAGGAGCACGGGGAGATCTCTAGGAGACTCTTGACGAGCAGAAGGGCATGAGTGCTCAGAAAGCGCATGTGAAAGAGGGAAGATCACCCTATTTATCCCTAACGCAGATGATATATCTTCCCCTTCCCACTGGTCAGGTCAGGGCACACATTCTTCTCGGTTGGCTAATTTGAAACAAATTGTTACTGGGAGAAGAGGGAAAGAGCAGGGTGGAGGAGGGTGTCTCAGACTAAGTGGGAACAAAGTGGAGTAACCAAGACTTCCTTTGATAGAAAAGACACATGTTAATTCTCACAATGTAAAATAAAATCAGGATATAAAGTGAGCAGATCTATGGAATGCTAATATTTTTCTTGTCTGTCTTCTATGCAAGTGTGTGAAATCTACTATGGCTGAGAAGGAGCACACTCAGTTTAGATATTAGGCTAAAACCTTTGAAAGTATTTACAGTTGGTCTAGAACTCTGCAAGGACATATAAAATTAGTATTACCAAAATATCTGCACTTGAGAGAAACACTTCTGTGTCAAGTATAACATTAAACTCACAACATTTCAAAAAGTTGAGGAATCTAGACCCAATCACGAATCAAAGCACACAGCTGAAGAGGATCTCAAATATTTTGTAGCCACTAAAACACAGAAATGAGCAAAGACAGAGTGTTTTCTCTGTTTCTAAGATTCCTGCTTAACAATCAATGTAAAACAAAGAACATTCCTATAATGACATTTCTCCAAAGTTATGGCCCCAAAAAGAATATCAGGATATCTGATGTTTAGAATTTTATTCAAAATTTATTCAAATCTCTAGATTTTTCCATTAACCCAAATGCTATTTTAGCATGCTAGTAATTTTCAGTCCTCTACTCTCTATTACCAAATACTTTGTATTTCAAACTCAAGTGGAAAAACTTAGAGCAGAGGAAAAATATGACTGCTTGCCTCCCAAATGCTTGCCTTCATTGCATTTTAAAGGACATGGAAAGGACTGTCTGGTGAGATGCAAAACAAGTTAAAAGAGAGAGATCAGGAACATTTTTGAAGATTAAAAAAGTATACAAATTATGATAAAGCAAGTCACATGTGACTTACATTCCCAAGCATAATCTACAATCTTCAGAAAAGTCAAGTAAAACTTCATGAAACTAGAGCTCTTTTTTTCCTACCATCTTGGATCAACACAATGTGAAAGTCTAGGTTCTAAATCTATAAACAGACCCTTTGGGGTGAAAGCACAAAAAGAGATTCTATTTTATTCTATATAGACTGATACTGGAGTAGAATATGAAAGAGGAAAACTTGAGAAAAAAGTAAAAATATCAAGAGACACTAATCTTTTGATGCTAAATTTGAGGAAATCTTCAGATTATGAAAAACCAGGGACACAATATGCCTGGCATCACTATAAACTTGTGATGTGATAATTATCATGAAAAAGGCAAGAAGTTGAAACAGGAGATTTTTTAAAGGGACAATGAAAGCAATAACACTAATGAAAAAGGCTTTTTCAAAAGGAGATCTATGGCAAGAATCTTGATAAAACTTCCTTAGATAAAAATTTCAATTCAATATTATACTAACCAGTATACTAACTGTCTATCTTAAAAGTGTCCCTTTTTGAACTGACTGACCCCCTGTGTCAAGTCAATTTATATGTAAATTCTATGGAGAATTAGGGTAATGTGCCTTTTTCGTGTAACTGACAGTAAGAGCAAATGTATCTTTCTACTTGGCTTCCAAACAAAGACCCAGCCAGCCATGATGTGAATCTGAAAGAAGCAACAGAAACCTAGGCTCTGAAAGAGCAAACTGTGCTGATTCATGATGTCAAAATTTGAGATGCTGCCAAAAAAGTCAGGTGTGTAAGAGATCTCTGAGCATCTTTTAATTTAGTCTCTAATATATTCAAACATTGATCTTGGAAGCATGACAATATGACTAAGTCTTGGTTTAGCCAGACTAAGAAACTGCCCTGGGAAATCAATTTCATGAATAGGTGGAGTAAGAACTCTCCACCTAAATAATGTTTTGTTTCATTGTATATTCATTTCTAACAAAGTTTTTATTTTTTCTATTAAAGGTGAGTATTTAATTTCCACTCTTACATATTATGTGAGCATCCCCACCACAGCTTTTGAAACCTCATATATGAATAAGTATGTAAAACAAGTGGAAGTCCTGGGAACCAAGGGAAAATAAGAGTGTGTGCATTGGGACAATGATTCAAATAGTGATATAAGTTTACAAATCCTATGTTCCCCAAGCCTGTGCACCCAGCTCAAAATCCTAACAGCAAGCCCTACAGAGAAATTCTTCTCTTCCCCCAAACACAGAAATAAAGACTATGTATGGTATTTAATAATGCACTTATAAATTCCCAATATAATTGTAGGGTTTCCAAACATTTACGGATGCAGGTTGAGAGAGGATCCTGCCAGGGCAGAGAATAAGTGAAAGCAAGCCATGAGGCCAGCTGCTGTTATGGAAACATAGTCTTTGGAGGTAAAGAGACTTGGGCTTGAATTACACTTGTAGCAATTACTAACCCTGAGACTATTAAAAAACTGGCCAAATACATTTGCTAGAGATGATGAAGATCACAGGTTTTTTTTTTTGTCTTTAAGAAAAACAGCACTCAGCCTTTCAGAATCTTTGCAAATAAGTGCAATTTTATCTAACACTGGATATATATCATATAAAATCATATATCTTAATCCCTATCATATAGTAGGAACTCAATAAATTACACAAGGAATATATTTTTAATCCACTTACCCACACATGAAGAAGTTATTTCTCTAAGTAGCATGTAATTATGAGAGGGAACATTCTTTTTCTTATTAACTTAGCACAAAAAGCTATAAATTTTCTCTATAAAACTCTACAAGTAAGCATGTTATATCTACTTATAAGTTACAGGATTAGACTTTATATTTTATAAATAGCAACAAAGTCAATTTTTAATCAGAAAACATCAAAATATTGCAAATCTGAAACATAATTTTCTAGCAGGACATTAAATTACCATAAATGAATGCGTTAAACTAATTTTAAGCCTTTGCTTCAATGTTACTAAAATTCAATAATGTGTCCAATATAATACCTATAGATGATGAAGTCCATGGGAATTTTCTTAGAGATAAATAGATCTTATTGTGATGTAGGGAAATTAAAGAATACCTAATGGAAAACTTTATTTTTTAAGTTCTCCATATTATACCATAACAATTATCTTTGCTTTACACATTTTACATATCAACTAGAACTACTCGCAAAAGGACAGTCTGACGTTTAAAAGAATATCTTGAATTAATCCATTTAGTATTTATAGAGCAGCAATCATGTAAATGACTTTCTTTAGCGTTTACTTATCCGATTTACTTCACCGAATGGGGAAGAATGAAGCAAAGATATGCATCTTACCTGTTTGTTTTTCACTGCTTCCCAACCTCAACTCTAACCATTGTTCATAAATGTCAGCACATAATCAGAAGATTGGTAGGGCAGGCCCACTAGTGTTCTCTTTTCTTATGGGATCACTGTTTCTTTGGGAATTATCCTAAAGTAATGGTGAGGCATTTCATCTAGGCTACAAATATTACATTCATCATAAGGGCCTTGGGGTAATATTTAAAATTCAAGTTTTGGATCTGTCATTGACATTTATCCAATATTCTAGATCTGCTGAGCTTCTCCAGTGAAATATTTTAAGATGACAACAAAGAAAACTCTGTAGAGTAGGTGAAAATCAAGCACCACAAGAATTTCCTTATCATTAAAGACTCATCAGTTTATTTTTCCATTTAACATGACATAATTACCTAATAATTCTTCCTCATGATTAACATATATATCCCTACATATATGAAATATGGTGTAATTATACATAATACATTATTTAATGTAATTATAACATATAAATATATCAATAATATAATTGCTATATATTAATGACATATTAGTATATAATTATGCATATTATAGCATAAATATTATTATATTAATTATAGGATTGGAATAAAATTCACTAATTATTTACAAATTTGGTATGTAACATTAGTAATTGGGATAAAATGTCTTAAAAATGATATTCCAACAAAAAACAATTATGAGTAAGGTATCAAATTCTCATAAATGTTGGTGAAAATGATGGGAGGGCAATTTCACACCAAAACCCACTCTGGTTTTTATCCCTAGGAATGATGTTGTTTATCATAATATTGCTGGTTTCATCTTACCAAGCCTGACAGAATAACTGCAGACTATTGGATGTGTAAGTCTCTGTAAATACTCCCTTACCATGAAAATATTTTAAAGCTGTCACGCCTATGGAGAATGATTTCCATTTTGTTTGGGTTTTGGAATGTAAACTGAGCACTCTCCCAAGGCTCTCCATACACATCTACATCATTCTTTTGAAAAACCCAGTATATTCCACAGTACAGCTTAGATTATCGGATAGCATTCCAGTGGTTCCCAGTGTGGTTCTGCATGGGTTTTACACGGAGCAACATGAATGTGGCTTGGCCCTGAAGTATTGTTTCCACACAGCTCCTCAGCTTTTCTGGCCCTCAAGGAGATAAGCCACCATCATGAGCTAAATCAGGGACAATCCATTCCACGCATCTCTAGGCACAAACACTAAAGATCTATCAACACATTTAAAAGACTTTTCTATTGCACAGAATAAATATGGATAACCAGTCGTCCCCACCCCCCGCCCCCTGCTAATTTGGCAAGAAATACTGCAGTCTGACAGTGATATGATTACATGACCTAGCAGGCTAGTACTACATATATTCTTAGTAAGGAAATATGAGAGTCAAATTGTTAAGAGGAAAACTATGTAGGTTCAAAATTATGAAAAGAATGACTTCTTTCAAAGAAGACAATACATTTCTATTCATTTTGAAAAACAAAATTATAATCACATATAACAACTTAGAGGTAACAAGTCTCTCTTCAAAGACTTGAAGTCAGGAAAGAACAGTATTTTAATCCCTGCTCTAACTTCTGAAACATTACCTGGAGGAGCTGCAGGTTCTCACTCTGTGAAAAGAAGGACATAAGTGCAAGAGCACAGTTTTCTGTTACTCTTGCCCACCCCAGGGGTCGGGCTCGGGCATTCAACAAACATGTGCTGACTGACTGAAAGCTGTCATGTAGCTACAGTGAGAATTAAATAATAAAGTCTACATACAAATGTCACATTCAGTCCATGCACACTCAAACATATGCTTACTTGCTTATTTTTTCTGAGTTTTGCTTCATAAGTTAGTATTTCTCAATAAGAATAAAATTTACTTTGAAAATGACCTTTAAGTTTATGACAATTTGACTTTCTTCAACACAAATTAGCTAATGTTTTCAGAATAATACTGAAAACACAGACTCTACAAAGCTCTAGAGAAGAGAGTTTCTCAATCAATCCCCAATATGTCCCCCACTTTCAAAATAAGTGAATTTGTAGTCACCATTTATGATAAGGCCGTATTTTATGGATGGCTACCTTTCTACAGTAGGACTGAGCCACAGCTTCAGTTCTAACTACTCAGACTAGTCAGGTTAAGTGATAACACATGCACAAAAGACCAACCTGGGGAGGAGGAATTTAGGGACCTTAGTAAGTATACAGTCAATCAACTGGAAGAGTCAAATAGTCAGAGACATAGGAAATGACAAACACAGTTCTTCACTGGCAACACCAAATCAAGAGTTGTAAGAAAACAGTCTATAAAGGAAGCAAAGAGCCTCTGGCACAGTAAGAAAAAAATCAAATAAAAATGACAACCATCACATTAATTTGTTTATTTTTAATGGTACCACTCAACACCCACAGTGGAAAATAAGATCATATAAACACATACCATGTTCTGTTAGAAACTCAAGTGGAAGCAAAAAACAGAAGCAGTCAGTTTAAATGCCCCAAGAAGAGGAAGGGAGGGATGGAGAGTGGGGAACCCATGGGTCCTCTGTGGTTGTGCTGATAAAAAATCATGAAGCCAGACCAGGAAGCACATTTTTAATACAGACAAGGACAGCTTAATGTCTGGATCTGCAATTACTTCAGTCACAACCTCAACCTTGTCAAGCTTCTTAAAACTCCCTCTTTTTTAAACACCTACCTCAGTGAGCTAACTAATCTTCAGTAGAATTCTGAGACCTCTGCTCTTTGTCCTCCTTTGTCTTATGAATACCAGTATTCACTGAATTCTGTCCCCACCTCAATTCCTTTCTTTTCTTCTCTGCTGTCCTCCAACCCAAACCTTTCATTACTGTCTCATGGCATATTGTTTAAATTTCTTCATTTTCAATCCTGGCCTTTCATGTTAGACTAATTTTCACATCTCTAAATGCTTTGGATTTTCCACATGTAGCATGACATGGTCATCTGGATGACTGTCCAGGGCAACTCCCTGCCTAAAATTAAGCTCACTTTTCAAATGACAGCGATAAGCCTGTCATCCATTTGGTTACTAAAGATCAAAACCATCTCGTGATTTTGGTCCTTTTTCTGATTCCCTCTACATCAGATTGGTCAACCATCAAGTTCTGCCAGTGCTATTAGCCAGTGTCTGTCCATCTCATGACATCCATACCATTCCACTAATGTTAACCTTTTGGTTCTAAAACAGATATGTAGATAGCTGAGACCACTTACTTGCTGACCTCAGGTTTACTCTCCGTATACATTTCTGATCCTTCTTTTGAAAATCATGGCTTTACAATATGATTCTCACCTTCATGAAGATTCAAAGGTTGTGCCCTGCAATGAACTTGAATAGAGGGGCAAGTAATGACACATTGAAACCTCAACTCTAAAATGTTAAATAATGGTGGCATCTATCTCCTTGGATTGTTGCAAGGCCTAGAAAACAGGAAGGCTCAAGAAATGCCAGGTATAATAAACATCATCATTTTTATTCCCAAATTCTGCCATTTGGAGGCTAAAATGTTTAGGGTAAAACTGTCCCATCATCTGGCCCCAATTTTGTTTCACAGACCATTCTTCTATAACCCCAGGACAACAAAGAAGGTATTTTGAGTTTCTCAAAATTTGTTTTCCTTATCCACCTTGAGCTTTTGTTAAGACTACTTCTCTTTATGGAATATCATCTCACTCATTTTCACCTCTCAAAATCTTAACCATCTTTAAAGGTTCACAAAAAAAAAAAAAAATCACCTTTACATGGAAACTCCATGAAATCCCAAATGAAAGGACATCAGGAAAATCACATCCAGACTGTGAAGTACAAGTTCACATTTATGCCCTCTCCCCTACTAAAGCACATGTTCTTTGGAGATGGAAATAATGCTTTATCCTTGTGTTGTTTATCATTGTGTTCTTGATGATCCTTTGCTAAATAACTTAGCAAATTAATACAACTCAAGTGCAGTTATACTCTCCTGACTACATAATTTCATTATCTTTGATTAACCAACTGAAGAACAAGCCAAACAAGAAAAAGTACTTTATTATCCCCAAATTTTGCAATTATGGAAATCATAGGTAAGTTGTATATATCACATTATAAATTTAATAGTTTACATCCCATTAACAGTATAATTACATTATTTACATGTACTTTGAGGGATAGAGTTGATTAATAATTATTTTCAAAATTAGGTAGGGAAAATAATTGTTATTCTCCTGTCTTCTTTTAAGATATGGTCTTATCCTTTGAACTACTAAAATACTAGTTATATTCAGAAAGGAAGGTTCAATGATTATCATTCTAAAATATTTTGTTCTGAATACATTGAGTAAAATTGGTGCATAACTGGTAATGCCAATATCTATATCATTGAAAAAATATCCTCTCCTAAATTACTAGCAACAATGAAACAAAATTCAAAAAGGTAATACTAATTCTAAATTATTTTCAAAACTTTCCTAGTTTAAAAATAATTTACTAAATTTGCTTGTGCCTTTTTTACTTATTAAATGAGAACTGCTCTGAATTAACTTGGTCTCCTTACAGTAATGTTTTCATTTCCTTCCTCTGCTGTAATGGTAATGGAAAACATAAACAAAAATTATTAAATAACCAGGCACTACTCTGACACCCCCATTTTTATCTGCATAAGAAACCTTACTCTGCTAATCCCAAACTATCGATCCTTCCCAGATGCAAACTAGTATACAGAGAATGGATAAAGAATGAGGTCTAATGTATAGCACAGAGAATGACATTCAATATTCTGTAATAAATTATAATGAAAAAAGAATATATATGTATTCCTGGGTCACTTTGCTGTACAGCAGAAATTAACACAACATTGTAAACAACTACACTTCAATAAGATTACAAAAAAAGAGAAAGAAACCTTACTCAAAGTAGAATTTGATTTAGAGTAGGTCATATCAATTTCATCAGTAAAATTTTATGGAAGACAATAAAAAAATTGAACTGTGAATTATTCTTGGCATTGTATATTTCTCTATTTTCACCAAAATCTTAAAAATTTGTTGACTTCAATTTTACATAAATTCAGAAATGTGATGTTTATAAAAAACAAATTTAATAACACAGGAAGAAAACTTAATGCTTAAAACAATGCACAATCTATTAAAACACAATATAAAAGCCAAATATGTATTTGTGCCAAATTATGCTTTACTATAATTATATAAGATGAAGGCGTATTTTGATCATTAAGGCAGAGCTAGTAAATGAAACACATGGTATGGATAAAATTTTGTGAATTATACATTTAAATATATTTTAAATGGTAAGCAGGTTATATTAGGAATTATATAAATTGATAAGAATTATGTGCACTATATTATGGTCCTCCAGTTTATCACATTATACCATAACAATGAGAGAAAAAATGTTAAATAATTCTAAGAATACATTTTGTAACTGAAAGTTCAAATCTGAGGAGAAAAATCAAGATCATTCTGGAGAGGTATACATTTATTCTGAGTGGAATCAAATTTGCATATCCTCACAGGATCTCTCTGAAATATTTCTTAATGTTGGTCAGATGGTTTTAACATGTTCACACATTTTTGGACAGCACTTTCTCTGGGAGGGGGAGCCTAAGTGGAGCAAGTTCCTTAAGGATGGGATGGACTTGAGGACTTACTTCTAACAAAACAGTATAGAAAGGGAAGTGGTGGGCACTATAGTACCATGGCCAAGTGACCAACAGTACCACTTTGTACACTAATAATACCAACTCTATGGTTTTCTTCCTCAAAATCCATCACCAGGCCAATCATGAGAAAACATCAGGCAAACACAACAGGAGAGAAATTTTTCCAAATACTTGACCAGTACTGTTCAAAAACATCAAGGTCACATAACACAAGGAAAGACAGAGAAACATTCACCCACTGGAAGAAACTAAGAAGACAGCACTAAATGCAATTTAGGATGTTGGCTTGGATCCTGGAACACTAAATAACACTTGTGAATAACATTCAAAAATCCAAAGAAAGTCTGTAGGTAGTTAGATTGTATTGTATCAATGTTAACTTCTAAATTTTGAAAAATGTGTCATGGTTAAATGGATAAATGCACCAGGGAAGCTGAGTGAAGTCACACTGGAACTTTCTTCATTATCTTTGTAACACTTTTGTAAATTTAAAATTATACCAAAATTAAACTACTGAAGAAAAATGCATTCCCTGAATAAAAATAATACTCAATGTTAACTTTAATAAACTATGCAAAAGCAAAGTATTATATGACTATAGACATTATCGTTACCATCATGATCTGTAAATATACTAAATGTGTAGTGTGTGTGTGTGTGTGTGTGTGTGTGTGTGTGTGTGTGTAATCACATGGGAAATGAACAGCACTGCTAGAGGTGCAGCAGTAACAAGGTTGTGACTAAGAGCATAGACTCTGGGAGCACATTCCTGAGTTGGAGTTCTGGCTGCTGCATTTATCAGCTAAGAATCTAAGTTAACCGACCTCTCCACGAGACCAATTTCTTTACTTCTACAATATGAAAAATAATGGCACCTACATGTGGCAGATAGTCAACGATGGTTGATTCATTCCATTTCTTTTTATGCATGCTGCCTCTGACCTTGAAAAGTGGAATCTCAATTCCCTCCCCTTGAATATGGGTGAGCTTTGGTGACTTGTCTTTACAAATATGATGTGGCAGAGGAAAATGTTCTTGGATTTCTGAGACTAGATCATAAGAATCCTTGCCATTGTTGCCTGGATCTCTAAGAGCACTTGTCTTTGGGAAGCTCCCTTTCAGAATCCAGCTGCCTTCCCTGAAACATCCAAGCCACATGCAGAGGCCATATGTAGACATGTTGGTTGCAGAGGCCACACATAGACGTATTGGTGCAGAGGCTCAGCTAAACTCAAGACCAACAGTCAACATTAATGGAGCCCTCTTGGGCACTCCAGCCCAGTCGAGACTCCTATAGGACTGCAGAGGTTCAAGAGTGTGTTGCAAGCAATACTACAAATCAGACCCCCCTCATGACTATAAGAAAAAAATTACTATTGTATTAAACCACTAACTTGGTGGATAGTTTGTTATGCATTGTGCTTCCTACAGCCATTTAGAGAGTTAAATGAGTCAGGGGGCCTTATATGAATTTTAGCTGTTGTTATAGTTACTATTCTCTTATCTACCATAATTCCCTTAAAAGTATACCCCAGCTGGCTATTTATCTAATTCACCTTCTCTTATGCAGAACTTAAAAAAAGTGAGTTTTTTTAAAACTTGCATCTATTCTGCTCAGATATCAACAGATTTCACTAGACCATTAAGATGACTCCACTAAAAGATATATGTCAGAAATTAACTTAGAGTTTGAAAAATAATGCAGATATATTAGCATTGCATATTATTATCCCATTGATAATTTGGACTAATTCAAGAGCTAGTTATGGAAGACCTGCCACAAACCCATCCTGGCTGGAAAGGATACAACTAGGAACTAGATCAACATGGTGGACATGGTCCTCTCCTCATGTAATTCGCAGACTCAGGCATCAAGAAGGAGAGTAAAATCACACAAGCAATTCTGATAGGGTGAAATATATGTTCTGACACAGAAGGAAGAAAGATTAGAGAAAGCAGAGCATCAACATAAGGCTTCCCGCCTGTGACCCAAGGCCTCTCACAGTGCTGAGCAAACTCACAGGATACCAATGGATATTTTAAATTTTCAACTGAAAATACAGTGATATCTGATGGACAACACTGGACTACTGTTATCTTTTTTTTTTTTTTTTTTGCTTTGCTTTTTAAGGCCACACCCGCAGCATATGGAGGTTCCCAGGCTAGGGGTTTAATGGGAGCTACAGCTGCCAGCCTACACCACAGCCACAGCAATGTAGGATCTGAGCTGCATCTGTGACCTACACCACACTCATGGCAATGCTGTATCCTTAACCCACTGAGCAAGGACAGGGATCGAACACACAACCTGATGGTTCCTGGTCGGATTTGTTTCCACTGCGCCACAAAAAGAAAAAAGATAGCATCCCTCTCAGAGGATGTGTTATATCAAGTATTAAAATATATTTTAAAACTTTAATAATACACTGAATGTGGTATGGGCTATAGAGAACTTCTAGGCTATAATTATCATGCTGGCTATTTAACAGATAAACGTGCTAGGTATTTCTTTGGCCAAGAGGCACAATGTCTCTCATCAGTTTTCCCTCACATCATTCCCATGACTCAGTTGAATCCTTTTAATAGAGGCCTCATCTTGGTTGGCTTTTATCACCCAGAACTGCAATCCCCTATCCTTGCATCCATCCTGCACCAATTTCAGGCTCACTCCACAACAACCTCAAAGGAATTTCACCACAACTGGAATGTGTAAGACCAAACATACAAAATATGAGACAGATACTTCTTCCTGCTTTGTGTTCAAGAAACAAAACTCAACTTTATTCTTTAAAGGGATGGGGGAAAAAAATCTGTGGTCATCTTTTAAAGTGTTTACTAAACTTTCCGCTACACTCTGGATTTCAGCACCTTTCACAACTGCCCTCGCTCCTTTTTTTCTTCTTTTCTAGTTCTCCCACTATTCAGATTCTTTGCTCTTCACATAAATGCTTGTTCACATCCCTACCATATCAAAGATCAAACAGCACATAAAGAAAAAAAGATAGCATCCCTCTCAGAGGATGTGTTATATCAAGTATTAAAATATATTTTAAAACTTTAATAATACACTGAATGTGGTATGGGCTATAGAGAAATAGAGTAGAAAAGGTTTATTCAAAGGCTTGACTGACACTGTACTCACCAAAGTTACCCTTGACCTTATCTCATGGGTCATCTGATCCTGCTGAACACTTCTTCCTTGGTGACCTCTCTTTGCCTTCCTTCAAAGACACAATGCATCCGTTTTGGCAACTTAACATTCCCTTTCCTATTCTCAGCTTCTTTCTAAAATGTTTTCTTTAAATTTCCATTCTGGGTCCCTTCTAGGTGTACAAACACCTGTAGGTTGATTTAATCAATACCACCACCATCAATAATTACATACTTGATAACTAAGAAGCACAAAATTTCAATGCAGATTTATTTCCCATATCCTGAACTCATGCCTCAAACAGATTACTGGACTTCATTCTTCACATTCAAACAAATTTAATCTGTGCAAGATATAATTTTCTGTGAAAAATCCTTTCCTTTAGCTCTTACTTTCAAAGAAGGATATTTTTAAACAAGCCCTATTTAAGCACTATTTTCTAAACTGAGTATGTACCCACTAGATACAAGCTCCTCGAAGAGTAGGACTTTGTGTCTTTGTGTGTGTGTGTTTTAATGGCTGCACCCCGAGCAATTCAATTAGAGCAGGCAAAATATAGGTACTTATAAGATGTTTACTAAGTGATGAATTAATGAATACATAAATCCATTCAATAAAGGTTGAAAAAATATAAATATAAGTTACGAAGTTTTAACATGCAAAAGTAACAATCCTGTCCACTGTTCTATCCTTTTCCCTCTCATTTTTTTCTGTTCACACTCTTTTCATCTTTCATTTCAGCTTTTACTTTCCTGCCCATCACTTTTCCATCTCACCCTCCTCTTCCACCCACTCTTTTTGTTCTTTTAAAAGATGCTCATTAACATGTACTGATCTGGTCAAAGCAACTGCAAGGGGGAAGGGGGACTGATGTGAAAGGGAAGAACAAGACACAGGAGAGACTTTAAAAAGGAAGGAAGATGAGAAAGGTCTGAGCACAGACTGAAAAGAGCAAACAAAGGAGAATGTAAACAAAGGTTTTTAACTGATATGTCTGAGAAAATAAAAGGAAAGGCAAGAGACATGTACTTTCAATCCTGAAATCAAGGAAAGTAGCCATTTTTTTCCTCAAAATAAAATATATTCAGTTCATATTTGTTTACAAAAATAACAGAAATATAACAGAAACATACAGATCACTGATTTTTTGAAAAAATGTAACATTTTTGAGTCCCAACACTTGAAGAGCTTTAATCACATATCTTGATGATAATTACCACAAGAAAAACAAAACATTTGCCCTCAAAACTAGAATATTTAATGACAGAGCCTAAACTGAAGCTAGATTTTATTTTTAATCACTTTCATGACAGAAAATAAAAATTTAACACAAGTGTTGTATCTATCAGGGTAATTTCAAAAGTTGATTTTTATTTTTCAGAGTTAATATTTAAATACTAGTAGATGACAGGTAAATATTTAACCATGTCAATTCTTCAATAATTCTTGATGACTAAATCAGACATTAGTGAAAATATTAATATGGCTGTCTCAAAATGAAAAAGAAGCAAAAACTGACAAGTGAAATAATAAATCAGAGCCCATAGCTCCAGAAAAGGAATAATGACAAAAAAAGAAAATAAGAAATTTCAAAATAAAACAGTGTTGGTTTCACTTGCACCAAATGGACATCTCATGCAACCAGGATGTTAGCACGGTTTTGGCCACAGGATGGATGGTGGGGGATTAGCGGGCATCACAGTTGCTATAAAAAGAGGCTGCATCTGAATGAGGTCAGCAGGGTTTTAGGCCTAGTTCTATCACACTAATTAGTTCCCTAATCCTATACAGTTAATTTCCTTTTGGAGAAGGAAGATGATCTGTAATATTTTATCCTCTCAAAAATGTTTTAATAGATACTCAATTTTTAAAAATTTATTTCAACCATAGACTTTTAGAATGACCTTGGCCTATTTAAAATTACTTTTTTTTCAAGTGGATATTTTAATTTTTTCATTGATTAATCAAAACATCTATACTTGAATTTTCATACTGGCATACTAATTAAAAAAAAAGGATCCAAGTAAAATACACCATTTTCTTTACCTCACATATTGACTGTCTAAACTGAGTTAGTTACAGAGACAGTTTAAATCTGTGATGTCCATTTTATCCTGTCTTTATGATTTTATTAGCCAGATAAGAGCAAACCAATTTTTAAAAACCTTGCTACAGAGTCGATCCTTTCTCCTCCTCCCCAAATGTTGTTTGAGGTACTAGAAGTAAAAAAAATACAGGGCAAAAAATATGAAGTGTCCTATGAGCATAACAACTTGCTTTCATTGACTGTCTCAGGTTAATAGTTATGTATAAGCCAAAGGGGGTGGAGTGGAAAAATAGGAAATAAAAAAATACTGAGCTACACCATCCATCTTTGTCTAATGCTCTCTCTTGTTAACAATTTACCCTTTCACCATCTCCCTAGTCCCTAAATTTGGCTATGGCAATACTGGCCAGCAAAGGCAGTGCCAACCTACGCCATCTGTATATGTCATCTGCCATGCATTTCACAGAGTGGCATAAAAGGGAAAGAACTAGATAGAAATGATCACTTATAGCAATTATATTTTTTTTCTGAAGAATAATATGCATGTCCTCTAAAAAGAGGACTTTATATTTTAGAGATGATTTCAACCTTTTCTTTTTAAAATCCATGCAAAATTTAAAATATATTTGGCAATCATCTAAGTGAATTTTTAAACACCTTGCTTTTTGTACCTATTGTAAGTTGATCTTATCAATACCATATAAACAAATGTGGAGTAGCACATCCAAGGCAATTCTTAGATGTTTCTGTCCATTTTGGCACCCTCTGGATAGTGCTCTCTTCCCTGACTAGTTAACATCTGAGGAGCACAGATTCTCAATTTCTGAGCATGTTTAATCGACCACTATGGTTGCCATGCCAACCAACACAGAGAATTCTGAGCTTACATGGGGCATTTCAATAGAGTGACCTAATTACTATCTGTCGACAAATTCACCACCAAAATAAAAGGACTAACACAGTAATAAGATTTACTTCCTGAGTCTGAACTACAGAGATGTTCGCAATAAGACTGCCATCGTTTTTTAAAAATAATCAGAGTGCTATTAAGTATTATAAGTATATTGCTTTTAATCTTTTGCCTTGGTTATTGCCTTTATGAGTTTATTTTCTATTAAAAAATGCCTAAAGTAAATATTTGGCTTCTCTTTTACTACAAAAGCAAAGGCCTTTTGGCATTTACTTATCCTCAGTGCAAAGAAACCTTATTCTCCAAATAGGAAATCACCAAATAGCAAAAATATCTAGATTCTGTTCCACAAAATGAAAATTTATGAAGTCATGAGTTAAGTTGCAAAATCCTGTTAACTATTGTTTAAGGAAATCTTCAGTTAAAAGGCAAGAACAACAAATGCTAATAACTGGAGGACTTTGCAATATGAATTCACTTATTAATTGCAAAAAAAAAGGCAAAAAGATATGTTGTTCCGTCTTGTGGAAGAAAAGAGAGCCAAGCATAAATGCCAGCCGTGGGTTGAAAGAAATGTTTAGACTAATCCTTCAGATATATAACATATAAAACATCTTTTACCTTCAATTGACCATTTCTTTATTACATTTATGATAATTTGCCTTTATTATATACTGGTGTGTATATCTGTATCTGAGAGAGAAAGAAAAGGGAAGAGAGAGAATAAATTATTAAAATACGAATGTTCCTATTTTCTGATAAACTCCTCTGTATGTTTTGGACTAGAAATTAGACTTTAATATAATTATTCTATGTGTTGGATCTATCTATGAGCTAACAGAATATTGACACTAAGATGAGTTTATTCTATATGCAACATCAGAAGACAAATGAGCTTATTTTATAAGAAGATAAATAAAGTGTGTGAGTAGAAAATATATTCTAGCTCTAGTAAGGTGACAAAAATGTAACAATGTTCTTACATTACTTTTGAAAATACTGGGTTTAAAGAGCATATCTAAAACTAATAGAAGCACAGATATGGAATTCCAGTGCATTTCCTTAAATCGCAGATACGAAAATTAAGGCCACAGAGGTTAAATGATTTGCCATATGCCACCCATTCAACTAGTGGTAGCCACAGAACTTGGAGCTCACTTTATCGCTCCATGTGAATGTGTAAGTTCTTGGATGTGCTGTATAAATGCTCTGATATGTAAAGAAAAACTAATTTATAAAAGATCAACTTTATTTGTGTAAAACTGAATTCAGGGATTGATTGCAATCATCTTGATCTGTGGAAAAGAATAGAGCATCAATTATCTCCTACTGAATAGAGATGACTTAGAGAATGATTATATTACAATGGAAGTACTAGTCTAAAAATTTTTACATTTGGAATATACTCACACACTCATATACACATACCTCTATAAGAAAAAATTATTTTCCAGAAGTTCTTGGTTTTTATCATCTTTCTGAAAATTACCATATTGTTCCTCTACACCTTACAAAACATTTTAATATATTAATAAACATCTTTTACGGGAAGCATATCTTTTAATCAAATGAAAGCCTTGACACCAGAGCCTGTGATCATTTTTAGTTATTAATTATATAACCTGAGGAGTCTTTTGCACAACCTAAGAAGTCTTCAGCAAAGTTAGCATAGAAACAAAATAATTTATTAAGGGAGATAACAATGCTACAAATAAATTATGGTATTTGTTTTCCTTACAATATAACCTTGACCCTGGATGAATAATTTGATCTTATAGCAAAAATGCACTTGAGTCTTTTCCATTTCCATTTAGGATTTCAAAACTCATGTGTGCACGTTCAATCCCTGTGTTTAGTGGTGCTAACATAGAGCATTTGTTTTTTCTGGGTTTTCACTGGGTTATAATTACCAACAAAAAGCGAATTCAAACTTGTGGGAAGTATTAAGCTCAGAGTGACTGTACCAAATTTTCTTTTTATTCCGGAATTTTACATGGGATACTTGCTATCCACTTTTTTTTTTTTTTTGGCCTTTTGTTTTTGAGGGTCACACCCACGGCATATGGAGGTTCCCAGGCTAGGAATCAAATCAGAGCTACAGCTGCTGGTCTACACCACATGGAGCCACAGCAACATCAGATCCAAGCTGCATATGTGACCTATACCACAGCTCATGGCAATGCCAGATCCTTAACCCACTGAGAGAGGCCACGGACTGAACCCACAACCTCATGGTTTCTAGTTGGCTTCATTTCCACTGCACAATGATGGGAACTCCTGATACCCACTCTTAAATGCACACTAAAAAATCAAAAAAATTTCAGATTAAGAAAAAATTAAAGGATGAAAATAACCAAAAAAAAGAGGTGATCTTATTATAGTCTTTTTGATATTCTTATACATTTAGTTTTAATGCACTTGAGAACTACACCTTTTATAAAAATAGTCTCTAAAGTTGGAGATGGCATTGTCTTTTAAAAGTAGCAACCAAGTTTACTTAGAATACAATAGTTGATTATGATAATTGATGATTATTAATAAAATTGAGGGTATTAAATTCCATTGTGTTTATTCATTTTTGTTTTAAAATACAACAGAAGACTACCTTGGAATTTAACTTGTGATTACTGAGTTTTAATTTAAAAATACTATCATTAAAAACATATTTAATACAGACATTTTTAAAATATGCCTATTTCAAGAGAAAAATCGGAATCAGTGACATGCAGTACTTGTGCATGTTACTTGTTATTGATGTCTTTACTTTTTAATTTTCTTAATTATGGGATGTTTTAAACACAAAATGTATGTGTGAATGTGTACATGCAGTATTTGTGCATGTTACTTGTTATTGATGTCTTTACTTTTTAATTTTCTTAATTATGGGATGTTTTAAACACAAAATGTATGTGTGAATGTGTTATATGTATGTGCATATAAGCAATATGTTTGCTGGCTTTTAAATATGGTTTTCATGTACCATTATATTTTATAAACTTATCTACGCTGACCCTGTATGAATAATTTGACATTAAAGGGAAGTGTGGGAAGCATAACTCGAGCTGAGTGACATTACAGAAATTTACTGGACCTCAAAGAACTTCATGGCTTATGATAACCATAGGAGTCTGGGAAAGCTGTGATAACACACTGGTCGAGCTATGGTTTGAATAGTGAATGAGATTAGCAGGTAAAAAAGAGGGTAAAGAAGGAAATCAGGATAGGCCAGAATACATCATAAGAGGGCATGCCATGCTGAGAGAGTAAGAAGTTCTACATTGTGTGAAGGATGAAATCAGAAAATAGAGCCAGAGAATTCACTTTTCCCATGTTGTGAAAGGTTTGATATGCCAAAATAAGGATAATGGATTTAATCTTATAGAGAGTGAACATAATGGAAGGCTTTAAGCTCAAGAAGTCATGAATATATTTAGTTTGAGAAAAATAACTAACTACAGCAGGTACAGATTAGATGAAGAAAAGCATTGTAAAGACAACTGCAATAGCTTAAGGAAGAACTCATTAAGAATCTCAAGGCTACAATTGAAATGAAGATGAGACGTAAAAGCATACAGTGACCAAACAGACATAGATAAAAATGTGGAAGGCATGAATGATGACCCCTTGGCTTTCAGGTTTTGAACACACTATACAGAAATGGTGACAGATGTCAAGAACAAAGAATGCAGAGTAGATTTAGAAATGAATTGACCCATTTCATTTTGGACTTGTTGCATTTGAGGCAGCACCTATGGTGGCAGCCTCTTAGAAGGTGCTCAGTGATCCCTGCCTCATAACATTCATCCCTTTCTGAATCTCCTCCACTTGAGTAAGAGCTACATTCACTCATCCATTCATTCTTTCATTTACTGGCTACATTTATTGACTTGCTTCAAATGAACAGAATACAGCAGAAATGATAGAATGCTGTTTCCAAGTTTACATTATAAAACACTGTATGTAGCTCTCATCTTCCCTGCTCTCTTCGCATCTCTTTTACATCCTTTGTTAATAAGAAGCCAGCTACCACGTCATGAGGCAAATCTGTGGTCAGAAGACTGCCAGCAAAAGGGCATGTGAGCTACTGAGCAAATGTGCTCCCATTTGTAGTTGAGCCTTCAGATGAAACTGCAGCCATGGCCAACAGCATGACTGCAATCCTGTAACTTTCTAATATATCACTCTGTTTTCTCATAAGCATTCCCCTTATGAAATTTATGTGTGGCTGTTGTTTTAGTTAATCTGTCTCGACGTCCACATCAAAAGCTCCATAATCTAGTCTGCCCTGTTCAATGACATTTGGAAGAAGGGTTGGCACATAGTCATTCTAAAAAATTTATCTATATAGAATCATACAATTTGCAGATTTGAGATGGTTTTTTAGCACGGACATGGAGACTATATAACATAATGAAATATAACAAAAAGAAAATTATAGGTCAATTTCACTGATGAACATAGATGCAAAAAACCTCAACAAAATACTAGCAAACCAAAACAAACAATACATTAAAAGGATTGCACATCATGATCAAGTGGCATTCATCCCAGGAATGCAAGGATTCTTCAACATCTGCAAATCAATCAGTGTGATACACCACACTAACAAACTGAAGAATAAAAACCATATGATCCTCTCCACAGATGCAGAAAAAGAATTTGACAAAATCCAACACCCATTTCTGATAAAAACCCTTCAGAAAGAGGGCATAGGGGGAAACTACCTCAACATAATCAAGGCCATCTATGACAAACCCAGAGCTCACATCATCCTCAATGGTGAAAAGCTGAAAGAATTCCCACTGAGATCAGGAATAAGACAAGGATGACCACTCTCGCCACTACTATTCAACATGGTTTTGGAAGTCCTAGCCACAGCAATCAGAGAAATAAAATAAATAAAAAAGGAATACAAATTGGAAAAGAAGTAAAACTATCACTATCTGCAGATGACATGATACTATACATAGA
>PVHT020000140.1:251638-269363 GCA_004024745.2 Catagonus wagneri
AGGCAATCTACAGATTCAATGCAATCCCTATCAAATTACCAAGGACATTTTTCACAGAACTAGAACAAAATATTTTAAAATTTGTTTGGAAGCACAAAAGACCTAGAATAGCCAAAGATATCCTGAAAAAGAAAAATGGAGCTGGAGGAATCAGGCTCCCTGACTTCAGAGTATACCACAAAGCTATAGTCATGAAAACCATATGGTACTGGCACAAAGACAAGAAATATAGATCAGTGGAACAGGATAGAAAGCCCAGAATTAAATCCATGCACCTATAGTCAACTAATCTATGACAGAGAGTATACAATGGAGAAAAGACAGTCCCTTCAATAAGTGGTGCTGGGAAAACTGGACAGCTACATGTAAAAAAAGGAAACGAACACTTCCTAACATCATACACAAAAATAAACTCAAAATGGATTAAAGACCTAGATATAAGACAGATACTATAAAACTCTGAGAGGAAAACATAGACCAAACACTCTCTGACATAAATGACAGCAACATCTCAGATCCACCTGTTAGAGTAATGACAATAAAAAGAAAAATAAACAAATGGGACTTAATTAAACTTAAAAGTTTCTGTACAGCAAAGGAGACCCTAAACAAAATGAAAGGACAACCCACAGAATGGGAGAAAATATTTGCAAATGAAGTGACTGACAAGGGATTTATCTCCAAAATTTATAAACATCTTCTACAGCTCAGTACCAAAAAAACAAACAACCCCATCAAAAAGTGGCCAGAAGACCTAAACAGACAATTCTCCAAAGAAGACATACAGATGGACAAAAAAAAACATGAAAAGATGTTCAGTATCACCAACTAGTAGAGAAATGCAAATCAAAACCACTATGAGGTACCACCTCACACCAGCCAGAATGGCTATCATCAAAAAGTTTACAAACAGTAAGTGCTAGAGAGGGTGTGGAGAAAAAGGAACACTATTACACTGTTGGGAATGTAAATTGGTGCAACCACTGTGGAAAACAGTATGAAGATTCCTCAGAAAACTAAAAATAGAATTACCATTTGATTCAGCAATCCCACTCCTGGGCATTTATCCAGAGAAGACCATGACTTGAAAAGACACATGTACTCCAAAGTTCATTGAAGCACTCTATACAATAGTCAAGCCATGGAAATAACCTAAATGTCCATTGACAGAGGAGTGTATAGGGAAGATGTGGTACACATACACAATAGAATATCACTCAGCCATTAAAAGGAACCAAATAACAGCATTTATAGCAACATGGATAGACCTAGAAATTATCATCCTAAGTGAAGTCAGTTAGACAATGAGACACCAACATCCAATGCTACTGCTTACATGTGGAAACTAAAAAAAGGACACATGAACTTCTTTGTAGAACAGATACTGACTCACAGACTTTGGAAAACTTATGGTTTCTAAATGAGACAAGTTGGGGGTGGGAGGATGCACTGAGGGTTTGAGATGGAAATGCTACAAAATTTGGTTGTGATGATTTTTGTACACCTATAAATAAATGTAATAAAATTCATTAAGTAATTAAAAAAGTTAGTATACCAAATTGCAGGGAGAAAGATAAAGATTCAAATGTTGAGTGGAAATATTCCTCACATACCACTGACTAGAGTTTAGATGCTGTGCCTTCAGAAAGTACCTTGTTCACAACCACAATATTGGGTAACTGGTACAGACCACATACTGATAAAACCATAAAAACTGAAGCATAAATGAAGGTAAAAGGAAATTTTACCTTATTGACATACTAGTTTTTGAATTTATGATTTTGAAAATTGACTAGATAGAGCCTCAGGAAGACCTCATCTTATTAAAATGTCCTCTATAATTTAATTTAAAACTGTTATGTTTTTCCTGCAATTTTCTCTTGGATCAACACTGAAGAACATAGTGAATCTAATGTCAGCAAATGTATAAACCATTAGCTTACATTTTCTTTCTCAGCATCTTATAAAATGTTCTAAGATATAACTTTTGAAGTTTTGGTAACCATCTGTTCAAGCTGGTTCAATATATTTCACATAATTACTAAAATTGGAATGTGAATAATATGTGGGTTCTTTCATAATAAAACTAAAGTCTATTCATTTTCACGAAGGTTGCTATCAAACTACTGAATTACTTCAGGTCAAAAGATAAAATAATTTTTTAAAATTCAAAACTAATGGCATAAAATGGATCATTGCAGCATTTTGCCAAGGCAGGTTTAGCTGCTCTGTAAGATCTACCTTTATTTACAGTGTTCCATCCTTCCTTTAGCCTGTATGGTTGACCTATCTTTTCCTTCTTCCTCCGCATCCCCCTCTTTTCCTTCTCTCCTCCTCCTTTCTTTCTCTCCTCCTTCTCTTTCTCTCCTCCTACTCTCCATCATCATCATCATCATTGTCATCATAAGACATGAGTTTAAGAACAAAAGATAAAATCTGTAGCCCTAACATTTGTACTTTTAAAGGGATAAAGGGTATCACCGTTATATAAAAAAGTAATGTTATTTGTTAAATGCTAAACCAACATTTAGAAAATACCTGCTACAACAATTCAAAGAAGTGATTAACTCTAGCATTCTTTACTTTGCAGTTCTGACTCTCTGTCTCAGGGAAGTTGCTTGATTATTGTGTAAATTGTCAGGATGTGTTATGGTGAGAGGAAAGAAGATGTGGAGATTCTACAAAAGGCGTGTTCACCAATTCACTATTTCACCTAACATTCACACCGAACCCACCAAACTCAAAGATAATGGTAGAGAAAATTAATTTTCAAAAAAAAGTGGGTCTTGAGAAAGCTAAGATTGAATAGTACAGATGAAGTTATACAGAAAATTGAGTTATGGTAGAGGAAAAGAACCAGGGTTGTAGCAAAAGATATCTGATCTGGAAACCCACAAGTTAATTGGCCACTCAGTAGGATAGCTGACTACAAAAATTTCTGACTCTTCTACATGGTTAAGGTTTATGGATAGAATCCGAGTATATGGTTTCTGAATTTCAGACCTTACATATTAATTACAACTTTCTATTGTGGATGGTGGAGTAAAGAGATTTAAAATGTTTTAAGTTCAGCTATTTATTGTATGAGTAGCCTTCAAAGTCATTTTTACTGTAAAAGGATGAGATTTTTTTTAAATGATGAAAAATTATAATAAAATTTCTAAAGTATTAAATGAATATGGGTTTAATAATATACGAGCTCTACTTAAGACCTTCAGAACTTCTCAAAGCCTAAGATGATTGGTTTTAATGGACAAACCATATCCAATGTCATATTTAAGAGATCCAATGTCATATTTAAGAGTTCCACTGTTCAAAATTGCTCAATCATATCTTTTTAATAACTGATTCTAGTTGCAAAATACTGAGAAATATTTTACAAAAATATATACAACTCTATACTAACACTGAAAAAGAAATTTCCAGTCTAAAATTCAAAATTTATATTTGAATGCTATTATTATTAGGAAAAAATGATTTTTCTGACTAGATGCATTTTTTTTTCTTTAAAATGCACACTATCTCATTTCATTAAGTTAAAATTCTCTTTAGTCTCTGGATATTTGTATAAGGCTTTCTTCCAGTTCCCTCAAGAGTTGAACCAAATAGTCATGGACTAAACAGTGTCCATAAAAATCAAAGAACCTTTGAAATTTGACAAGAAAACTATAATCAATATAGTTTCATTATTAATGTTAACATATACTTTTTGACATTAGATACTCAATATGAAATGCTAAGGACAGTACCTTATTAAATATTAGCTTTCACACTATTTTTCATGAAAAAACGAATCGTTAGTAGGGCAGTTAGCTATGTTTCAGATGTGCAATCGTTAAATTGAAGTACAAAAATGACGTGGTACAGACTATGACAAATGAAAATATACATCCATTGATATAGGACATGTGAAGAGATGTCTCAAGGATGTAAAAAAAATGGCTAAGTTTTCATAAAAAGGTATTTGATCATGGACCATTTCTTTACTAGAACTTTTTTTCATCAAATAACAATAAAAATGTAAACAATTATAAAGGTTTTCTCCCACGTTTTATTTTAAGAAAGAATAGCTAATACATCAAAGGATCTTTCTAATAGATAAAATTACATTAAAAAAGAGAAAAACAATTGCCAAAACTTCTATTGACATTTCTATTATTAATTAGTGGAAAATGACAATTAGCAAAATTTTTTATTGCCTCAGCTTTACTTGAGGATAAAACAAAAGCACACATGCTCCACGGTATGAGGCAATGTGAACAATATGATTTATATTCCCAAAATCATTCTTAGAGATTGATTCCACCAAATGGCTTTTGTAGAGGTAGATGTGCTAAAAGATCATTATTTCTCATATAATAGAAATTTAAGTCCGAAAACATTAAGCAATCTAAACAATGTGCCAAAAGGTCTTTCTCTCTTTTGGAAATCCTTCTGGCTATACCCAGCGGTAATGTTCTGACATGTTGATGGACTTAATACTTTAAGAACACACATGGGGGGGTGGGGGTCGGAGGGTATGGGGTTAACTAGTGCCTCGGTGATGGAAAAGCAAGAAGATCTAGCTGTATAGCACTGGGAAATGTGTCTAATCACATGTGACAAATCCATATATGTATGTGTAATCGGGTCACCACGTGGTGCCGTTGGAAAATTTGACAGAAATCTGTAAGCCAGCTATAATGGAAAAAAAAAATTAAAAAAAAAAAGAACACACGTAATTTAAAAGCCAACAAGCCTCCTTCCTTTTCTCTCTGATCTTGGATTTTCTCATTGCAACTTAATTCCCCAGTGAACTCTGTAAACAGACCTCAATAAAACAGACTTTCATCTGTGACCAAAGCTGAATTTCCCACTCACAAGTTGAGAGAAACAATCAGTTATCTTCTGTTTTTCCTTTCCTTGTATTTTCACAGAATAGCAAAGGAAGTTTCTTTCAGATTAAGGATATCTAAGACAATGGTCACCATTTGAATAGAGATCACGTGGGAAAATGTGAATTATTTGTATAATGTCAGCTAATCCACAGCTGTGCCACCTGTTAGTATGGATGCTAGCCAAAGATTTTTGAAATTAAGTCAGGCAGTCTGCCTTCGATGTATGAAAAAGAAAATTGTCAAATATTTTGCATAGGGGCAGAGGGGCGGAGCTTGTGGGTAGAGGAAGATGGAGGCCAAAACTGACAAACTAGAATTCATCTTCTGATTTCTCTGATTCCCACATGCGCCACTACCTTTGAAATTAAAGATAAGCACTTCCTAAGAACTATTTTGAAGTCGCCACCCTATGTACATTCTGTATCAGCATCTCAGTCCACAGTACTGTTCTTCTCAATTTCCTTAAATGTTTAAAATTCAGTTATAGCTCAAGGAGTTAACAAAGAAACTATATCAAGAACTCACATTTTGAAAGGTGAATATACTCATTCTAATGATGTGGTTAAAAAACAAATAAACAAACAAAAAAACTGACATATATCTTTTATCCTAACAATATGGTGGAACTTCTGTTGTTGAGCATTTGGGTCACAAAGATAAATAGCACCACAGTTATAAAAAACATAAGTAGCAATGGATCCAGTGGAAATATAAGATGGCAGTATTCTGAAACATTAAATTTAAAACTACAGAAGTCATAATAACCAGGTCAATGCAGACATTCTGGGAAAATTGCTAAATTTTGTGAAAAGTATACCTAATTTTCCCCACTGACAGGTGTCTTCTATATTTGATAACAACATGGAGTCAATTTCTGAAAGTGCAACAAACAATAGCAAAGGTACAGCTGTCCAATAAGAGGATGGAGTTTTAATACATGCTTTGTAAAATCTGAATCTCTAAGCTTCTTCTAGCTTTGTTGTCTGAATGCTGAGATTGTACCTTCCAATGTCTGTCAAGATGAAGTTTGTCCAATTGGAACTAGACGAACAAGACAAATTTCCATTTTCATGGGTCTACAAGAAGCTCACATCCAAAAAGCAAAAGGAGGCTAATTAATTCTTTCATTTCCAGGACTGTTCAAAGGCTTTGGATGTTGCTGTTTTCTTCCTAGCTACCGGACTATGGGTTTCAAAATGGAATACTATTAAAAGATTCTAATGCTAATAATAAAGCAGACACTGACTCATTTGGATTCTTAATTTCTCTTGCAATAGTTCTCAAAATATTTTACTACGAATGCTTACTTGTAAGTTTTAGGGTGAACTAATTATTCAAATTTATAAAAGTAAAATATTGGTGAGGTAAAAATTCAGAATCACCTAGGATGAGTTTTAAAGCAGAGTGGCAAGTTGACATTTAAGTATGCAGTAGGTATATGTTTGGTTCAATTGCCACCTAGCAGGTTAAACTTATGGCAAGTTCTTCACATGAAGTCTACATCAGATTCCTAAAAGTATCTGAACATTTGCTTTATTTAGAGGTTTTGTGATTGCAAAGAACAGAGGCTTACTCAGATTGTCTGAGAGATGGGCAGCAAATCACTACAGATATATGGAGGGGTAAAGAGACCCTCAGAACACACCAAGACTCATCTCCCAACCTCAAGAAAGCAGTCCTTTGACCCTGCCCACCTTTTCAGAGGCTAGATTTACAGGTCATGGATTGTTGGCTCACCAAAGGACTGGTTGCTCTTGGTGATGCTGTTCACATCTGGCTAAAAAGCCAGAGCTGGTGATAAAAAAACAAAGCCCTGCTTTATGGAGCGCAGCTGACAAGGGCAGTCAAAGTGTGCAGCTGACGCACAGTCACCCAGGAGGAGGTGTGGCAGGCAGGCCACACTGACCTCGAATACAGTGCAGAGTGTAATTTAAAGTCAGACCCTGGCCTCTGTCTTATTGTATTGAACCCCAGCTCTTCTACTCACTACTATGAGACTTTGGTCAAGTTAATTAACCTATTTGACTTTGAGTGTTCTCAATATTAGCACCATCAAGGGTCATAGTCAAGAGTCAATGAGTTAATTTATATAAAGTCCCTAGGCCACTGTCTGGCACCAAAATCGCAGGGTAATTTAGGTTGACCAATACCATCTAGTATCCCAGAGCTAAAGCTGCCTCTCTTCTCATTGATGACAGTGTTGTCTCCTCTTCAGGGATGATGTCTGCCTAAGGAAGGGTTAGACTCCAAAATCATTTTGCAAGGCAAATTTTTTGGTTAAAAAATTTGACACAATTTTTTTGGTTCATAAATATGATATATATGCTTTTGTGATATGTGCATATCCATTATAGTGATACGTGTGTATAAATGTAGAATATAAAGTATATAATTATGAGCAGATGTGTCACAGAATTGTACAGTGTTGCTCGGTATGAGGTAGACATTGCAGTTGAACAGGTGGAAATAGATCTGTGTACTGTTGTTTCATTGAGACAGTCTTGCTGGTTTTAATAAGGGAAGGAGATGCTGACATGACACATAAGTTAGTAGTGATGGGCTTAGGATGAATGAGGATCATTAAACAGTGGCCATGTGATGGGGGTTGAGATGATGAAGCTGGGCTGTTCATTCCAAGTTTCATCTTCTGTGTCCTCCATTGACCCAGGCCTTGAGGCCACCAAGGATTGATTATCAGAGGAAGTCAGTGGTGGACTCTGGTCAGCTTGAGAAGTTGACAGTGTAGATCTATATGCTGCCGGTTCATCATTCTAGGAGAGGACCATGAGTAACCTCGAGGCTGTTACCTTCTGAGCTGATCAAACACTTCTGGTACCTAATGGGTAATTTCGAGGATTTGTTTCATTGATGCTTCTGTTCAGAAGTTAAATCAATCAGGTTTTTGGACATTTAGAACAGTTCAGCCAATTTATGAAGATTCCAACTTGCTAGCTCTTCCTGTTCGTTGGTATTTTCTTTTTATCTCTCTATAATGTTACCAATGATTATTGATTCATCAGTGATTAGAACCTCTCTTAATATGATCTCTCCTAATTCAGTAGTGTGTTCACTGAGGTTATCTACAAAGTCATAGTCACCCACTTGACTGGCTATATGAACACACGTTCACTAATTCACTAATGATCAGACAACCTCAAATAATTTACATTTCTTCCCACAGGATTGGGCAAAAGTTCCAGACATAGCTACATATCTACAAGTCATAAATGCATACCTTTTAAATCTTTGAACAAAAATCTCTTCATGTCCTTTGCCCAGCTCTCTACGGTAACTGAAGCCCCTGTTGCTGGATTTGGTGACCACGTATCTCAGTTTTTCATGACAGTGACGCTGGGTTTTCATGGCTCTACTAAAGGGCCAAGGTCAAAACAGTCTATTTTCTTCTATTTTTTTTCTTTTTTTTTACAATACCAGAACACTGCTGCTTGGCTGAACACAAGATAAAGTGATTTGCTTTCATTGAGAGGGCATGTTTTACAAAAATCATATTTCCTAAAAACACTAGACTCCCACTCAGCACAAAGAGATACTCACCTTTTGGGAGGGTGGTCGACATGGACCCCCATTTCAGTTCCACACCGAGGCGAAGGCTCACTGTGCAGAACAGCTGGTGAAGTCACCACCCCCATTATTATTATCCTCTCTCCCAAGCTGAACATAAATAGTTAAATTAGCATAAACGTTACAGGGCTGCTTTAAATTGCCTTTTACGGAGTAAGTGGGGGAGATCTCATTTTGAAGAAAAATATATTTCTTACAGAAGATTTTTAAGTTCTTAAGTATCAACTCCATTAATTTTTTTCAAATATGTTTGTAAAACCACTGGCTTCCATTTTATAGGCTAGCTGAATCCAGCAGGTGACATGAGTAAATACTGACATGAATTTAAGTCCTTTAAGGCTATAACGGGGAAAGACAGATTAAAGTTGTAAGAAGGAACAGGAGGTCATCTTTTAAATGGGAGAGAATTCTGTTATAGTGGAATTATTATTTAAGAAAATCCTATGCAATTTAAGGAAAATAGGATAAGGGTTAGTGCAAAGTGTTGCCTTCCTTGAAGTGGATGGATCCTTAAATGTGTCCGCCTAAACTCTTGAAAAAATCTCAAATGATTTCATTTGCTTGCCCAGTAGCTCCATGAACTTAGATCCCATCACATTGCTTCCTGCCCCTGCACAACTAGCGAGGGCATCATTTACATTCAAATATAACTTTCTAACAACAAACTTATATAGAAAAGGTGTGATAGGCATAGTTGAAAGGAATAGATCAGGAACGAAGAAAATTAAATCTTCTCTTTCTCCATTAAGAAAAAAAAAAGAGGCCTAATCACAGATATTTTACTATATATCTTTCTACACGTCATTAAACAACCTTTAATTTCAAAAAAAAAAAAAAAACTGTTTTCACTGCTGTTCCTCATCAGAATATGTACATCTCTAATAAAAAGAACTCACTGGTACAGGTAGAGATGATCATGACATCACTGCTACTCCAACCCCAATGAAGGAAAGATTTTCAGTGTTACTGGAGAAAAAAAAAATCACAGCTAATTACATCATTTTTCTTGTTTCCTGCAACTACCAAGGCGTAATCAGACAGAGTCAACCTGTTACCACAGTCCATGATTAATCTCTTGTTTTTATTTAGTGAAATGAATAGCATTTCTCTAGTTAAAATGATGAGCTTATATTTCCTTAAACAGGTTGACTGGCCAAAAAGCAATCTTCTTAGGTGCTAAAAATTGATAATAAAATATTTTATTCCTAAAATAAAATAGTCAACTGTGATGCCTTTCAAGGATGAAAATTACCAGGAAAATTTGCCATCTTATATCATTGATGAACACTTAGCTGTTTGTTCCTAAAATAAGGGTGGTTGAGGGGTTTTTTAATTAAAAAAAAGATATATCTATGTAGATTATTGTATTTTTGTTACGGAGTATCATTATCAAGTGTGCTACTTGATAAAATTTGGGCACTGGTTTATCTATTGTCTTCCTCTATTACTTATATAAAATCTTCATTTATTTAACATCAATGGTCTCATATGTATGTGTGTGTGTGTGTGTGTGTGTGTGTGTAGGTATGTGATAAAAGACCCAGCAAAGCTGAATGGTTCAAAATAATGAAAAACTATGCTTCCAACCTATTTTACCATGTAAAATATAGTTTTCTAAAATAATTCATTTACATACATTTGAAATCAAATTTGATCGCTGAATCTTTTCCATTCTACTCTTAAATATTACCTTTAAGTAGTATTACCTGGGTTACTATTTCCATCCTAAGAACACAAGAGCATTTTCTATAACATTACATAAGCCTTGAACAGACAGGAGAGAAAATGCTGCCAATTTGGGGGCGAACGCTACAGTTCCCTCCAGAGCTACCACTTGACACACACAGAAATTCTAGAGTGTTTGAATCATTTAAAATGGACCATATTTGGCCATTTTCAACCTATTAAAAAATGACGATTCCACTTTTACTTATACAGCCACATATACCTAACAGGCTTAGAAAATGCATCAGAAAATATCCTTGACATTTATAACTCAGAGGTGGATGACAATTAGCTCTATAGAAATGAAAATCTTAACATCACCGTACACTTTGAAAATGTATGAACCCTTGCTCCATTCATCTCTATTAAAACTAAACTGCATCCACGCAGAGAAAGGAGTTTTAAAAATGGTGCACCACCGAAAATATAATAAACACTCTTGGTCTTTGTTCTATCCAATGTCCATGCAAAGATATTGGCAATGGTTACATCATCAGATTTTTAACCACAACCAGCTCCCAATATTGCATTTGTGACTCACACCAGGAATCCCCTTGACCCAGCTCGAAGAGTGTGAAAACACAAAATAAATGAAGATTAACAAAGACAGGTCTAAGGAATGGCTTACAACAATATCACAATGCTCTTATCACTAAACTCAACTGTGCCTCTGGTCACTTATATCTGAAAGATTTGCAAATAGTGACAACACTCATGCCAGACATTACTGCAAGCGGTGAACAGAGGAAAGGGGAAACAAAAAAACGCCTTCCAAGAGAGAAACATTCATTACCCTTCCTGGCAAGGATCTAAAGCAAACACGGAAACTGCAAAATAATTACTTAGTTACAATAAACGCTTTCCAGCACAGTACCTTTCTGTGTCTGTCCCTCTTCCATGTTCTCTTCCATGGCTACCTTTCTTCAGGAGAAGCTGATACACAGAATTAATCAAAAGCGCAATTAGATGTAGGAAAAATGAGAGGTTTTTTTTTTTTTCCTCCCTGGGAAGCTCCCCCAGCAGTGGCGTGGGTAAGTCCTGGGAGCTTAGTTCAGGCTCCCTCGTGCCTCTTGTTTGCTTGGAGACGGGCTGTCAAGTGCAATTTCATTCAAATTACTCTTCCGTGAAGATTATCAATTTTTCTCCTCAAAGCTGCCCATTGTGTACCACTGTAAGCAGGTATTCAAGCACAGAGCCCGAGATTTTTGGGGGGAAATTTGGTCCGAATCCCAGCGGCGGAGGCTCTAGGAGTCACAAGGCTTGCTTTGCATTTCAAATGGGGAAAAGAAATTGAGGGTTGTATTGAAATCTGGGCTTTAAATTGGAACCGGGCTGAGCTGGGAACAGATGGAGGGGTGTCCTCTCTACAGGAAGCAGACCACCAGTCCCCAAGTCCCCCTCTCTGCCACTAGAGTGGGAAAGCCCAGATTCTTGATGCTGCAGCCTGCTCCTTGCAAAACTGCCTTTTCCTTTGCTCTCCTGCCCAAGTAGCTGGTTACTTTGATTTGAAAGTGCTGAGAAGGACGGCAATTATGCAGTTTCAGGGTTTATCTGTAAAAGGTTATCACGGTTTGAGGATTTGGAAGCTCACCCCTTTCAGATTTAAAAAGATAGAGAAGTCTGGTTTCCAAAGAAAAAATGAATATCAACCTTGAAGCCTGAAAGATATGTTTTAAGTCATAAATTACTTCTGTATATCATCCTTGAAGCCTGAAAGATATGTTTTAAGTCATAAATTTACTTCAGTGCCACGAGACTCTTAAAGGAAAGCGAGGAAAAAACCTGAAATTTTTGGCTATTTTGTAAGACAGTGTCAGGATCTTCACCCACAGCAACTGCTGACTTTACACAGGAATCTCTCAAAAAAGGGTCATTATTGGGGCAGGAGGAGGAACAAATTCTAGATGAGGAACAAGAGGATAAAGGATTTAATATGGGATTCTGCAGCCTGATTTGGAATGCAAATCACAATGCTGCAGTCTGGCAATAATTTAGCATTTGTACTTCAGCCTGCTGAGGGACAGGGCGTGATCCCAGAGCCTCGATACTTCACAAAAGGTATACTCAGAAAATAAACTGTAGCTCTTTCGAGGGCAAATAAACCTTGCTTGGAAGATAAAGGAAGGAGGATCGCAGTCTCTGTCTCCATCTCTAAATAAGCAGGTGCACAGAGAAACACACACTCATGTGCACACGTACACACAACTGTTATCCCTCACCTTTAATGAAAAATAATTCACATCCTCACCATCTACAGTGTAAGTTTTCTGCATTATCGCTGATATTCCACACACCTTTTTTTAAAGTGGGTCAGCAGCACGTTCCAAAGCACCCTCAGAACCATCACAAAAGCAGCTATTGAGAGGAAAGGTGAGTGTCCTACAACATTTCATTTTATTTCTCATGATCTCTCGTCAAAGACTGTTTAGATTTCTCCGTTCTACACTCACCTGCTACTTATTTTCTCTGGTCAAATGACCTGAACCCAAAGTTAAATATAATTCAAATAAATCAAAAACCTATCTCCTCTGGATATGTTTCAATCCGTATTCAAGGGTTTGTGAGAGAGCCGCTTGCTCAGGGCAGGGAATGAAAGAAGGAAACCAAGAGGGAAATCAAGGAGCTGATTCTTGGCAGCATCTCTGTGGCCACTGTCCCCAGACCGGCGGAACCTGGCATATAGTCCAGTCAGCATGGAGCATCACTTCTCGTGAAAATTCTCTATTCACTTCTTACCACAGGAACCATTAGTGAAACAAATCATAAGGAGTAATAGCGACAGAAAGAATAAAGCCACTTTAAGTCTTTGGAGCACTTACAGTCTAAAAAACAGGCTCCATGCATGAACCCATTTGCAAAACAATGAGGAGGAGTGTTCTCCCCTGCCCCCACCCTACATTTTATGTTGGGGAGGCCCAGGGGCTGGGCTAGGAGACAGCCAAGTAAGTCTTAGATCTCACATCAGCAAGTCCTCTCATAAAGCTCTGACCTTGGAGGCTGCTTGTCCTGAATGTGTTACCCCATTAAAGTGTCCTCAGCACCTCCACAAACAAGCCTCAGGTCACAGCTCTGTCTCACCAGGTGCCCCAAGGGAAACAGTGAAGGAGAAATGAAAAAGAAATTTAAAAAATACTCATTGGGCAAGATGAATGGAAAAGTTACTATAACTCCTTCCCCTCTGTAAACTTTACAGCAGAGCAAGAAACCATGTGATCCAAGCAATTCCATTTCTAGGTATTTATCTGAAGGACAAAAAAATACAGTTCGTAAAGCTACCTTCACCCCTACATTCCTCATAGCATTATTTACAGTAGTCAAGATATGTAAAGAACCTAAATGCCCACCAATAGGTGAACAGAAGAAGAAGATGTGATATTCATATTCAATGGAATACAACTTGGCCATAAAAAGATGAGATCTTGCCATTTTGAGTGGACCTTGGGGGTATTAAGCTACGTGAAATAAGTTGGGTGGAGAAAAACAAATACTGTATAATTTCACTCATATATGGAAGAACTAAACAAAGAAAATAAAAGACAAGCCAAACCACACGAAACAAACATGTGGATACACAGAAGGGAACAGTGGATACCAGAGGGGAAGCAGAGGAGGGAAGGGCAAATGGGCAAAGCGGGTCAACAGTATGATGACAGATGGAAAAGAAATTTCTGGTGGTGAGCACACAGTAGTGTATACGGAAGGAGAAATAACACTATACATATTACAGTATTACATAATACTATAAATCAATAAGACCTCAATTAAAAATTTAAAAAATCAAAACCCACTGTGAGTCCTTCTCTTCTCTTTTAATTCACTGTAATTTGGAGCCAGCTGGTTCTTTAACACTTCACTTTACGTTTGTAAAGATCTTGTTATATAAACCCAGAAAATATCTCTGTATCCATCTATTATATAAGTCAGTCATCTTTGTGATACAATGTTGAAAGTATAGTCAAATAAACAGGGTTACAGATTAAATAAGCTGATGGTTCCAAATATATTATTGACTGAAAAAAATGGGAAAAAGTATTCAAGGCTCTTGTGTCAGACATGTGGAAAAAAGGACATGTGGATATATGACTATCCCAACCAAGTATAGTACACAGGCCAAACAGACATAGCACTGTTTAGAAACTGCTTTTTCGGAGTTTCTGTTGTGGCTCAGCAGAAATGAATCTGACTAGTATCTATGAGGATGCAGGTTCGATCCCTGGTCTTGCTCAATGGTTTAAGGCTCTGGCGTTGCCATAAGCTATGGTGTAGGTCGCAGACACGGTTCAGATCTGGTGTTACTGTAGCTGTGGCATAGGCCAGCGGCTACAACTCCAACTCAACCCCTAGCCTGGGAAATTCCATATGCCGCAGGTGAGGCCCTAAAATTAAAAAAAAAAAAAGGAAACTGCTTTTTTTCCCATCACATGCTTTAGATACAGATCCAACACTCTCTCAAGAATGAATAAAAATCATTATTTGAAAGAAAAAGAATGATATGTCTTGGTTAGTTTCTTCCTATATTCAGACACACACACAAAAAAAATGTTGACTGCTGGCTTAAGCTGGAGGTCAGAAACTGACCATAAAAATCTCTTAGTGAAAATCAAAACCACCACAAATACTTGAAGTTTTAAGTACATAACAGAAGTAGTATAACATTCTTCAGAGTTTTATAATGTATGCAGTCAATCCACAGCATGATCACAGTGTTCATAAGTCTTATTAAACTGAAGTCCCATTACCTCTGCTTCTTTTCATTCTTTAAATGTACAAATATTTATTTAGCATTATTACACACACAGGAACTTGCTGCAGGGAGGAAAGACACTACAGAAAAATCCCTGCCTGAATGATGCTCACGGCCAAGAGCACAAGACAGGTCAGAAGTCCAATGCTATATGACAAGTGATACTCAGGCTGCAACATGAGCCTAACACAAGCATACCTACCCACTATTCAGTTTTGATAGTTGGGAAAGTTTTCCTGCTCTTCTTGAGGGTCAGGCTGATCCGACCTGATACCCGAAGGAGGTGATATACTCTGGGAAGAAGGAACAGAGTGGAAAAGGGGAGAATGGAAAGATTTTCTAGACAGTTGACACTGGATACTCAAAGCTCTTAAGGGCCGAGTTCCCTGGTGCCCTAGCAACTAAGAATCTGGTATTGTTACTTCTATGGCTTGGGTTACTGCTGTGGCGTGATTTTGAATCCTGACCAGGGAACTTTCCCACACTGTAGGTGCAGTAAAGAAAAAAAAAAAAGGTTATAAGGAGAGCTATTCTTCTGATGACTTTTATTCCCTTACTTGTAAGGCAATAACATCTGGCCACACTGAGGGAGGCGGAGTATGAGGCAAAATTTCCAGGAGCCCTGGGCTGGAAAATCCAGTCCTGAGTCTGGGTCCTTAGTTTCCTTAGAGTAAATGGAGGGGCAGAGGCACACTCCAGAGTCCTGTCCTATGCCCCAAGACTGGAGTCTGAAAAAGGAGAACATGAGAAACTGTTACGTTTTCCCCAAGAAGTTACCTTCAGAAATTACAGGCTCTTTAACACACAGACTGGCCCTCTGGACTCCGCCAGTGTGTTTTCAGAGTCCACTGAGCCCGCTGTTCTGTCAGTACCGTGGCCCTGTTTGCTACCAGTGGAGGGCTTGCCAGTGTTCTTAGGATAAAGTTCAGCCTCTTGAGATTGGCTGGGAAAACAGGGCAGGCACACAGGCCCCTCCCCTCAAGCCTGATACTCCCCTACACCCCGCTGTCCTCCATGCACCCATCCCTTCTCATTTCTCAGAACTGTCTACTTTTAAATGCTGTTCCTTCTGCCTGAAACACTTTTCCCTCTACCATTAGAAAGCTGGATCTATTCACTTATCAAATCTCAGCTTAAACAAACTGTTCTCTGGCAAACCGTCCCTGACACACAGAATAAACCTCCTTTAGTATGGACAAGCAGGTCATCCCAGTTGTTCCCCAGCATTTGCATTTAATTTCTATTTTCTCCACCGGCTTGCAGCTTGCAAGCCCCAACAAGTCAGAGACTCTCTCTCTACCTCCCACAAGATGAACCATAGTAAGCTTTCCACAGATATTTATTGAATGCATGCACACATGAATGAAATGCTAATGATGAATAATGAAAAATCCAATGGCTTAAAATATGCTTTTACACTTAGCAACTTGCACAAAGTATTTTGGAGTGTGAATGTTATTCACAATAATTCCAGGAGCTACACGTCATATTCAAATATAACGAATGCCATGGCTGAGGAGTTGATGACTGAATGAAAACAGAGATATTTCACAAAGCAGACGGCAAAACAAAGAGGCAAGCGGAAAAATCATTCATCCTGCTCCCTGTTTCCTTTACTAAGGGAGTGCGGTATTGCCAGAAGCACTGGGTATGCTAAGGACAGACCGAAAACTTCAAGAGGAACACTCTTAAGGCCAAATTTACCCTTTCAAAGTAGTAAGAATCAATTGTATTTATTTATTTATTTTAAATTTTTCTTTTTTTTTCTTATTAACAATGAATTTTATTTCAGTTATAGGTATACAAAGACCATAAGTCAATTCGATAGATTTTGTGTCCCAAACCCACAGTGCATCCCCCCACCCCTCAGATTGTCTTATTTGAAAAACCAAGGTTTTCCAAAATCTGTGAGTCATTGTCTGTTCTGCAAAGAAGTTCATTTTGTCTCTTTAGTTTCCACATGTAAGCGGTAGCATTGGGTGTTGCTGTCTAATTGTCTGACTGGTTTCACTTTGTATGATAATTTCTAGGTTCATCCATGTTGCTATAAATGTTGTTATTCCGTTCCTTTTAATGGCTGAGTAATATTCCATTGTGTGTATGTACCATATCTTCCCTATCCACTCCTCTGTCTATAGGCATTTAGGTTGTTTCCATGACCTGGCTTCTTCCCTCTCTAGCTGCTTTAGATGTAAGGTTAGGTTATTTATTTGAGCTTTTTCTTGTTTCCTGAGGTAGGCTTGTATTGCTGTATACTTTCCTCTTAGAACTGCTTTTGCTGCATCCCAGAGGTTTTGGAGTGTCGTGTCTTTGTTCATTTGCTTCTAGGTATTTTTTAATTTCCTCTTTGATTTCTTCAGTGATCCATTGGTTGTTTTCTTGTTTTTGTATCCATTTGGCCAGTCTATGTCTTTTGGTTGGGGCATTCGGTCCATTAACATTTAAGGTAATTACTGATATATATGTTCTTATTGCCATTGTATTAACTGTTTGAGGTTTTTGTTGTTGTTGTTGTTGTTTTTACCCTGAAGTTTTGATATAGGAGCCTATATACAAATGAGATTGTTTTGAGTTGTTGCTTTCTTAATTGCATGTGCATCTCCAGTGACCCTCATTTGTGCTCTCTTCTCACGATTTCTGATTTTGGTAGCATAGTTGTGCATGGATGATTTAGTATCTTTACTGTATATATGCCTTTCCTGGTGAGCCTTGTCATTTGCGGTGTTTTTGTTTCTGGTTGTGGCCTTTTCTTTTCTGACTAGAGAAGTTCCTTTAAGATTTGTTGTAAAGCTGGTTT